>PVLA01000984.1:0-422038 GCA_004027455.1 Hydrochoerus hydrochaeris
GTTTACATTTCCCAAGCTAATTAAGTAACAAGATTAAAGTGTAACAAAGGTGAAAAAAGTTAATTAACACATATCGTTTAAGATTATCCCTGCCTGGCCCTAAGCCTGGGACGCTTCCTGCTTGGGGTTTAAGTTACTGCCAAAAGTTAGCAAATATATACTCCAGCTTCTGAAAAAATAAAGAAGATTCAGATTCACTTACAGACTTGTGTGCAGTGTCTTCTGTCTCTCACTTGCCGATTCCCTGACCACCTTTGGGACCCCTGAGCCCTGCTGCAGCTGGATTCTGGCAGTAGCCCAGGCTGGTCTGAAGTTGCAAGGATCCTCCTGCTTCAGCCTTCTGAGTAGTGGCATCACACCATCACATCTGTTTGAAGTTTAGCTTGTTTCTTCCATCTGCATTTGTAAGACATTTAGAAGGAAATTGGAAACTAAATTCTCAAGAAGTCTAAAAATGATATGATTTTTTAATGATAAAAACAAATACATTGATAGAAAATGTGAGATTTTCCTGTGCAATTAGAGTTAGTTGAAATGAGATCACATATGCAAGCATGATACCATAACTGCGGAGAGCTTGACCCCTCCACTGAAACTTGCCTGGATTTTCCACTCTAGAGATCTGATGCAAAAATTCAAGGGCAAATTTTTTCTTTTCTTTTCTTCCCTTTTCTTTTTCTTTTTGTTTGTTGGTTTTTGTTTTTCAGCCAGATCTAACTATGAGCTCAAGCCAGCCTCCAACTGGCAGTGACCCTCCTGCCCTATCCTCTTGAGTGTTAGGATTGCAGGCATGTGTCACTGCACTCGGCCTCCAGTGGATTATTTTTAAAGACAGAAGAGCACACTGTCTTCAAAGTAGTTAATTTTAAAGTTTTAAAATTAATTTTTAAAATTTTTATTAGTACATGTTCGCAGTACATGATAACTACTACATTCACTGTGGACAGATGGTTTGTGTACATAACACATTATAATTCCTTTTACTTCTGTTTTCCTACATTCCCACTCCCTATCCTCTCCCACTGGCAAAATCCTTGAAATAAATAAGTTTATTTTTTAAATAATAATATGTTGGGCCATAGTTCTTTGACCTTGACAATACTTGTGACTAGATTCTATAGAGGTGTTCAGGTATTAGGTGATTATTATTATTATTTTTAAGTAGGAAAATACCACAGAACAAGATGGAACAAAGCCAACTGAGACAGTCTAGTGAAACTGGTACAGAACCTCACAGCAGGTTACTGGGATAACAGTAATAGGTAACATAGCGTATTTCGTTTTCTTCACAGTAGTTGTTTTTTCAATCAGATGTAGCAAAAGTGAAGGAAATACAGAACATTATAGAACTTATCAAAACACAATATTGAATAGAGCAATACCATTAGTCATAACAAAGCAAAACAGTGATAAAAATATTTGTCTTCAAAGAGATGATTGAAGGAAATCCCCCTTATTTGGTATATTGCATATAGTCAGCCTCACAAGAGATGCTCAGATCTCTGGCTCCCACTTGTTAAAGGTGGGGGTGGGAGTTGGTGGGAATTGATATGGATGTTTGAATCTCAGCCTGCTGGCTGGTAAGCTCACAGCTGCTTACTGGGTGGGGAGCTGGTTGCTTGTTTTCCAGCACCCTAAGTTCTAACATGACGCAGATCTCTGGAGACATTGATGTTTCCCACCCTGGGGTGACCATGGCTTGCCAGGCCACAACCACTTACCAGGGTGGTGAGCTGGCTGCTTGTTTCCCAGCACCCATTAGGTGATTCTTTTTCCTGTCTTGAGTTTTTCTTTATACTGTCTAGTAATTGGTTAGACCAAGAATGTTTCAGTAGCTATGGCTACAAGTAAGTACTACTGTATGTATAACTGGCAAAAGCATAGCATAGCTGCTTTTTAAAGCCAATATCTGTGAAACACTTCATAATCCTATGTAAATGTGTTTGAATCTGGAACTATATTTCTACATAATCATTAATACATAGAAAAAGTGAAAATTTTACTTTGGATATATTGTCTAAAATCTTGATTATGGCTTAAATTTTAGAAGGCATTGATGACTTTTCTGGAAATTAGCATAGAATATAGTTATTAGCATCATTACACTTAGACACAAGCCTGTCAGGAAATTATTCTATGAAGAAGTCTGCTTATCTGTTTTTGATATATCTGGACACCATGTGCATTGTGGCAACACCTTCCTATGGGAATTTTTGAAGAATTTACTGAGATTTTTAAGATTAAGTGAAAATAGTTTGTGAAACCAACATTACCTGCACGTGATAGTGATAACTATCTATTGTTTAGAACACAGATTTATATGTACTGAGCCTCCCAGGATATGTAATAGACTTTGTCTTCAGACTGTGGCTCTCCCAAATTAGAATTAATGATAGATAACCTTCACCAAGTGTGAGTGAGGGAACAGGCCCAGCCTGAACTGGGTTCACTTTCCATCTATTTGTTTCCACTTATTTATCACATGGACATGGACTACAGCAACTTTTTTAGTACAGAAATATTTTAATTAATTTATAAAAGTCCTTGCTATATCCCAGTGTAGGTTTCAAATGCTGTATGCCCTCTATTTGATCACACACAGCATTTCAACTCTTTGTATCTAAATCTTCTTGGTCAGCAGGGTTTTTTTCTGGCATGATCAGCACCCTCTGCCACAAAGCTGGTGATGATCTTATTTAAAAACTTCTTTGGTCAGAAGGAGTCACCTTATATTTGAATTTAGTAGTATAGCAACTCTTTTCATCATGATTCTTCCTCTGTACTATTATTAGACATGTCTCCATGCCTAATAATCTGATTTTACTTGGAAAATTTCATGCTCAACATTATTCAGGGGACAAGTTCTGAAGTATAGGAAATGAGAATATGTTCTTCAATTAATACTATTGTATATACTTAATTTTACAGCTCAGTGCTGAGGTTTGGTTACACAGGTATATATAAGAATTTTCAGGCTGGGGATTTAGCTCAGCAGCATAAGCTCCTGCCTTGCAAGAGCACGGTTGTGAGTTTGATCCCCGGTACCGATTAAATAAAAAAGAAAAAAAACCCCAGAATTTTCATAACTGCTTTCCCATTGGGATTCATAAAGTGATTAAGGATATTAGTTTTTACTCTTCTCTTTTAAAATGCCAGATACTGAGTTTTAAATAACAGAAATTTATTTTCTCATAACTCTGAAGTTTGGAAGTCTGAAATCAAGACAGGATTGAATTCTTCTGAGGTGATTCTTCTTGACCTGTAGTTAACCTCTTATCCCTGTCTTCATATTAACATTTCTCAGTACTAATCTATATCCAAATTTGCTTTTCTTATATAAACATCAGTCATATTAGAGTCCATCCTGATGACCTCATTTTTGCTTGATTAGCTGTTTTAAATCCCTAGTTTCTAATGCAGTCACATTCCAAAAGCTTAGGAGTTAAGAGTTAACATATAAGTTTTGGGAGAACATAGTAAGTTTATGGGGACACAGCCTATAATATTAAGATACTTAGAATATTGACAGATTGGAGAAACAAAAGAGTCTGATTGAAAGTTTATAAGTTCACTAAGCATTAGATCTCAACGTTTTCATTTTGCATGTACTAACTACACTGTTTGGTTTTTTATAGTTCTTTTGAGAATGGAGACAATTTCTATTGATCATAAGACTTTAAGTTCATCATCCACTAATTTTTCTGTTGAAGAATTTGTCTAAGTCTCTGCACTCCCAGGTAAGTTATCACGTTTAAAAACAATAAAATTTTATAATGTTCAATCATACAGAGAGTCCTAATAGCAACAGTTGGATGGTGATATAGACTACCATTTAATTTGTTGTTGTGACATCTTTACCCCCCCCAGGTAAAATAATTCTATTATATTTCCAAAGTGCTTGTTATTTCATCTGTATTAGTTATAGCAGACTCTGTTCAGGTTATAACTTTAAACTATTAAAAAGATAATATGTTGCTCCCTAGGAATTTATTAACATTATAATAGCCTTAAAAAACTTATAGATCATTTTGAGTCTGTTTAAATATTTATATATGCTAAGTGAGAGGGAAACTTAAGTGAATTAATTTCTCCTGTTTATGAATGAAGCATAAGTTTTACTGTATGAAATTTAAATAAATCAGATGATAACAAAAATAGAAACTCCCTACTCACTTGGTAAGTGAACCAATTTTCTAGTAACTAGGGCTTCCTGTGCCTTGGATAATGAAATGAAGAATAAGGAAGTTAAGAAATTTTAGTTGCCCTAAATTGTCCTTCATATATTAGATAAGATCAAGAAAGGTAGATCTAGTCTTATTAGGGACAAGATATTACTTGAAAGTTTTCTGTGATTTCAACATCACAGTTATCCTCCAGGTCCATATAATTTTACTTTCATTTTGACAGAATTTTTAATCTCGAAGGCTAATGTGGTCCAAGAGAATGACTTTGCTAATAAACTGAAATACACATTCGTTGCCTTAAAAGATAAGATAACAATTCTGAGAGGAAGCATGAAGGGCTCTGATTTATTGTGTAGTGCCATAAGTACACTGCAATGCCACCCAAACATACACATGCACAGCAATGTGAATTCCTGAAATAATACTCCATTCGTAGCCTTACTGCCAACCCCTACCTCCCAGAAAAATAAAGGAGAAAATCAAAAGCATTTGTTTTGTAACACCAGCAGTGAGAAGGTTTTGCAATTGCCATTTAAAAGGCACCAAGTGTTGGCTTTGATCTTAGATTATACACACTTTTTTTTATTTTGAAGGTAGTAAGATACAACAGAACAAGATGGAACAAAGCCAATTGAGACAGTGTAGTGAAATTGGTACAGAACTTCAAAGCAGGTTTCCGGGATAACAGTAATAGATACCATAGTATATCTTGTTTTCTTCACAATAGTTGTTCTTTCAATCAGGTATAGCAAAATCAAGGAAATACAGAACATTATAAAACATTTCAAAATGGAATATTGAATAGAGCAATACCATTAATCAAAACAAAGCAAAACAATGATAAAAATATTTGTCTTAAAGAGATGGTAGAAGGAAATCCCCCTTATTTGTTATATTGCATATAGTTAACCTCACAAGAGATGCTCAGATCTCTGGCTCCCACTTGCTAATGGGGGAGGGGGGATGGATGGATGTTTGATTCTCAACTCATGCACCAGTAAGTTCACAGCCACTTATCAGGGCACTGAGCTGGCTGCTTGGTTTCTCTGTACCCTGAGTTCCAACATGGCACAGATCTCAGGAGACACTGATGGTCTACCACACACTTTTAAAAATAACAGAGGAAAGGAAAAAATAAGAATCTTGATGAAAGAACATTGACTTTATGAATACTATATCTGTACTTTGACCACAATGGGGAGGTATGGTCATAAATATGGTGAATAGGCCTGCCCTTCTACCAGGAGCAACCCTGAAGCCTGCCCCAGGCCTAAATTTCCCAAGACTGCTTCTGCTGGGCCTGCCCTTCCACTGGGAACATCATGGAAGCCTGCCCCTGGCCTAAACTGCCCCGGAGTGCTTCTGCTGGGCCTGCCCTTCCACTAGGAACATCAGAACCTTGGACTACAGTAGATTACTGTGCTGGCTGGATGAGAGACTCAGGATCCCCTCACCCAAACAGAAGATCTCAGTCAGTGTGGTGTTGCACACTGTATCTCGGTATAAAAAGTAACTAAGACAGCCTCGAGACCTGACTGTGCAGAATCCCAGTGCACAGAAAGGGACTTTGAGCCTGCTCCAAGGCAGTAAGACCATGCTCTGCATCAGAGACCACACCAAGGCACAAACAGGGACAGGGGCCTAACTGGGCCACACCCAGTGAACTCCAAGCAGCAAGCAGGACCCAAAATCCAGCCTCAGGCCCTGACTGCATGCTCTGGTGGAAACCCAGCACATGGAAAAAACTTGGAACTTCTCTCTCAGGTGGAAGGTCTTGGACTACAGCAGACTAAATGTGTCAGTGTGGTGAGTATACCCCTAAAATAGAGGTGTACAGTGGGTAAATAGGGCCAGTAGTAAAGTCCCCTCCAACTATCTGTAAGACCTTGATGAGTCTGAAAAGAGTGTGGGTGATACCCTGCTACACAAAGAAAATAGCAGGCAGAGTGAAAATGGCAAAACAAAAAAGCAAAATGCAGTCTCAAACACCTAGTCCACAAGGAGCAAGTACAGGAAACATTGAAATAGAGGGTCCCAAAAGTAACAGACCAGAAATCTCTGAAAAAATAGCAAGTGAAATAAAAAACAATTCCATGAAGCTATAGAGGAAATCAAATTAGAAGTACTCTCTCATGTAAACACAGAAATAGCAACGTTAATAAAGCAGTTGCTGAGTGCAGCTAAAGAAGAAATAGAGAAAAAAGTACAGGAGCATGGGAAAGTGATTGAAACCTTGAATAAATAATATAGAAAATGTACAGAATTTGTGAACAAATTCAAAGAGACATCCAAGAAACAAAAAATTCTATTCAAAGCATGCAAAATCATTTAAATGAAGCTGAGGATAGGATTTCAGACCTTGAGAACAGGATAGCAATTAGTGATCATGAAAGGATAGAACTTTTAAAAATAACAAAGTAGCATGAAGTGACAATCCAACAGCTTCAAGATGATGCCAAGAGAAAAAATATAAGATTAATAGGCATCAGTGAAGAGGCAGGAGTCAATGCAAATGACATAGCCAAACTATTCACAGAAGTAATAGAAGAAAATTTCCCAAACATGGGGGAAAAAGCTGATATACAGATAAGTGGGCATGTAGAACACCAAACAGTCACAATCAACATAAATCCACACCCAGACACATAATAATTAAGATATCAGATATACAGAATAAAAACAGAATATTAAAAGCTTTTAGAGAAAAGACACAACTCACCTATAAGGAAAGCCCATTAGAATCACAGCAGACTTTTCAGCACAAAGTCTCAAGTCAAGAAGAACTTGCAGTAAGGAATTTCAAGCCCTGAAATAAAACAACTTTCAACCCAGACTGATGTAACCAGCAAAACTTTCATTCAAATTTAATGGAGAAACAAGATACTTCTCTGACAAAGAACAACTGAAGAAATTCATGTCCACCAAACCAACCCTAGAAAGAGTACTGAAAGACATACTAGACAGAGATAAAAATGACCACAATCTCCAGAACAACAACAGAAAGAAACCACCAGGTAGGAAAAGCAATCAAACAAGCGGAAAAGCAAAAAGATAACAACTGGAACATAACATGGCAAAGTTGATCCAGTACATATCAGTGATATCCATAAATGTAAATGGCCTCAATTCACTTATAAAAAGAAATAGATTGACAGAGTGGATCAAGAAACAGGACCCCACAATATGCTGTATACAAGAAACACATCTGACCCAAAAGGAAACTCATAGATTAAAAGTCAAAGGATGGAAAACAGTATTCCATGCAACAGCAACCCAGAAAAAAGAAGGGGTAACTGTTCTATTTGCAGACAATGTGTACTTTAAGCCTAAAATGATTAAAAGAGATAAAGAAGGTCACTACATACTCATTAGTGGTAAAATTCAAGAGGAAGAACTAACAATTATAAATATATATGCACCTAAAACAGGAGCACCCAACTATATAAGACAGATACTAATGGACATGAAAAACCAAATACACAGGAACACAATTATAACAAGAGATCTTAACAGCCCATTGTCACAAAGAGATAGATCAACTAGACAAAAAGTCAGCAAAGAAATAACAGAACTAAATCATACCTGTGACCAGTTGGACTTACTTAGTAGAGGTTTACAGAATGTTCCACCAACCATATCAGAATACACATTCTTCTCAGCTGCATAGGGGACATTCTGCAAAATAGACCATATATTATCCCATAAAACATTCTTAAGTAAATGAAAAGGTTTTGAAATCATACCATGCAAAGTATCTGACCAAAGTGCACTGAAATTGGAACTCAATGGCAAAAGAAATTGTAAAACCTGCATAAATACATGGAAATTAAATAACAGCCTTTTGAACAACCAGTGGGCTACAGATGAAATTAAAGAAGAAATAAAGCAATAATGGATTAAAAAGATGTGGTATTTTTATACAATAGAATATTACTTGGTTATAAAAAGGGATGATCTTGAGGCCTTCATAGGTAAATGGAGACAACTTGAGACTATCCTCATTAGTGAAATAAATAAGAGTCATATTTATAAATATCACATTGTTTCTCTAGTGTAAAAAGTAATAAGAACTATAAGAGTAATAAAACCCAAAATGTGCAATTGCTATTGTAAGAAAGAGGAAAAGAAAGAGCTCTGAGGGATATATGTATGTTTGAGGTAAAAACTAGATGAGCATATTGCTGAATCTTTGTTGGATATTTGAGCAGAACTGTTTTCAGTCTCACTGTTTGAATGTCTACTATGTATCCTTTAATTTTGTAACTTGAAAAACTACATCCAAGATGACAATATTTATCAACTAGTGATTTCTTGGTGTTTTTTTCTTTTCTTCTGTTAGAATTATATATTGTTGCTACCCTTTTTTTCTGTTTTGCTTTTTTTCCTCTTTAAATGATATTTTAAAGATGTGTAATTGCTATTGTAACAATGAGAAGAAATAGGAAGTGCTATAAAAGATGTAACTGCATGTATATTTAAGTGTGTAGGATTTATAACGATATTTCTAAGTTCTTGTTGGATTGTTGAACAGATCTGTTTGCTGACTCACTGCTTGAATGTCCACTTTGTACGTTTTAATTTTGTAACTTGAACAACTATTTCTAAAAGGACAATATGTAATTTATCAACTAGTGATTTCTTACTGTTTATCTTTTTTTGAAATTCTGTAATATCTCTACCTTTTTTCTGTTTTTTTCTCTTTAAATAAAAAATATGGCAAATATTTAAATAAAAATAATTGTCACAGTAAAAGACACATTACTATTAATTCCTTTCAAAATATTTCCCTCGATTCATACACATTCATCCAATTGTTCTTGTCACTTTTGGAAGCAGTTCTAGAAGTCCTTTTCTGTTAGTATGTTTTTGTTTCCACCTTGATGTCCTGGATTGTTTCAAAACATTTACCATAATGTCAAATAAACACATTAGAGTTTGTCCTCATTCTCCTGATTGACTGCAGTTGGCATCAGGAGACCTTTGCTCTTTCCCACATCTAAAATGGTCATGAAAAGTGAGAATTTTTAATGGATTCAGGACATGGAGGCAGCCATAACAGCACAATTAAAGACTTTCACAAAAGAAGACTTGCAGAACTGTTTCAGAAAGTGGTAAGAATGATGGGATTCATATGCTCCAGGTAAGGTGGAGTGTTTTAAGGGAGGTTAATGGCAATCTGATTTTTAGTATAATAATTTTTTTAAAATTTAAACACACACTCTATTTTTAGATCATATTTCTTTTATGGTGAAAGAGAGAGAGAGACAGAGACAGAGAGAGACAGAGAGAGAGAGAGACAGAGAGAGAGATAGAGAGAGACAGAGAGAGAGCTAACAACTGCCAGTGTCATCTAAAAAGTTGCTAACCCTGGTTTGAACTAATTTTATTACACATTATGACAGTTGGCACAATCTATAAACATTGTAAAGTCAAAACTATGTCTGAAAAAGTTCATAAACTTCATGTCATTCCCTAAAAATTTTCATTTGTATTTGGTAAACAGAAAAATGAGGCCTTTTCCTTTTTCCTCATCCCTAGTTTATTTTTTATTTTTATTTTATTTTAAAAAGGGTAAAACAAAATATAACAAAACAGAACAAAGCAGATCAGAAGAAAACAATGTGACACAGATTTCAAAGCAAGACAACAAAGGAGATCATATAGCTACCATAATGTCTCTTGTTTTCTTCTAAATAGTTGCCTATATCTCCACACACAATGAATTCATACAAAACAAAATATTATAAAACTGAACAGAACAGAATGATGAAGGCATTATAGGCCTTCAAAACCAGACAATAGGGAAATCAACAATGACTGCCATAATGTCTCTCGTTCTCTTCAAAATAGCTGTCCATACCTCCATGTATGCTGAAATTAAACAATACAAAACAGACTAAAACCACTCTGAACAAAGAATAGAAGTATTACTGGATTTCTCAGCATGAAGATGCAGAATCAGCAATGGGTACCCTAATGTCTGTTGTTCTTCAAAGTAGCTGTTCATTTCATAATATAATCAATTCTCAGAAAGTGTTTAGGAGAAGTTCTTGGCATTTATAATCCTCTACATGTATAACTATCCTTTCTATGTTAGAGGGAAAAACAAAACAAAACAAAACAGATTACTAGAAAAATAAGAAACAAAAAGACAAATAAATAACAATAGCAAAGAGCCCAAAACAGTGACAATATAGGCCTTCAAAACAAGGTGATAGGAATATAACTAAGGTTGTTATTTTACATAATGATCTTCAGGAGTTTCTCAGGTCACCAGACACAAACATGCAAAATTGTTCCAATCTTATGAATGTTAATTGCTTTGTTCTATGAACTAAAAGAATTTGTAGTACAATCATCTTAGCTATCCTGTGTGTTTATACAAATTTAGATTTTTTTCTTTTCCCTTCCTTTTTCTTTTTTCTCCTTTTCCCTGAGATATTTTTTCCTCTTTGAGCTGATTCTTACCCTTTCATTATATTTATTGAGGATTTTGTATCTTATGTATGCCTTCCATCTCTTACACTAGGGAGACAATATGGTACTTACACATGTAAGTCTGATTTATTTCACTTATGAGTATGCTCTCCAGTTGCATCCACTTACTGATAAATAGCTCAGTGTGATCATTCTTTGTAGAAGAGGAGTACTCCATTGTATAAAAGTACGACATCTTTTTAATCCATTCCTCAGCTGATGGGCATTTAGTTTGTTTCCAAGATCTGGCTATTACAAATTGTGCTGCTATAAACATGGGTGCATATATATCACTGTGATATGATGTTTTCAGTTCTTCTGGGGATATGCCCAGAAGTGGAATAGCTGAGTCAAATGGGACTTCCAATCTCAGCTTTTTGAGGAACCTTTAGATGGACCTCCACAGTGGTTGTACCAGTCAGCACTCCCGCCAACAGGGCAGAAGAGTTCCTTTTCCCCTGCAGCCTCTCTAGCATTTGTTGTTGGTAGTTTTCTTTATCCTGACCATTCTTTCTGGAGTGAGAGGGAATCTGAGTGTGGTTTTAATTTGCATTAATCTAATGACCAATGATGCTGAACATTTTTGTTATATATTTATTTGCCATTTGTATTTCTTTATCTGAGAACTGTGTATTCATCTTAGATACCCATTTTTGAATTGGGTTTTTGAATTTCAGTGGTCTGATTTTTTTTAATTCTTTATATGTTCTAGACAGAAGTCCTTTATCTGACAGACAGTTGACTAAGATTTTTTTAGAATTCATTGGTTTTTTTTTTTACTCTTTTGGAGATTTCTTTCAACATGCAAAAACTTTTTAATAAGATGAGATCCCAGTTATTGATTCTGCAAAGTATTTCCCACACAGTTTGACTTTTGTTCATGAATATTCTACCTACCCCTATGTCTTCAAGCAGATTTAGTATTTCTGTTTTAATATTTAGATCTTTGATCCATTTTGACTTTAGCTTAATACATGGTGCTAGGCATGGGTCTAGTTTTAGTTTTTGGCATATGGAGAGCCCGTTTTTTTCACCACCCTTTATTAAAGAGACTATCTTTCTTCCAGTGAACATGCTTGGTCCCTTTATTAAAGATAAGGTGGTTGAGTGTGTTTGTAGTTGTGGTTGTATCTTCTAATCTATTCCATTGATCTTCAGGTCTGATTTTATTCCAGTACCATGCTGATTTTATTACAGTAGTTTTACAGTATAACTTCAAGTGAGGAATTGTGATGCCTCCTGCCATGCCTTTGTTGTTCAGAATTGCCTTTGTATTCTAGATCTTTTCTGGTTCCAGATAAATTTTAGGAATGATTTCTCTAGGTCTGTGAGGTATGCTAGTGGTATTTTGATTGGGGTTGCATTAAATCTGTATAACAATTTTGGGAGAACAACCATTTTAACAATATTTGTTCTTCTTGTCCATGAACAAGGAATAAGGAATGTCTTTCCATTTTCTGAGATCCTCTTCAATATCTTCTTTCAGGGTATTATAATTTTCCCTGAATAGATCTTTTACTTCTTTCATTAGATTGATTCCTAAGTATTTCATTTTTTTGGATGCTATTGTGAAGGGTGTGGCTTCTCTTATTTCTCTCTAGGTGATTTTTTTATTAGTGTGTAGGAATGTTATTGATTTTTGAGTATTGACTTTGTATCCAGCTATGTTGCTGAATTTATTTATTATATCTAGGAGTCTTCCAATGGAGTTTTGGGGGTCTTCTATTAGAGTATCATGTCATTTGCAAATAATGATAGTTTAACATCCCCTTTTCTTTCAAAGAACCAACTGCTTGTTTGGTTAATTCTTTGTATTGTTTTCTTAGCCTCTATTGCATTGATTTCTGCTCTGATCTGTGCGATTTCCTCCCTTTTTTTGGCTATAGGCTCTTTTTTCTAAATGTCTGAGGTGTATCATCAGGTTGTTTACTTGTGCTAATTCTGTTTTCCTGATGTGGAAGTTCACTGCAATAAATTTTCCTCTGAGGACTGCTTTCATTGTATCCCACAATTGTAAGGTGTTACATCCCTAGTTCTTTACAGTGATACATAACTTCTTCCAAAGTCTTATGAATACTTTTAAAATGGAATATTTATAATGAATTGACTGGGCAGAAAACAACAAAGAAAAGCTCTTATTTTACCTTGATATATCAAACACCAAATAGGAGAATAAGTTTAGAAACTTTATAGCCCTTCAATTGTACTCCTTGTTGAATTTTATCATTAGACCTCCTCTTGGGTACTTGGGTAAATTTATGCCTTCACGACAAGCACTGCTAATACTTCTTACAAACTCAGTGATCAAATTTGTAAGAAATGTGAGAAGGTAATTTATTCTTTAAGTATTAGACAATGTGTAACTCAAACAACCTTAGATAGTGTGAACTGAGTAATTTTAAATCACATTTAAAACATCCTAATACTAATTAGCATGTGATTTTCAGGGAAGATTTTGCAAATTAACCTTTCTGTGACATAGCTATGATCATGACTAATACCATCTCATAAACTTCCCATAACACCACAATGTGTGTCGGATCAAGGTCACCAATTTAAATTCTAAAGTTCAAATAATATAGCTTCAATCAATCTCATCTTCCAGAACTTAGGTAACATCTCTGATAATACAACAGAACTGTACTAGCATCTTACTGAAGTAATTTAAGAATATATATGAATTAAAAGATTTAGAAAATAAGTAAATTGCAAAATGAAAATTAACTTATGTACATAACTTTTTACTTCTTATTACCAATGTCAAGAACTGCAGCTTTTTGAAATCTTAGGATCTCACTACTTTGATATGTCATAATTTGAAAACAAATTTAAGGTAATATGTGATGAGCATATCTGACACTTATTTATACACAGAGGTGTCTCATTTCAGGAATAATATGTTATTTGTTTCATAGTACTTATTTATTTATTGCATTGGGGATTGAACCTGGGACTGCATTCCCTGGAGCTACATTCCTTATCATTTTTATTTTATGTTTAGAGATAGGCAGGGTCTTTCTGTGCTTTCCCATGGTCAGTTCCCACTCCAGCAAGGAATCTCCTGCATCATCTTGCTGAGTAACTATGATTATAGGCTTGGGCAACTGCTTCTGTCCATATTTCAGATCAGTTTTTAAGGAATTCTTTTTAAAATTTTCTTTTAGATTACACCCACTGTACCTTCTTCTACTCTCCTTTTAAATCATTTATTCATATACTTGTAATTAGTTGTTCTATTTCTGTATTCCTCAATGGATTGTAAGAATCATTAGTGCAAATAAAAAAGTAGTTATTTATATTGTATTTATCATGCCTAGAACATAGCATGTGATGCATAGCAGCAGGTCAAAAGTTATTGTTGAATAGAAATTGACATCACAGTGCTTTTCTATCAAATTCATTTAAATGTCCTAATGACACAGACTGAAGCTGTGAACTCACATCCTTTCTCTAATGTCACACATTTCACAGAACAGTCTACTTTCTCTGTCCACCAACTACATGGATAGTAGTAGCACCATCCATCCAGAAACTTGGGGATCATTTACTCCTTGAGTCATTTCTCCAAGGCTTCCTTTGGAGAAAGTGTATGTGGATTCTGTGCCTCTTTATCCTGTGGTTAGCACTTCTGTTTAGCCTTTCTTTTATCTTGATGATGGAACAATCTTTTGGCTGGATTCATTGTTGTCTCCTGCCCACAATGTTAGCCCACTGAGTCTTTCAAATTAAAATACAAACATAATGTTGCTTAAGACGATTGTATGGCTTCCTCTCTGTTAAGTTTAAGTCCAAAACCCTATATGGTTTATAAATTACTTCTTAATCTAGTGTTACTTGTCTCTTTAGCTTAAATTTGTAAACTTTCTTCTGCTCTCCTTTTCATCAGGCTGAGATATCAGGCCGTGATTACTTGGACTCAAGTCCGTATATATACTTTTCCTACATTTTCTACTTTGTCTTTACCTGTGTCTAGCCATTAATTATTGCTTCTACACAGAATTCTTTCTCCACACAGGTCAAGGTTTTGTGATTTTTCTGTACATTTTATTCTCTAACTCAATCCAGCATTTTATTTGAATGGTCAATTTTTCTGTTGCATTTTTTTTCTGTTGTAGTACTACCTAAGTAGAGTCTGTACTTACCTTATTCATTGTTTTATACACAATGTATGGCACATACTTTACATTTAAATATTTGAGTTAATGACTGAGCAGAGAATAGGAATTGTGGAGTTTATTTTTCATAGTAGTAGTCTGTTTAGGGAGACATAATGCCACGAGCACATAATTCTGAGTATGTTATCAGGGCACCGAAACTATACAGTTTACAGTGACACTATGGAAAGGAGAAATAGACAAAGAATAATAGCAGTAGGGGGCTTCAATATCTGACTTTAACAATGGATATAACATTTAGGCAGAAAACAATAGAAATGATGGACTTAAAACCATCAGCCAAATGGACCTAGCTAAAATATGCATAACATTCCACCAATGACATCGAAACAGACCTTCTTCTCCAGCACCTTGGGAGATTCACCAGGATAGGTTACATCTCAGGTCACACAAAAAGGCTTAACAGGGGCTGGGAATTTAGCTCAGCGGCATAAGCGCCTGCCTTTCATGTGCGCGGTCATGAGTTCGATCCCCGGTATCCCTGGTAGCAATTAAAAACAGCAAAAAAAAAAAAAAGGCTTAACAAATCTGAAAAGATCACAGTTATATCAGATATTTGTTCTAACTGCAGTGAAATGAGACTGTAAGTCAGTAATTGAAAGAAGATTAGAAAATTCATACACATATGGACATAAATCAATACAGTCAGTATAGTTTAGATCTGAATGTTCCCTATAGGCTCGTGTGCTGAGTTTGGTCTCTAGGTGAGGGTACTGTAGAGAGTTGCTGGAACCTTTAAGAAGTGGAGCCAAGTGGGATGCTGTGCGTCCTTGGGAAGAATGTTCTTGAAGGGAGTAATAGAACTCCAGCCCTCCCTCTCTTTTGTCTACTTCCCGGTGCCCTGACGTGAGCAGCTTGCTTCCCTATACATTTCCCACGATGATTTTCTGCTTTGTAACTGGTCCTAAAGGAATAGGGGCTACTGACCAAAGACTGAAGCTTTCAAAACTGTGATCCCAGATAAAACTCTTCCTACATTCTCTCAGATATTTTGTTACAGTATTGGAAATCTGTCTAACATGACTTATAAAGTTATAAATGGGCCATAGGAGAAATCAAAAAGGAAATTAGAGAATATCTTGAGGCACAAGAAATTGAAATCACAATATACCAGAATATACTGCATGCCTCAAAAGCAATGCTAAAAGTTTACAGTGGTCCAGATTACATTGAATGAAGTAACACTCTCAAATACACTAATTTTATACATGAAATATCTGCAAAATAACAAACTAATCTCAAAGACATTAGGAGGAAAAGAATACAGATTAGAGCATAAATAAAACTAAAGACAATAGAAAAAGTCAAGGAATCAAAAATGTTTATAAAGCTAACATAAAATAAAAAAATGTTAGCTCAATCAAGGAAAAGGAGAAAATATTTGAGTAAATCAAATTAGGAGGGAAAGAGAAAACA
The DNA here is from genome assembly GCA_004027455.1 of Hydrochoerus hydrochaeris. Taxonomy (NCBI): domain Eukaryota; kingdom Metazoa; phylum Chordata; class Mammalia; order Rodentia; family Hydrochaeridae; genus Hydrochoerus; species Hydrochoerus hydrochaeris. The sequence continues at coordinate 16,253 of PVLA01000984.1, forward strand.
TTACAGGATATAATATAGAAATAAAAAAGAAAAGAGACTACTATGAAAAATTATCATCAACAAACAGGTTACAGACTGCCAATTCCTATACTCTTATTACCTACCATACTGGATCATGAGGAAATAAAATGTGTAAACAGGGTATGAGAAAACTTGGGAAAAGTAAGATACATCTGCTATCTTGATTGTAGTAATTATATCACAGGTATTTGCTTATGTCATCAAATCATATACATTAACTGCATTTATTTCTTTTTTCTGAATACAAATTATATATCAGTAAAACTATTAAAAGTACAAAGCAAATGGGAGTCTCAAGGACAGCAGAATGCTTGAAATATCAATAATTTTCAACGTAGTTTATTCCAGAATGGAGGAAATTGCATACCATTCCTGGCAAACCAAGATTTCACATTCCTCCTTTGCCAGTCTCCTATTATGAGAAACAGGCTAGAGATGGTTAGATGGAGTCCAGAGTACTGGATACAGATTCATGGTACAATGCCATCTCACCTGCAGATATTCTGCTGCCACCATCAAACAAGGCTTTGTTTGTTTGTTTGTTTGTTTCTCTGATGTTTTTTGCTTTTTCTACTTTGAAACTATAAGAAATGGTAACTAGATAAAATATCTAAGTAGGCATATCAAATTCAACTCGTTTACAGCCCTATCAGTCCCTTTTTTACTACTGGTTAAAAATAAAAAATAGTATTCCAAATTTTTGATTTAAATTTGATACATTGTTTTTTTTCCCCAAAAACACATGACTATAACAAAACATGCCTTAACTATATAAAACCATTTTCAGTTATGTCCCAGTTTACCTCTAAAAATGTCTCAAGTTGCTATGAAAGCAGGAGCCATTGTACTTATAGACAGTTAAGTTTGACTCAATTAGACAGCAATATTAAGCCATCACTGTTTAGTAATTGGTAGCTGCTTATAATGTTCTATGTTGATATTTTTGTTCCAGTCATCCAAGAGCAGTTACTGCTACAAAGTGGGAAAATATCTTTATTATTTCAGGAAAGGAGCCAAATTGTAAGTGGTACTAGAAAAAGGTCGTGGATACAAAGGGCTTTTACTGTAGGGATACATGACATTGGAGAAAGAGCAGAGTATGTGAAGTCCAGAGATCTGATCTGATGTCCTGTGAATAGTTAGGTATGTAGCTTACTTTTCATTTCTGATGAAGTATGGCTTCTATAATAGTGGAAGCTGTACCAAAGTTGAATGTGAAATTTGGAATAATATTTTTTTAATGTTTAACCAAGAGTTTCATGTTTCCTAATGATATCATCTATTAGGTAGTAATTTTGAAAATCTACTTCATAACCAAAATCTCTGGGAGCTTTGTTAAAATGCTGGTTCCCAGTCTCCATTTTTAAGGGACTGATTCATTCAGTCAGCATGGGACCTAAGAATATATATTTTAAAATTATCCTCAGAGACTAACCTTGGTTTGTTGTATAAATGTAGTCAAACCACAGTGAGATAGGTGAAAACTGATATATTTGATTAATGATGTGATTCAGAGCTTTGAAGTTATTTACTTTTTATTCTAAGTTAAATCATATGAATTACAGGAAATAAAGAAAATATAATAGTGAAACAAAATATTAAAATGTTTCACAGCACCATGTCTTGGTTACTTTTTCTCTTTCTGTTGAGACAAAATATTTGATGTCAAAAAGGAAGGAAAGCTTTAGTTAGCTCACAGTTTGTAGAAGTTTCAGTCCATAGTCAGCTGGCCCCAAAGCAGGGTGGCATGGTGCAGAGGCAGTTGTTAATGGCAGCAGCAAGTACCAAACATCACAAGAGAAAAAAATGGTAGGAAAAAAAGGCAAAAGGAGGGGGCAAGCCTCTTTCTCTCCCTTGTATTGTAAAACAGCTACCCACTCCTGGGCCGGTGCACACTCAAACCGCTAGTTCCAGTGCTAGACAATGAACCAATCACAAACACTAGACTCAGCTGCCTTGGAAAGGCCAGGCCCCCTATGACTGCATGAGGCTTTTGGGGGACATCTAGACACAAATCATAGCACACCACTACCTGGAACTTAGCTATATTAATATTTTTTTGCATGTATATTTTAAACTTTTTTTGTAAATGTGTGTGTTTAGGCATGTATACACACATGTATATGTACAAATCTACATTCATACTCTACAGTTGTAGTATAATTTTCCATTTCATTGTCTATGTCACCTATATTTTTATTTAAATATTTAATTTTAATTCAGATATTATGAATACTTCTCAAGTCACTAAAATTCTTTGCAAATAAAATTTTGTCAGTTGATTCTATCTTTTGAAGATGAAAATTATAAATAAAAATCTAAATCCAATGATTCAATTCTTATGTTTTTACAATAACAAATATGACTGAAATAACCATTCTAATCTATAAAAGTCAGTTTGTAAGTTTTATTATATCCTCAATACAGAGCTTTATATGTAGAATTACTAGCTAAAACTACACTAAATGGAAGCAATAATGGAATGACTTAAGTTACTCACTTGGCTTTAAATTCTCCTATTTCAAACAATGAGAATTCATTGCTGCTGCTGTTACATCTAGGGAGTTCTCTATCTCTGTCTCTCTCATCATACATATGTACATAAAATCATGTATGTGTACACATGTAAACATATGTTGTATCCAATATGCTAAAATTTTAAAATGGAGAACAGCCACTGAACTGAAACTCAGTGTCTGGTAATGCTGTCTTGTTGTGACAGACCTATATGTGAAGCTATTATCTAATAGACAATTATGACATTAAAATGAGAGCAGGGGGTTGCCAGCATAGAGCAACCTACAAATGGTGAATCAAAGCCAACTTTGTTGGCTCAGTGACATAAGTGCCTGCCTGGCAAGCATGAAGTCATGAGTTTGATCCCCGGTACCAAAAACAAACAAACAAACAACCAAACAAAAAATAAAAACACAATTTGTCTAAATAGATATCTCTTATAGTCAGTAAAACAGAAAAGTTGCTTTACATAGAAAACAGCCAAGTGGTTGGAAAAAAGTAAGAACTAAACAGAGGGAGAAATTAACAATAGTCTGTGATGAAAGATAGGTTGGGAGATTAAAGATGACTCATTTTCTTTTCTAAGTAGGAGTTTCAGCCTTGTATTGAGCTGAGCACCTGTCTATACCTCGTGCTGGGCTAATGGGAAGTGGGCACTGCCTTCAATGGCCCATATATTTGCAGCTTTATTGAATTATAACTTTGGCTAAGCTCAATTTAGTAAGTGCTGAAGATCCCAAGTCTTTGAGATGATGAAATTTTGGAACCAGAGGGCTTTCATTATTCTTCAGCTCAGCTTGTCAGAAACTATTGCTGACAATTAAATCATTTGCCACAAGGCAACTTTGTTATTTCAGATGGAGTTGATTCAAATGGAGTTGCCTCCATGTTCATTTATCAGCTCTCTTCTCTGACAACTAATTTGATACAAAAAAGGAAAGCAATGTCTATTAAAAAGAAGTTAGTTTGTGATTTTAATTAATTAATTTACCTTGTTATAGAGTGGACAAAGAAGTATAATTTGAGGTCCAATATTTGAATAATGAAGTTACATGTCCAGAATAATTTTCTCTTCCTAGAATCTACATAGAAGTTTATAGAATTTATATGACTTACCTAAGGGCAAACTGTTAATTTGAGCTAGAGTTGGAATTCAAGGCTCCTTAACCCTAGGCTAGTGCCACTGTGTCCTGCCATAATGATAGTTTTTCAGTGATTCTGCAGAAAGAAGCATTGTGGCTATGGTAGCAATTTGCAAGATCAAGTATAATCAAAGCCATTGGTTAATAACAGCTGCCAGTAGATGAACACCTGATTTGAATTAAAAAAAAATGATGCCAGTGATAAACCCTGGTATCTCATCTACAATAACCTAGTAAAAGGAATTGGAGACAGCCTTACTATTAGCAGTAGCTTATTTTATAAATATAGTTTCACAAGTATCTTACCCATATGTTTTAGAAGATTTTTCGTCAGATCACATCATCTATACTCTAATTTCCTTTAAAAATCTCATTCAATCTAAAATTCCCACTGGAACACAGTGGATTTACTCTGCCTTCCCTATGTCTTTAACAGTTATGAGTTTTTGGGCTCCAGTAACTCCATAGGCTTACATCAGAGAGAGAAGCGGAGGAGATTTTGTTACTTTCAAAAATATCAAATTCACTTGAGCAATTTTTTTTTCTGGATCAAATCCATTTGTTCATGCATTTCCCTTAGCTTGCAGCAAACAATCATTGCCTCCTTCTCAATATAGTAAAAAATAAAAAATGCCAAGAATTTAAGGTCTTAAAACTCTGACCAGGAATTTAACATTTTTCTCATCCTTGCAATTTCTCCATGCCATCAGTCAAATTCAAACTTCTCAATATATTTTGTTTTTAACACTTTCTTCAAAAACTTTTATGATCTTTGCCTGTAACTGACTTGAAATATTCTATTCGTGCAGCTTAACATGAGCAATATCTTTTCTGCTATTAATGATATATTTTTATATATTATATGGTTAAGTAATCTGCTATTATTAACCTCAAGCCCACTTTGCTGTAGAAAATCAAATACTTGGGAAAAGTACGTTAAATTTTTCAAGGCTGATGAAGTAAGCTCTTAACTTAGCAAATGAGCACTGCATTCAATAGGGTTATAACGCATATAAATCGCATAACATACACTTAAATATATCCCTTAGCAACAACCCTCATGGAGGGACTTTGTTAAAAATAAAAATCTTAATATTACTAATTTATATTTTCATAAACTAATATTTATGTAAACCTCGATGATTAAATATAAGTGAGGTTGTACTGTGTACTCAACCATCTGGAGCCATTGTCTTATCTAAGTCACTGTTAGTTCTCGGGTGTGTCTCCACATTCTCAGACTTCACACTCTGCTCTTCAAACTTTGCTAACCGTGGAATAAATCACTCACCAGCCTTCCCATACCTTTGGTAACCTCACTAATTTTTTATTTATAGTTTGTATTTCAGATTTAACCATTATCTACTCTGCCACTCACTTTCCACAAAAGAATCTATGCCCCTTTTAAGTGCTCTGTACTATTCAGTTACAGCACTTACCATCCTATTATTATTGCATATTAATGAGTGGTCATTGATAGGATTTACATCACATGAAAATGTTCAGCACTATCGTCCCTAAAATCTAAGCTTCATATGTATGGGCACAACATAGTTGACTGTCTTAGCTCCAAGCAAAAAAGAACATTACATAGTGAAGGCTCAGCTATATAGACTGAGTGGGTGTGTGCATGTACACATATTTTCCTTAGAACAAAACTTGGTAGCATACAAACCTTATGATACAAAGGTTAATTCATTGAATTTGAGTAAAAGCCATTTAAAAGTACTTTCTAAATAGTGGTATTTTTTTATTTAAAGATAAAAATAAAAGGAAAAATGTAGAAATATTACAGAATTTCAAGAAAAGAAGATAAACAGTAAGAAATCACTAGTTGATAAATTACATATTGTTCTTTTAGAAATAGTTATTCAAGTTACAGAATTAAAGCACACAAAGTGGACACTCAAGCAGTGAGAGTGCAAACAAATCTCTTCAACAATCAAACAAGAACCTAGAAATATGGTCATCAATCCCATACATCTAAACATACATGCAGCTATATCTTTTATAGCACTTCCTATTTCCTCTTTTTTTACAATACCAATTATACATTTTTAAAATTTTATTTAAAGAGAAGGAAAAAAAGCAAAACAGAAAAAAGGGTAGCAGCAATACAGAATTCTAAAAGAAAGAAAGAGAAAGGAGAATGAGAAAAAGGCCCACTAAGAAATCAGTAATTTATAAATTATGTACTGTCATCCTGGATGTAGTTATTCAAGTTACAAAGTTAAGAAATCAGTAATTTATAAATTATGTACTGTCATCCTGGATGTAGTTATTCAAGTTAAAAGTTAAAGGGTACATAGTAAATATTCAAACGGTCAGACTACAAATAGTTCTGCTCAAAGATCCAACAAAGATTCAGCAATATGGTCATCTATTTTACAACTCAAACATAGATGCAGTTATATCCCTTAGAGCACTTTCTTTTCCTCTCTTTTTTACAATAGCAATTACACATTTTGGTTTTATTATGCTTCTAGTTCTTATTTACTTTTTACACTAGAGAAATAATATGATATTTATAAATATGATTCTTATTTATTTCACTAATGAGGATAGTCTCAAGTTGTCTCCATTTGCCTATGAAGCCCTCAAGATCACCCTTTTTTAGAGCTGAGTAATATTCCATTGTATAAAAATGCCACATCTTTTTCATCCACTCTGTAGTTGATGGGCATCTTGGTTGTTTCCAGGATTTAGCTATCACAAATTGTGCAGCTATGAACATGGGTGCACATATATCACTGTGATATGAACTTTTCATTTCTTTGGGGAAAATGCCCAGGAGGGGGATAGCTGGATTGAATGGGGCTTCCAATCCTAGTCTTCTGAGAATTCTCCATATGGATTTCTATAATGGTTGCACCAGTCTACATTCCCACCAACAGTGGAGCAGTGTTCCTTTTTCCCCGCAGCCTCACAAACATTTGTTATCAGTTGATTTCTTGATGGCAGATATTCTTTCTGGAGTAAGGTGGAATCTCAATGCTGTTTTAATTTGCATTTCTCGAATGACAAGTGATGGTGAACATTTCTTCATGTATTTATTTTCCATTTGTATATCTTTCTCTGAGAACTTATGCGTTCATCTCAGATGCCCATTTTTGGAGAGGGTCTTTGAATTTAGGGGGCTTGATGTTTTTCAATTCTTTATATATTCTGGACACAAGTTCTTTGTCTAAGGGGTTGCTAGTTAAAATTCTTTCCCACTCTGTTGGTTTTCTTTTCACTCTGTTGATGATTTCCTTTGAAGTGCAGAAACTTTTCAATAATGTGAGATACCATTTGTTGATTCTTTGAAATGTTTGCATTTTGTTCAGTTTGCATTTTTTTCATGAATTGTCTGCCTACCCTTATGTCTCTAAGACTTCTACCTACCTTGTATTCCAGTAGATTTAGTGTTTCTGTTTTAATATTTAGGTCTTTGATCCATTTAGACTTTAGTTGTGTGCATAGTGATATACATGGATCTAGTTTCAGTCTTCGGCATGTAGAGAGCCAGTTTTTCCAACACCACTTATTAAAGAGACTATCCTTCTTCCAGTGGACATATTTAGCCCCTTTGTCAAATATCAGGTGGCTGAGTGTCTTTGTAGTTGTGCTTGCATCTTCTAATCTGTTCCATTGATCCTCAGGTTTATTTTTTTGCCAGTACCAAGCTGATTTGATCACTGTGGCTTTATAGTACTGTTTCAAGTCAGGAATTGAGATGCCTCCTGCCTTGCTTTTCTTGCCTAGAATTGCCTTTGCTAATCTAGGTTTCTTCTGTTTCCAAATGAATTTTAGGAATGTGTTGTCTAGATCTGTGAGGTATGTCAATGGTATTTTGATTGGGATTGTGTTAAATCTGTATAACAGTTTTGGGAGTATAGCCATTTTCACAATGTTGGTCCTTCCTAACCAAAAGCAAGGAATGTCCTTCCATTTTCTAATATCCTCTTCAATCTCCTTTCTCAGCATAGTATAATTTTCAGCATATAGGTCTTTTACATTTTTAGTTAGGTTGATTCCTAAATATTTCATTTTTTTGCATGTTATTGTAAAGGGCGATATTTCCATAATTTCTCTCTCAGTGAGTTTTTTGTTTGTGTACAGGAATGCTATTGATTTTTGAGCATTGATTTTGCATCCAGCTACACTGCTGAACTTGTTTATTACCTCTAGCAGTTTTTTAATGGAGTTTTTTGGGTCATCTATATAGAGTATCATGTCATGTGCAAATAGTGATAATTTAACTTCTTCCTTTCCTATCTTTACTCCTTTTATTTCTCTCTCTTGTCTGATTGCCCTGGCTAGTGTTTCCAGAACTATGTTGAAAAGGAGTGGTGAGAGTGAACATCCTTGTCTTGTTCCTGATTTTAAAGTGAAAGCTTTCAGTTTTTGTCTATTTAGTATAATGTTGGCTGTTGGTTTGTCATAGATAGCTTTTATAAGGTTGAGGTAGATGCCATGTATTCCGAGTTTCTGAAGGGTTTTTATCATGAAGCTGTGTTGGACTTTTTTGAAAGCTTTTTCTGCATCTATTGAGATGACCATGTGGTTTTGTTTTTGGCTCTGTTGATGTGGTGTATTATGGTTATTGATTTGCGTATGTTAAACCATCCCTGCATTCCTGGAATGAACCCCACTTAGTCATGATATATAATCTTCTTGATGATTTGCTGCATTCTATTTGCCAGTATTTTGTTGAGAATCTTTGCATCAATGTTCATTAGTGAGATTGGCCTATAGTTCTCTTTTTTGGATCTTTCTCTGGTTTTGGTATCAGAGTAATACTTGCCTCCAGGAATGATTTAGGGAGGATTGCTTTTTTCTCAATTTCATTGAAGAGTTTAAGGAGTACTGGCATCAAATCTTCTCTAAATTTCTTGTAGAATTCAGCTGTGAATCCATCTGGACCTGGGCTTTTCTTTGTTGGTAAGTTTTTAATTACATTTTCAATTTCAATAGCTGATATTGGGTTGTTCAAAATTGCTATATCTTCTTGGTTGAACTTTGGTAGTTTGTATGTTTCTAGAAATCTGTCTATGTCCTCTGTGTTTTCCACTCTATGTGAGTAGAGATTTTCAAAGTAGTTATTCATGATCCTTTGAATTTCCATGGGATCTGTAGTAATTTCTCCCTTTTCAGTTCTTATTGCATGAATTTGGGTTTTTTATTTCTTTCTCTTGATAAGGTTAGCTATGGGTTTGTCAATTTTTTTTATTCTCTCAAAAACCAGCTTTTTGATTCATTAATTCTTTGTATTGTTTTTTTAGTTTCAATTGCATTGATTTCTGCTGTAATCTTTACAATTTCCTCTCTTCTATGAGCTTTGGGTTTAGCTTGCTCTTCTTTTTCTAGAAGCTTGAGATTGAGCATTAGGTTGTTTATTTGTGCTCATTCTATTTTCTTGATATGACAGTTTATTGCTATATATTTCCCTCTTAAGACTGCTTTCATTGCATCCCACAAATTACAGTATGTTATTTCTATATTTTCATTGAATTGTAGGTATTGTTTTATTTCTTCTTCAATTTCATCTGTAGCCCACTGGTTGTTCAAAAGGCTGTTATTTAATTTCCATGTATTTATGCAGGTTTTACAATTTCTTTTGCCATTGATTTCCAATTTCAGTGCACTATGGTCAGATATTATGCATGGTATGATTTCAAAACCTTTACATTTACTTAAGAATGTTTTATGGGATAATATATGATCTATTTTGGAGAATGTCCCATGTGCAGCTGAGAAGAATGTGTATTCTGATGTGGTTGGGTGGAACACACTGTAAAATTCTACTAAGTCCAATTGCTCTCAGGTATGATTCAGTTCTGTTATTTCTTTGCTGACTTTTTGTCTAGTTGATCTATCTCTTTGTGACAATGGGCTGTTAAGATCTCCTGTTATAATTGAGTTTTTGTGTATTTGGTTTTTCATGTCCATTAGTATCTGTCTTTTATAGTTGGGTGGTCCTGTATTTGGCACATATATATTTATAATTGTTAGTTCTTCCTCTTGAATTTTACAACTAACAAGTATGTAGTGACCTTCTCAATCTCTTTTAATCATTTTAGGTTTAAATTTCACATTGTTGGCAAACAGAATAGCTACCCCTGCTTTTTTCTGGGTTAGTAATGCATGGAATACTGTTTTCTATCCTTTGACTTTTAATCTATGAGTTTCCTTTGGGGTCAGATGTGTTTCTTGTATACAACATGTTGTGGGATCCTGTTTTTTGATCCATTCTGTCAGTCTATTTCTTTTTATATGTGAATTGAGGCCATTTATATTTATGGATATCACTGATATGTACTGGCTCCACTTTGCCATGTTATGTTCCAGTTGTTTCTTTCTGCTTTTCCTCTTATTTAATTGCTTATCCCACCTGGTGGTTTCTTTCTGTTGTTGTTTTGGGGATTGTGGTTATTTTTATCTCTGTCTAGCATGTCTTTCAGTACTCTTTCTAGGGTTGGTTTGGTGGGCATGAATTTCTTCAGTTGTTCTTTTTCATGGAAGTATCTTGTTTCTCTATTAAATTTGAGTGAAAATTTTGCTGGGTACATCAGTCTGGATTGAAGGTTGTTTTATTTCAGGGCTTGAAATTCCTTACTCCAAGCTCTTCTTGATTTGAGGCTTTGTGCTGAAAAGTCTGCCATGTATCTAATGGACTTTCCCTGATAGTTGAATTGTGTCTTTTCTCTGACAGCTTTTAATATTCTGTTTTTATTCTGTATGTCTGAGATCTTAATTATTATGTGTCTCGGTGTGGATGTATGTTGATTATGACTGTTTGGTGTTCTATATGCCTCACTTATCTACATATCAGATTCTTTTTCATGTTTGGGAAATTTTCTGCTATTATTTCTGTAAATACTTTACATGTGTCATTTGCCTGGACTCCTGTATCTTCGCTAATGCCCATTATTCTTATATTGTTGCTCTTGACATCATCGTAGAGCTTCTGGATTGTGATTTCATGCTGCTTTGTTATTTTTAAAAGTTTTAGCCTCTCCTGATCACTAACTATGATCCTGTCCTGAAGGTCTGAAGTCCTATCCTCAGCTTCCTTTAAGCGGTTTTACATGCTTTCAATAGAATTTTTTGTTTCTTGGATGTCTCTTTGAGCTTGTTTCATGAATTCTGCTTGTTTTCTATATTGTTCATTCAAAGTTTCAATCAGTTTCCCATGCTCATGTACTTTTTTCTCTAGTTCTTCTTTTGCTACATTCAACAACTTCTTTACTAAATTTGTTATTTCTATCTTTACATGGGAGAGTACTTCTAATTTCATTTCCTCTATAGCCTGATGCAGTTGTTTTTTTATTTCACTTGCTATCTTTTCAGAGATTCCTGGTGTGTTACTTTTGGGGTCCTCTATTTCAGTGTCTCCTATACTTTCTTCTGGTGAACTATATGTTTGAGACTGCATTTTGCTTTTTTGTTTTGTCATTTTCACTCTGGTGTTTTCTGAGTGTAGGAGGGGATCACACACACTCTTTTCAGACACACCAAAGTCTCACAGTTAGTTGGAGGGGGTTTTACTACTGCCCCTATTTATCCCCTGTCTACCTCTATTTTAGGGGTATACTCACGACATTGATATAGTCAATCCAGTGTAGTCCAAAGTTCGCCACCTGGGAGCAAAGTTCCAAATTTTCTCAGACTAACTGCATCCCGCTGAGATCTTCTGATGTTCCAGGTGGGAAGGCTGGCCCATCTGTAGCAGTCCAGGGCACTTTTCAGTCTTGGGCGGGCCTCCTCCATGTTCCTGGTGGCAGGGCAGGCCCACAGGGGAGGTTCCAGGCAGCCTACCCCTGAGGTGGGCTTATGCTGAGTTCTGGTGGCAGGGTGGGCCCTCGGTGAAGGTTAAGGGCAGCCCTGCCCTGAGGCAGGCTTGTGCTGAGTTCCTGGTGGCCATAGTGGTATTTTTAAAATGAAGTATTTGTAATAGTGTAAACAGATACTACAAAAAATAAATTTCAATCTTAATCCTATTATGTTATTCAAGAATTGTTAGCCAATTGATTCAGATCTCTAGAACTTTATGACTTCTTGTGCTGGATCTGCTACTTAAATTATAAGGAAAATAGTAACTCTAATGCTTTAAAACAGATAAAATGCATCCAAAGGCCAGTTATACATTACTCAAAATTAGTACTTAAGTGAGAGATGAACATGCTAGCATAGGCTTGTGTTACAAATCTTTAAATTAGTCTTAATCTTTGCTATTCATTTAACTACTTTAAGTGTTAATTGATTAACAATAAGAATATTTGAATAGTAGTAGCTTTTGGATAAAGATACTCAGAAATTCATAGTATGGTCTGATATAGTGCATGTTCTGTTCATAAAAATTAGGGACATGAAGTAGCAATCTAGTGGTATATTTTTATTGTCTCACCATCTTTTAAAAAATATTTGCAAGTGTCTATCATTTGCCATGGGCTGGGTTTTGTGCTTGGGTGATGGTGGTGATTTGGGGTTGTTTCCCCACTCTGAAGTTTGCAGTGGAGGGAGTGGGAGCAGAGAAGGTAAAACATGGGCCAGTTAGCGAAGGAGCAAAGCAATTTTAAATAGTGACTAGCCTGTGCGCTTAAAGCAAGATGAGATGTTGGAGTGTGAAAGAAGTATCATGTATCTCTTGTTCAGATGTAAAGAAAGGTGCATCTGACAAAGTGGCATAAATGCTGACAATTAAAAGACAAGGGCCATCATGTGGATATGGTCTAGGTGGAGATAAAAGGCAGAGCAAAGCTGCTTACAGGATTTTTGCCTGTATGAGAGACAAATCAAAGGTATTGTGTATGTAGTTTGTGACAAATGACAAGAAATAATGAGCTCAAAGAGATAGCTTTGAGGAACATAATGGCCTGTGGATCTGGATTTAAAGAGTAAGGAGAAGTCATTGGAGGTTATTGGTGTGTTATGTTGCAGTTGTTGCCATGTTGATATTGGTTAGAGTAGACTTTCTCATAGACTTCAACAATAAGTGTGAAATGTCTTTCTTTGTTAATTCACAATTTTTTTCTGTCCCCATTCTTATTGTTCTCACTCAAGGCCTCATTCTAATCCTTTTTTTAAAAATTGAAGAATAAAATTTTAAATTAAAGAATAAGTTCCATGGGGAAATGTACAGAAATCCTTGTAAGTCAATGATGGCAAAAGTTGAACCACAGAGAAGGAGAAAAGGCAAGCCACAGAGCAGGAGAAACTGTTTGCAAATTATGTTTCTTTATTTTTTTTTCAAAACAAGATGATAGGAATTTAACAATGATTGTTATGTTACATATTGCTGTCTGCAAAATAGTTGCTCTGGTTACCAGATACAGGAATAAAACAAAACAACAAAACAGAACAGAACGTTTAATTTCAAAAACAAGACAGATGAACATCCTCCACAGTTGTTGTAGTGCAATTTGTTATCTTCCAAATAGGTGCTCAAACTACCAGCTTTAGGCTTGCAAAGTCAGTCAGACAATACAAACATTACGATTTTGAGGGGGTTCTGGGGATCAAACTCACGACCTCACGCTTGCCAGGGCAGGTGCTTATGCCACTAAGCTAAACCCCCAGCAAGCCCCTCCCTTTTTTTGCTGCTATCATATCAGTTGCTATCATATCAGCCTGAGTCCCTCCCCATCAGCTGGATGGAGTGGGAGTGGAGATGGAGGATTTAGTTTTCTTGTCTCCCAGCCCATATGCCTGTTGGCTCATGGAAGGGCATGGATCAGCTTCTTGATTCTCCTACCTTTCTTTACTGCTATGTTCATGGTGGTCTCAAATTCTCCTAATTTGAGAGTTAGCTGCTGCTAACTCTCAAATTATGTTTCTGACACAATACCTGTGTCTAAAATATATGAAGAACTCTTGCAATTAAATAATAACAAAATCTGATTCTAAAATCTGAAAAGTATTTGAATAGCTATGTTATGAAAGAAGATTGTTGGATGGAAAATAACTATGAAAAAGTGCCCAATATTGTTATTAATAAGGTAAATAAAAATTAAAAGCACATCGAGTTATGGCTCTATATCTGTAAGGATGTCTAAAACAGAAAAAAAAAATAAAACTCATGTATCAAATATTGGATAAAATGTGGAGCTTTGGGAACACTCAGATGCTGCAAATAGAAATGCTAAACGGTGAAGCTACTTTGTAAAATAGCTTGCCATGTGGCCCATCCATGTGATTCTGTGGGGTCTAGGTGAGACAGATGAAAACATACAAAAATCTTCATGCAGATTCTATAAACACTTTCTAATCACTGAAAATTGGAAGAAATCCAGAATACCTTCAAGTAGCTATGAACTGCCAGTGCCCTTCACATCAAGACCACCATGAACATAGCAGTAGATGAATAAATTAGGTTATTTATGGAAATAAGACAGAATTTTCACACAGAGACCTATGGTGTCTCTGAGTATGACAGGGTCAGAATGCACTGATTATATAATTTGTCCTTTAGTTAAGTAATTTTTGGAAGGGTCTAGGAGAGCAGAAATTTACTCTAGGTTTTGTAAGAAAGTAGAGGTGACATTAATAGATCTTAACTACAAGGAATGTAGTTGTCAGTTTAGTTAAAGATAAAATTGGAAATAATCAGCAGTTATTCACTTAATTAAAAAGTGTAATGTTTTTTATTTTATGGCCTGAGTAATCACTTTGTCTAAAGTACATAGCTGTATGAAATTTTATCTCTACCCCCCCCAAAAAATGTGGATTAGCTGTAACTAAAAGATCACTTCATAATGATCTTGAGGCCTACCTGTGAATATTAGGTCTGTTCCTGGCTGTAAAGGACTGATTTTCACCTTTCTTGAGATACACAAAATGTAGCAAATCTATATAATCAATTATTATTTAGAAAGAAAAAATAAATGCAATATTGACCTATATGTCAATGTGGATTTGCATATTTTTGAACAAAACTGGCAAACCAACAAAACTACATATTGCCTGATTTCATTTTTACAAAACACTGAAAAAGAAAAAACCATGGAGAAGAGAGTAGATCAGCGGTTTCCAGAGAATGGGAGCAGGGAGAACTGTTGCATAGGATGAGGGGAGTTTAAGGGAAATGGCACTGGATAGCACATATGTGGCTCTACACATTCGTTATAACACATAAAGCTACCCATCACATACATGATAAACATTAGGCTAAACAGAGCAAAATGGAACTAGAATATGTGTTAGGGTAAAGGCAAGGAGGAAATGTGACTACCAAAAGGTTAATTTTACAATAAATGAATCGCATAGTCTCATTAACAGTTGGAAAAGAACAGAACTGACCTAACTTTGGAAAACAGTGTTTTGATTGGATACACTAAGGCTAAAGATGAGGAAATATATAATCAATGGACCAAAGGCTGTAAGTTTATTTTTCTCAGGACTTTGTGTTAGAAATTACAATATTATGAAATTCTATAGAAAGACTGAACAAGCAAGTAAATATATAAAAGACAGGTAATGAGACAGAAACATTTTGCTGCTGGAGACAAAGAAAGAAAGAAGGAAGGAAGGAAAGAGAAAAGGCTAGAATAGACTTAGACCTAGAATTAGAGATATTATGAATTCACTGAGAAAATTCACATATTATCAATGAAGACACATATAAACATTTATAAAAGTAAATATCAATGTGTCTATACACAAATTCAGACACATACAAATATTTTCTGTCTACTAAGAAGACCCAAGATTTCAGGTCTAATCCTATTCTACTATAAAGGAACCTGGAAGCTTGGTTAAAATTATTAATTCCAGGACTGAGGGAGAAAAAATACAGGGTTTCTCTTGGAGCATTTTGTGATTCTAGGACTTGATGACATGTGTCTTAGTTACTTTATCATTGCTGAGAAAATATCTGACACTCACAAGTACAAAAAGGAGAGGTGTATTTGGCTCACAGTTAGCTGAGGTTTCAGTCTGTAGTAGGCTGACTCCAAGGAAGAGTGGTATGGAAGAAGAAAACGAGCATGGAGAAAGGACATATGGCATGGTGGCAGGAAGCATAGTGCAAACAAGGGAAGAAGGGGAGGATATACCCAGTCCAGCTAAGCCAACAGTTACCCACTTCTTCCATCAGGGCTTCATCTCCAATATCACATTTAACTGTGCACTTATCAGTGGACTAATCCATGGTTGAGTATCACACACTGATGATCTCAAAAGCCACACCTATGGGTGCATGAAGCACTGGTGCACATCTAGAAATAAACCATATCAACATGTTTAAAAGGATGTAGACATAGGTATAGGGCATAAGAAATCACTTTAAACCAGAAAGAGCTATCAATGGTCATATCAGAAACAACTCGAAGAAAAAAGTACAGAACTGGATCATAAACTAAAATATAAAATTAATATATGTAAGTCCATATTAATATAAAATAAATAATTGGATAACTGAGAAATGAAAAATACCTCCAAGAAAAATTCCAATCAATATATACATATTTAATGAGAAAAACATAAAATTACTGTTAGAAACCACAGTAATAATTACCATAAACAAGACTTGTGCAAACAAGCTAAAAGAGGTCATGAAAGTTGAAACAGAAATAGGTTATTTACAGTATCATATTTTATTCCTGGAAATATTTATTAATTACAGGATATTAAAGGAGAATATTAGCCAACATCGCCTTTACCAAATGAACAAGGTGAACATCTGTAATAATACATATCAACATTGTAAGTGTCTTGATGTTGTGCCCTGAGAAAAGCACATCACTGCTACGCTATCTTTCAGATAATGCAAGAATTCATGAGAAATTATAAGTAGAGGAATATCTGTACATTAATGAACACTAAGTAAGGCTGAGGGTCTGTCATAGATTGGAGATTAAGGAGACATTAAATGCAATAAAGAAACCTAGGTGAAATCTTGAAATAGAAAAAGAATATTAACAGATAAAATTTGTGAAATATAGCGAGTTCTGCATGGGTTTATCGGTATTGTAGCAATTTGATTTCTTAGTGTTGTTAATTATATTATGGTTCTAAAACTTTCCTGTAAATGTAGAATTCTCTGCCCTCACCGTCTCTCTACCATATTTGAGCATTTATTTATATATAGCATTGTTAGAGCCAGAGTCGGGATTCCTAGAGCCACGCTGGTAAGAAATGAGCTTGGGTACTGATGGAAAGAGGCAGGAGGTCTTACAGGCAGTATCTAGTGGCAGCTAACATTTCTGAGAAGTTCACTATCTGTTAAAAAGTTTTATACTACCCCCATTGGAGTTCTTAGAGCCATTGGTGAAATAAATGTTATTATTTTCCTCCCCTAAAAAAGTGAAGCAAAAGATGAAAAATTTTAAACTGCCTGTATGATTTTGTGCTGAAATGTTACAGTGGTCACCTTGGTTAACAATGACCAGGAAGAAATAAAGAGACACCCTTTTCAAGATTTACACAGTTATTTTGGTCAGTTCACTCTGTCAGATTTCTTATTTTACGACATTATTTATCTCTTTCTACTGTTTAGGTTCTCATTGATATTACATCAATTCATTGCTACTACATCAATTACTGGTACTCTTATAATACATACAGAAAGAGGCTGAAATTCTTCATCAGATTTTTTTCTTATACTTGCTCAGCACAATATAATATTATGGTCCATAATATTGATATAGAGAATACAACCCAGTCCATCCAATCCGAAAATCAATATACCACATTTCAGAGGATTTCTAAAAGTCAGGACATTTAAAGCAAACTAAAAGTACTGAAATCAATTCTGAAAGCTGTATATACTCTATAGTTTCCTTTATATACAATAAAATATAAATAATATAAAATTGCTGTGAAATCCATGAGCATTTTTATCTTCAGCAGGCTTAATTTTCTTTCAATAATTTAGTATAGAAGTTATCTCAATGCTTGTCTACCTCAGTGCCTTTCTGGATCGTCTAGACAGGTTAATGTGTGCTGATATATTTCTATTTGCTTTGGGCCCTTTTACCAAGTCCTAGTCTTTACATGAACATCTGGTAAGAGTACAGATTTTTGTATGATTATTTTACAATTGATTTCTCTGGAAACTTTTTGCTTTCGTTCATTAAACATGTCCCCTGGCTCTTTTAACTCAAGATATTAGTTTCAATTATTAAATGTCCCGGGATAAATGGAACACTCATGCTTTGCAAAATATTTGCTACAATTTCGTGGAGTGTCTTTTGCTTCTTACTCAATTCAGTGGTTAAACATTTGGAGATGTCTTTAACAATTTTTGTCTTTGGTAAGGGGGAAAAAACCCTGCTCATTTGATTACAAAGTGATTTATTTGATTATTTTTCATGCTAGGTAAATCTGACCACTGTTTAAATATTTCAGAACACATAATCCTGCTATTTAACTATGTCATGCTTTGTGCATATTTGGATTACTTATGTATAGTCTGGGGCACTTATGACAAATAACACTCATTCACAGGATGAATATTAACTACTAGAAAAAAATAGCCTAGCTCAAGTTCAAGAAACACAATGGTAGGATTCATTTTGATATATGCCATTGCTGTGAGGCCAGCGTATTAACTGTCATCTATAAGGTTCCCCTGGAAAGGTCCAGAAATTTTGTTATGTTGTTTAAAATTTCACTTCTACCACATATTTCTTAACAGTACTAAAATGTTACTGTACAAATATGTCAATTTTGAATTGTACAGGTGGAAACTTGAGTTCTTTTAATAATAAAAAATAATTTAGACTCTTCTAGGAAAGAGTAGGTAAAGAACTACTCAGTCAGTACTCTGAGGGAGTGTTTGAACCATGTTTGCTGCTGTTAAAAGAGGGAGCCAAGGACAGATATCACCTTGAAGGAGGGGGATGTCAATCTCCCCACCACCACACAGTGTACTGAACATGTTGAAATCCAGAAGCAGAAAGGAAAAAAAAAATGTCACAATCAATCCATACAAGAAGGTTGTATAAGGCCAGGTGTGGTGGTGCATGCCTGTAATCCAAGCACTAGGGAGGCTATCGTAGAATAATCCCTGTGAGTTCTGGGCCAGCCTGGGCTACAAAGTGAATTCAAGGTCAGTCTGAATTGTGTAGCAAAACCCTGTCTCAAAAAGATAAAAAGATGAACAAAAAAAAATAAAAAGAAGTTTCTCTACTGCCATCCCTGTTGTACCGATTAACTTAATAAAAAGAAAAGATGGATATTATTATTTTTTTCCTGATGAAAATCTCTATTGGCTGATATCAGGTGATTCTTCTTTCCCTGATGGAAAGAGCTTCTTTCAGCCCTCTGCTTTCCTTCTCTCTGAACCTACCCCATCAGGAGTGATGCAAGGTCTTCCTACAATAGTTACTGATTTTATTGTTTAATGAGGAGAACAGTGTGAACACACACAACTTTAATCAAGCTCACACACTCTTATATGGAAATCCTTAATGCAGTTAATGGGAAGCAAATTGGGAAACAAGTTGCTAAGCCATTTGTCATTTTTTTTTCGAAGACATCAACCTGTTGTGTAACAATGCAGCATACATAAAGGTCATGGAAATGTAAACTTAAATGGTATAAATGATAAAGTATGTTTATATTTTACAACATAAAAATATAAAAGATACTACCATATAACTTCTAATTAATTCATCAAGTCATTTTAGAAGAATTACCCTTAGTGAACTCATTAATAAAAAATCCCTGGGGGCTTTCAAATGATAAATATGATTATCTGGGAAATAACATTTGTTTCAATATAAAAACTACCTCAGACATTTTTGGTATTTTAATTATAATAAATTATTTGTTAGAGTTGGAAGAGTAGAGGATTCTGTAAGTTAAGTTCAAGGCTATTTACTTTCCAATCATATTCAAAATACTTTTAACATCATTATAGTAAATCTTGGGTTTGAATATTAGCTAACTGATCATTAGTCTTTAGCTCATTTTAGTATCTAAGATAGTTGTAGGGCTCAAGGGCTTTATAGATATATATATAATAATGGGATCAACATGGATTGCTGTTTTTTTGCCTAGGCCAGTGATGGCAAAACTATTGAGACAAATGCCCAAAGTACAGCCCCCACTTATTTATTTCAAAGTATCAATACTGTCACTAAACTCAAATACTGAGATTTTAGTTTACAAACAACAACTCAGAGTGCCAGTCCTAGTAGACTTTTAATTCACATAGACTTGATTTGAATGCTGTACTCATTACTTCCTTGCTGTGGATTTGGGCAAGTTACTTAATCTAGGGCTCAATTTCCTTATTTGTGAAGTAGGATAATAATATTTTATTACATTTCAATATTATTTTATCAATGAAATAAGTGAATAATGTATCAATGCTATACAAGACACAAAATAAAAAATTCAGAAAAAGGATAACAACAGTACTTGCTCCAAAATGTTCTTTGGAAGATTTCTTGAGATGGTGTGTGCAGAATACCTAACATGGACCTGAGAATATTGTTGCCAGTCAATCATTGTCAGGTGTTCATACCATAGTTGTTCTTATTAAACTATGTGGCAGCAGAATATTGGATTTAGCCATTTTCTTAATCTGGTATCACTGCAGCCACCTTACAATACCCTATTTCTTTTTTCACACATTAGTTTTCCACAATACCATTTTCCTCACTGTTGGTTTTGTTTGGAAATTATTATTTGCCTAACAAATAAAAATTAAACTCATAGAAGCAAGATTGCGAACTGACCTAAGAAGCAAAATTGTCAATGACCTTAGAATTTGCCTTGTAAATTGTGACTCAATTATAAATTAGGCATAGCAACCATGTCTCAGTTATCTCGTGTAAAAATATTAATCCTTATTCTGTAGGTTATTGAACAGATGAAAGAAGGTAACAATAAGGGAGCCTTAAGAGAGCCTCTGGGACATAATTTTTTTCAGCAAAAGCTAGCTAATTTTCTCTTATTATAAGACAACTTCAGTTCTTACAACTTGTTAAAGAAAAACTTCCTTGACAAAGTTAAACAGGGGAAGAAGACTTTATGCAAGACTAATGCAATAAGGGAATAAGTCTAACCTTAAGGTTAGAGAGCTTTAAGAGCTGAAATATTGGGAGGATCACAGATCATCAATGTTTGCTAATAGCTCTTATCTAAGAAGAAAGTAAAATTTCTCATACATTCATGGTAGGAGGTAGTTGTACAGTTTGGAATCAGGCAACTATATGGGCTGCTACCGTCTCAAAAATGTGAGACAGAGAAACTATATTCCATGAAGATTGTATTTCAAAGAAATGACTCCTAGGTCCTTGATAAAGACATTCTCTATGGCTTAACACAAGCAAGAGACTTTTAAAAGGGGTAATAGAGTCATTCTTTTGTATTCTGTGGTGGATTGATTCTGGGATATCTCATGTGTACTAAAATCTGAAGATGCTTGAATCCGTTATATACAATGAAATAGTATTCAGAAATATCCTATGCACATCCTTCCATGTACTTTAAACAACCTCTAGATTAGATGTAATACCTAATACAATATAGGCGGTATGTAAATAGATGTTATACTGCATTGTTCAGGAATAATGACAAAGAAAAAAATCTGTATACATTTAGTATGGATATATTTTTTGTTTTTTAAATGCTTTTGATCTGCAGTTGGTTGAATCTTGACATGCAACCCCCTGAAATGAAACATCAGTTATATGTTTCACATATGGAGATAGAGAAAGAATTTTCTAAAATGTTTATAGAGAAAATGCTTTAAGAAAGAGAAAGTTGGGCCAGGGATTTAGCTCAGTGGCATAAGTGCCTGCCTGGCAAGCACAAGGTCATAAGTTCGATCCCTGGTACAAAAAAAAAAAAAAAGAAAGAGAAAGTCCAAGACCTGTGGGTAAGAAGAAACCTGTTTAAAATTTGGAATTACAGGTAACCTTAAAGAGACTGTCATGGACATTAACATTCTTCTCATGATCACCACATCTTCTGGATTGTCCCATCTGCTCTAAAACTGACCTCTGGAACAGCAGAAATTCATATCTCAATCTCATTTGAATCTACTAGTCATAGTGGAAACACCTAATACTATTTACCTGAACATTTTTTCTAGGGTTTGTGTTGTCTCATTGCTCAAAGTATACTAATAGCAAATACTTCATGAAAATAAATCATTGCAAGGGTCCAGATAAAGTAAGAAAAGAGAGGGTTTTTGGTTGGTGTGATTATTTTTCACACTTGTAGTATGAAATCCTTAACTGTGTTTAGATAAGCAAAGAATAAAAAGATCCAAATACCTGTTTTGCTGAAAGAGCTAAAAGAATCCCCCTTCAGTAGTAATTTACCTGGAGTCAGAGAACAAATTTAATAAAAAATTGCAGTCACGCATGAAAAGTTACTTCATAATTTATTCATTTGTCCAATGCTTATTGTCCAGCCTTTTCTATACTCTAGGATACAAGGCAGCCAGACTAAGGAATAGTGTGAGTGTATCATACACTGATAGTTCAATTTCTGGTTTTGTTAATATAAACAAATTCTAGAACTTTTCACATTTCCCATAAATATAAATAAGGGACAATAGTGTACCTTCGTATTATCAGCTGAGTTCCATCTCTGTCAGTAAGTTAGAGTAAGACTGCAAGGAGATTGGGCCTTTAAAGAAGTAATTAAGATAAAATGAGGTTACATGGGTTGATCCTAATTCAAAGACTGTTTTAAAAAGAGGACATTAGGACCTACTGACACTGACATTAAAACCATTTGAAAATATGGTGTAAAGATAAGAAAATATAAACCAAAGAGTAGCCTTAGAAGAAACCAACCCTGCTGACATTTTAATTAAGCATCTCAGACCTTGGGAAAAATTTTTATTGTTTAAGTCTTTGATACTTTCTTATACCTAATATAGCAAAGTAATGCACTACCTCGTAGATAACAGAGACATTACAATGAGAAAATACATGCAAAACACGTCCGGTTCTTAAAATCAGTATATATCGTCCTTCAACCTACTCTGTACCCTTCTGTTAGATAAATTTAAAATTAAATTCTATCCTCCGTGTCACACGCCTCTTCAAAAACTTTAAAAGACTTTTTATTCTAAGCGAAATTCCTTGTTAATTCTTTTCCAAAGTCACTGATATTCTGGGCCCCTGTCATAGACAGACTCACATTTTTCTGGTCTTCTCTGCTGCTCCCCACTTTGACTGCATGTTGCTTCCTGAACCCCTGCCACTCAGATCCATGCTTCTGCTTCACCACTGTTTCCGGATAAACTGCCCCACACTATTCCCACAAGCAATGAAGTTCTGCTGTTCACTGTTTAGTACAACTGCCCTCTTTCTCATAGAATGAGTCAGTCTTTGACAGTCATATGACTTTTCTCCCCTCTGCCTCCTACAGATAGCAGTTGTAAAAAGCTTCTTTAATGCATGTTCTTACTCCACTTGCATTTTTTTGTCTTGCCAGTGCTGAGAAATGAAGATACCCCTTGAAGCAGCAGCATATGACTCATTTTATCTTTGAATCATTTTCAGTGATTAGCCCAGGATATTACGAACAGCACAAAAATTTTTGATTTTGTCAAATTAAATAGAATTACTTAATATATACATGCAAATGTGGGAAGTATAATAGAAGTATGATAATCACTGTGCTGTGAACTCCTCAATGTTGCCAATTCTCATTTACTTTTTTACCAACAAATGGACACCTAAAATCATTAGACTAATTTTCAAGAAGTGAATTCAATTTCCTTTATAAATAGCTATCAGCACGTTGTTTGGGTAAATGTCATAAAATGTCTTTTTGTGTTATGCTTCACTCAGAGAAATGATCATTGAAGGTAATGGGGAGAAGATGATAACTATTTTTCCCCATTTATTTGCCACGTGATATTTTGTAATTGTATCTGCTGATAGGACAACCTAGCATACAGGAAATTATTTCTATGTTTATGACTATTTTATTAGAAGAATGAAATTGTAAACTATATTAGAAGAATGAAATTGTAAACTATATTTAATATTCATATTTGCCAAAAAGGGAAAAAAGACATCTGTGTATAATCATGTGTGCAAATAACAGCATTGATGATTTTTGAGTTTTAATCACTTATGAGATTATGGATATGCCAGAGTAAAGTGAAAAATACTATTTCCTTAATTTCTGCTTTCTGAATTTAATGCCATAGGCATGCCCCAATATAAAAAATAATTAAAAATGGATTTATAGGGGAAAAGTAATACAGTAAATAGCATTAGGTATTTGTCTGATTGAAACTCTTCTATGATTAAATTTGGTTCCCAGTTTCAGGGAAAATTTAATACAACTCTTATTTTGGAAATATGTATATATACACATATATATTAACCACATAAATATGTTTTATAAGCCCATAATATTATTGGATCTTAAGAAAAAAACTTGAGTTCTTGTCTAATAAGAACATAACTTTTGTGTTTTCTGTTTTACAGACTAGTTTACTCAACATTGTAGAATCTAGGGAAGTGTAATCGCAATCAATTCCTGATGACTTTATTGTAAGTCGGAAAATTTTGAAAATGTGTTTTGTATGGCAGTATCATTTCTCATTTTTAATGAATTAAGTTTATTTGCACATTTATATATACCTGATGATCACATTCATCATAGGGAATTTGTACCTCTGTATGATTTCTCTTCATTCTTTTTTTCCCATTCCCCTTCCTTCCTTTCAGCCTCTCTTCCTCTCCTTATTTACAGAAGCCAGGAAAATATGCATAATAGACAATATATCAAACCATATTCATTTAGAGATATAAAGGCTTTTGAGAATTTTGTACAGAGTATATCCCAAATGAGCCTAAATCATAAAACATACTTAAATACTGTTAACAACTTAAACAATGCTTGTATTGTGAATTTAGGTAGGGAAGATTTTTATCAAGAAAAGTTAAAACACTGTTTGAATCTGAAATGCTGAGTACCAAATACTTGGATAGCTCCTCTGTCCTTGGAGCTGGTTTAGTGCTTTTACCCTTCATGGCATGTTCTATTGGAAATAAAACACTATTACTCAATCTTCCCTAAAGGTCATGAGGTTCTTTAGAGATGAGATTGTACTGTAATTTAAAATTACTTTTTTTATTCTAGATGGAAGTAATTATCTTTACAGTTTTTTTTTCTTTAACACGGAATCAGCCTTCCAACATGAGCAAATTCCTTTTCAGCTTTTACTTTTTCTAAGAATGTCAGTTTAGCTCTGATTTCAGTATTAAAAACCGCATATATAAACTTTAATAATACTGACTTTCTGCATATGTTGTTTTAATTTATTTTCATTTGCATAGAAATCTTTAGCGTATTTTCAAAGATAAGCATTAGACTATTAGATAAACATTTGTGGTCATTTGGATGTGTGATTTACTTTCATTGATATAAATTTACATATGAAGATGCAGGTGCTAAAAGCTGGCAGGAAAAGTATTCTATCAGAATTGTGGCACAGTGTGAGCTGTTTATTTGTTTATTTATTTATTTTGCTAGTTTTGGCCAAAAATAATTGTTTTAAGTTTAACATTGGATTTTATTAGCTGTATGTGGTGCTTTGTTCAGTAAAAGCCTAGATCGACAGCATACAAATTGGAACCACTTTTTTTTCTTCATTTATTTATCTCATCTGAGTCATTTTGATGAGAGATTACAAAGACCTGAAAGGTCAGCTTTCTCAATTTCTTTCAAAGCAATATTGCATTACTTATGTTTTTGATCCAGGCGAAATTAAACATGTTTAGGAAACTTAGCATTAATACTTGCTGGGGAAAATACTGAAGAGGTAGGTCCTAAAGTTGGACTTATTTTAATTTTTCTTATTAAGATGCAATGATTTCACAATTAGTAGACATTTATAAAACTCACATACATGTCCTGAACTGTTAATATAGCAAAGAAACTCAAGATATGGAGTCTGATAAAATGGACAAGTTGTGAACTATTATTGATAATTCACATTTTTTTTAAAAAAAGTATACCTTGTAAATATGATACTTCCATAAATGAATAGCTGGATACAAGTGTTATGTTTATTGCTACTTTTTACTCATTATTGAGACAAAATACCTGATGCCCAGTTAAGGAAGGAAAAGTTTATTTCTTACAGTTCTTGGATGTTTCAGTCCATACTCAGTTGGCTCCAAGGCAGGGTGGCATGGCGGGGCTGCAGTTCATGGGAGCTGCAAACAGCAAGGCCAAAACCGACGGGAGAGAGAGAGAGAGAGAGAGAGAGAGAGAGAGAGAGAGAGAGCTCCTTCCTGCCATTACATCATGTCCTGGCTCCACCCTTAGGTGAATGTAGCACTCACACCACCAATCCAAGTGCTAGACAATGAACCAATCACAAATGCTAAATATGGTTAAGTTCATAATTGCATGAGACTTGGGGGCCACTGACATAAACCATGACATTCCACACCTGGCCCCCAAGGACTCATGCACATCCTTTATAAAAAAGACACTTAGTCCATGTCAAGAATTGCCAAAGCCCTAACATTTTCAGCATTGCTGCAAAGCCCAAGTCCCAAGTCTTCTTGGAGATCTATGACAAACTCTTAACTGTAACCCCTGTACAAATGAAACAAGGTTAAATATTTCCAAAATGCAAAGGTGCAAGGTAAACATTACCGTTCCAAAAGTTACACATGGGAATACAAAGCATTGGAAACAAAGCAAGTCCAATATCCGTCAGGGTGCACATTAAGTCCTAGACTAGACTAGAATTCCATGTTCAGCATTTGAAGCAATTTGGTTGCAATCTGAAGCAATCTGACTAGACTAGAGTTCCATGCTCAGCATTTGAAGCAATCTGGTTGCAAGCTCCAAAAGGCTTGTGTAATTCCACTGCAACGGCACTTCCAGGGATTTCATACAGTTCACTATTCTTTTCTTATGAGTGAAAATAATTATGAGGGTAATAAGTGTTAAAATAACAACTTTAATGTTAACATTAATTATAAATATTGTTCTGTGACATTCTGGCAATTTTGCAGGTTTGTGTCCCGAAACTTTGGTGGGCTAGGTGTTGATAAAATTACTTGGATGAGTATCAATACCACAAAGATGACTTGATACTTTTTGGTAATGATCTAGGATTTTATAACATTAACTCAGTATATTACCAGTCAGCAAATTCATAAGGCTAATCAAAGTTACTCTCACTTATAAATTTTTATTAAGAATTTCCACAGTGAGACAAGAAATCTGGCAAAATTTACTCTGAAAGTATGAATCAGTAGCAGTGGAAATTGTTTCTTGCATGTGTTTTTCTTGTTTGTCTTGCTGGATTGCTAGCAATTCCCACATTATTAACATCATACAACTAAGGAAAGAAAACTATTTTTTAAACAAATATTGTTTTCTGAAAGAAACAATACTTAAAATAATTTTATGAAATTAAAAAGGGATATTTAAAAGGCTTGGTGATGTGCACTGGCATGGGAATCAGAGTCACGTGTCTGACTCTTAAACTGATCTTGTCTAAGCTGTAGAAGATACATCAGGGAACACATGGTAAAGACATTAGAATCATACAGGATACAGTCTTATGCAATGATATAAAGTAAGAGAGACAAGTTTTTCTAATATTGAAAGATAAATCTTAAAAAACTAAAACGTTAGATATAGATAAAAAAAGAAGTACTATATATGCAGAGTTGTTTTAGTGACAATATTCTGGTGGTGCACTAGAGAATGCTAATTTTAAACTGTATACAAGAAATATCACACTGTTAATTGAAATAAAGTTCTACATCTAGTTTATGGTACTAGAAGTCAGGATAAGTGCTTGCTTTGGGGATAGTGATTTGAACATGGTGGAGTGAAGTTTCTTAGGTGCTGGCAATGGTATTATTGTCATCAAGATGATGAATTCACTTTGTAAAAATGGCAAGAGCTATGCATGTATGGTCTGGTTATTTCCCTAGCATATATGTTAATACTTAACACAATTTCATGTAAACTAACAAAAATTAAATCATTTGAAATATGTTTGCCTGCATTTCCACCTTGGTTTCTTATTTTGTACCATTACATTTTCAAACTTGAATAGATATACTCAACATGTTTTAGGAGGAGTTTTTTTTTTTAAACTTAACAGGTAGACTTTTTAGATGAAAAATTAGTGTGTGCATTAAAAACTTCATTACAAGAACAGGAGTCAAAATATATAAATTTTACTTTTACTTTTACCATTAAATTACTATGAACATAGCATTTCCCTTTTTCTCAGATGAGAATGGTAAGCTTTTCCTAAATCACAGGGTTGCAGGGTGGCAAACAAGGTACTGTAGCTAAAAATACTTTGTAAACTATGAAAGCCAAAATCAAAGCAAAGATAAAATTGTTAAGTGTGTCTTAGTTTTTAAAATACACATTAAGATCAAATGAACAATTTAAATATCTTATTACTACTATCTTCTGTTACAAAAACACCCAATGTACTACATTTTTTCAAATTCACTAATGTGTGAGTTCTGGTTTTTGTTACCTTTTCAGTCTTTTTTGCATTTCTCCTCTATAATTTTGTGGCATTGGAAGATTAAGCTGACTGTAAAAAACAAGAAAACTTGTCTCTTTTCTGCTTTGTTGCTTCCTATATAATCATTATTTCCTGCACATGCATTAAATAAAATGAGAAAGATGTGGTGTATGTAAATAAATTGATGCTTCATTTAACTTTAATAAAAAACCTGAATATTTATTTTTCTTTTGCCTACAATATTACACTGGTGTCTTATGCTGTTTTATCAATTTGTTCAAATTTCATTACTGATCCAATGAAGGAATGTTAATTCCATTCTTCTTTTTGATGTTTGGTAGAGATGTTTGCTACAACATTAATATACTCCTTCCTAAGGACTTTTATTCTAGGTAAACATGAAAATATGCACAAGAGATAACAAGCATAAAATCAAGGCGTTTTGAAAAACATTCTGAAAAGACTAGAGTAAGAAAGTTTTGTATTGTGGAAATAAGTTTAATTGATTTTGAGCTACAAATAGCTCTCTTCTCTCCTGTTTTACTTGTCTTGGTGTTTCAACTGCTTTTCCTAAAGAGTTCTCTCTCTCTCTTTCTCTCTCTCGTGTCTACTCTGAAAAGGCTACACCAAATCCACTCTCCCTTCTCTTACTTAATAAACTGGGTATTTGCCACTAAGCAAATATCTGATGACACAGCAAAACTGTCTGGATGCAAAATGAGATATTGCATGGTGCCAAGTCAATTGAAATTATTAAGATACTTTAAGATATTACAGTTTTGACAAAACTGAATTAAAAATAATGAAAATAATCAGGTAGTCTTCAAGTATTTTATAATCTAGTTTGATTGGAAAAGAAGAGAATTCTAAGAAGTTTACAGAATTTTTCCTTTAAATCTAAAATATAATTTTACTTGAGCAATGATGAAAGCAATCTTAAAAGAAAAAGTTCACTATGCTCTGTTTGGTTAATGGAAATTTTCCTCTTATTTCACAAGGAGAATTAAGTAAACAAAGACAGGATTATTTTGAAGGTAATTATTTCTACTTAGAAGGCTGTCAGTCATAAAACCAAGGAGGGATGGATATCAGTAGCTGAATTACCTTAAAATGAAAAGTTTGAATTTCTCGAGGTATCCTATATTGTTGACATCCAGGAATGCCACATTGTGTTTAAATGCAGACTATGTTTAGAAGATAATAAATACTGCTTTGTCTTCATTGATATCATTCAGTGTCATATTTTTAGAATAATTTAGGTTATGAATTTAGACTGATTTGAGCTCTCCAAATACTACAAAGGGAAAATGCTTAAAGATCTGTGAAATGAAATATCCTAAACAACACTAAATCCATGCTGTGGTTATAGCTCAGTGGAAGAGCCCCTGCTTGGCAAGTACAAGGTTCTGAGTTCAGTTCTGGTACCAAAAAGCAAACAAAGAAACAAAGAAAACAAAAACAAAAACAAAGTATATGTTCAGAACAAAAAGTCTGGCAAGTATATGTAATCACTATGCATGTGTTAAAGAAATGAGTAAAATAACATGGCATTTGAAATCTATGAACTGTAATGCACAGATAAAGTCCTCTAATGATTAAAATATTTTATAAATGAAGCTGATTGTTATCTGTGAAACTTAAAACAAGAAGATATATGTATAGTTTGGCATGATCCTCAAAATTTCCTGAGTCTATGTTACATCCAGTATAATCTTTTGCTAAACCTGATTGAGACTCACTAGTTTAGAAGGATTTAATTCTTTAAATGATCTATTCAGCTATTTTCCTCCACATTCTCCACATTGGTAGTGAAAGGTACTACCAAATACTGATTAAATGCTCATCAGAACCGTATTTCAATCTGTCCTTTGTTATCTAGGTATTTTACTTCCACTGTTGATTCTCCTTTGGTAAACAAGGAGTGATCCAGGATATATACCATGAAAGAGCATTGAAATTTCTCTCTGAAGTTTACTACTGAATGTGAGAAGAGGGTGGTTTTTCACTAATGTGGCAAGACCCAATAAAATGAAAATAGCCATGTTTTATTGCATTTAATAAGAACTTTCCTTGGATCATCTGTATTAAATGAGTTGAGAATTGAATACTTTGAGGACCTGAAATAGAAACAATTCACAGATAGAAAATTAAATGAGCTATCATGGACTGAAGAGCATTGTTTGTAATATAGAAAAATTAATAATAATATATTTGTTACTGCTTTAGAGATGAAGAAATTGAAGCCTATGACAACCAAGAAGTCTTGTATTCTTATTTTTCTATCCTGGATAACACAGTTAATATGTGGCAGAAATGGGATTTGTGAGGATATTACTCATTTTCATTACAATCGTTCTCCCTTCCGCAGTAAAGTGTTTTACTTTATACAGTGCTTTTAAGTTTCCAAAATAGAATGCCAGCAGGGATCTAAAATTGAAAGACATACTTTACTGAATATATAGTAAGAATTTAAGGAATATTGAAGGTCTATGTCACATTGCTTTTCAAGGTGTTAACAACATGAGTCATATAACTATAAAGTGATCATATATCCAGTATTTTATATGATTAGAGAAAGAATGAGTATGATAGTAAACCTGATTTCAAGCACATATGAGAAACTGGATAGTTATAGGAATAAATTAAAAATGCTAGATGTTAGATTAAAAATGGTAACATATGATTTAGAATTGGTTTTTGTACTTTAAGATAGTATCAAAATTTAAGATTATCAATTTTACTACAAATAATCTGGGTTCAAATGGAAAATAATGAAATAAGAAATGCTTGACTCTGTTAAACAATGTATGTGACAATGAAAGTTAATGGTTTCCCACTCAGTCCCCTTATTTCAAAGTTTTGGGCATTTTCTCTTAATCTTATTAAAAGGAGAAAAAAAATCAAACATAATCATCTGAAGATAATCACTGTATTTCTTTCCTGACATTTATCTTTGCATATACATATAATTGAAATTATAGTATGCATGGAATTTATATTTTACTCTTTCAATTTATCATTACATTGTGATGATTTCCTCATGTTCTGTGCTTTATTGGGAGCATGTGAAGCCACTTTAAGAGGAAGATCAGAACTGGTCTTGGAAAATATGGATAACTTCTAAACTATGGACAAAGGCTGAAAGTCCAAGTTTTCTAACTGCTAACCTTATTTTTTCCCTATAAATTACATTGCTTAATTTTATCCTTTCTTTACTTGTATCTGCCTCAAATATTTCAATCAAAATGATCTCATTAACCTTAATATTTTTTTGACATGAAACATTTTTTTAGTGAATGTTATCCTTGGGTATTAATATTGCAATGATTTTAATTTCAATAGAGATATTAGGGTAAAGTACTATAGGGTATGCTTTAACATATATACATATATGTGTATGTATCTACATGTACATACATGTGATATATCTACATATGATATATATGTGTGTGATATATGTATGTGTGACCATTTAAATTACATTATATTTTGTTTTGTGTTGTTTTGGTATTGGGGATTGAACTCACAACCTCACACTTGCCAAGCAGGTGCTTATGTAGCTGAGATAAACCCCAGCCTACATTGTTCTTTAATGTATTGTGTTTATATGTTGAATGAAATAGACGAATATCTGAGTGGAGGTTTAAATAGACATTGACTCTTATGATAGCTTTATAATCAATTTAGTCTCATATATTTTTCTGAGTTTTTAGACAAAGAAAAACTTGATTGTATTTGCTGCCATGTTCAAAATTAAGTAAATGTCTGTATACAACTAATAGACATTTTACTCAGAAATTAACTTTAAACATTTTAAAATAAAGAGGAACACATTTTGCAATATACAACTTAAGGTTATTGAGAAATTTAATGCTACCTCTCATGTTGTTTTCTAAGACTTTTCTCCACAAAGAAACCTACTGTTCCCTCTATATTGGAGTAATTAATATTTGCAAATGAATCCATTACTTTTTGATTCTTAATTCTAGAAAATCTCTAGGCACTAAAAATAGTACAATCTTTATAATGCGAGTAAAGATAAACTAATTAAGGAATGAACCTGCATGAAAATCTTTCCAGAATAATCATTGCTCTTCAAAATTCAATGAGAAACAATGTGTCCAAGTATAATCTAATTCCAAAGGGTAGCTAATATAATACTTATTTTCTAAGCCTTAATGGACCTTTTGACCAACTCTAACACTAACCCCAACTTGCCTTCAAATTATCACCTCCACATAGGTTTCAGGAATTTTGCACTATGAATTACACAGTTTACTATTTACTTCCTTATCAAAACTACAGCAAAGCAACCAGCAGCAACAAGTATGAAAGAGTTTGCGCCTCCTAATGTGCTTTACTTGATCTATCAGACAGTTAAGCACAGCATTGCAGTGATTTGGTTCAGTATTTTCTGAAGTTTGAGCATTTCATATACAGAAATATTTTTGCTATTTATGTACACATAACAAATACATTTTTTTCTTCTAAATTTACCAGGTTGTTTGCATTATAATTAGAAAAGAAAAAGAAATGAAATGAATTGAGTCATGTCTAAACACTCCAATAACTCGTACATTGGCATTAAATAGTATTCTTTCTTATTCTAAATATTCTATTTGTTACTTTTCACAGACCCAGTTAAACTAACAATTACCCATTAAAGTAAAAGAACATAGCTTAGCTAAATTTGAAGAGACCAAATGAATTAAAAAAAAATAGAGTAAACGTGTTGACTATAGTTTATTAAATTTAAAGGACTTTTGACAATTGTAACACTTAAGTATAGTAGAGAACATTTTCTGTCTCTTTTGGGGAAATCTAGTTATAAACTATTCTGTGTTCCCAACTTCTATGGTCAGAATATTTTCTCAGATATCAAAGTTATATCCTATAAAACATGCACTGTTTGGGAGTCTTGATTCCTCACATTGTGAGTATCTGACTTCTGACTCTTTCAGCATCAAGTAGCAAGCAGGAAGATGTGAAGTGAAACCAGGACAAGGGAAAATACCACTGACTCTGAAGTTTACATTGCAGCCATACTTTCATATTTTAGATACTCTTTGCACTTCCAGTTAATAACAAGTACCAAGGTATATGATTATAATAATTTTTGTCTGTCACACCATTGGATTGGGCAAGTTTCTAAACATTGTTTCTTATTAAGGTTTAATTGATTCTTTAGAGATATCAGCCTCCACTGCTAATTGGAATCTTGTATTACATAATCCCTTGACAGAGGTGATGCATACTTTGGCAGCTTTACTTATAATTCAGTGTCTTTTCTTTTGGCCTTTGATGCAGCATACATTTTTCTGGCATTTTTCACCTTTCCATACAGGCTTTTTTGACAGGACTTTTACAGGTCAACATTGGTTTAAGCAGGAATAGTATGCATTTGTCCAGAGTGATTGATTTGAAATGAATTGCAGTTTTCTCATGTTTATCAAAATGCAGGACTCTCCAAGCATAAGATTTGATCAGAAAATATGATGAATGTTTAAATTTAAAAATTTATTTTAGTAAAAGATACGTTGCCATTAATCTCCCTCAAAACACTCCCCTCTGCTTTGAATACTGAATTCTAAAGATGCCCTCATCTCAGCCTTTAGAGACCAGTTTCTTGGATAGCTAATCAAACATTAATCTAGATTCTTCTGTAAAGAGATTTTTCAAATGTTAATTAAAGTCTCTACTCAGTTGACCTTAAGATAAACTATTTTGCTAGTTAGGGTCCTCTAAAAGTTAGATGTCAGTGAATGTGATAAAAAGGAGGATCAGAAAGATTCAAAGTGTGAGGAATCCAGGAACCATTGTGATAGTGATGGGGCTCCTGCACAAGAATGTGAGTTGGCTTAAAAAGCTGAGATAAAATTTCTCCATTGACAGCCTAAGTGTTACAAACATAAGAAACTGGATTTTGCCAACAAGCTCTTTGAGCTTGGAGGCAAATTCTTCCTTAGATCTTTCAGAAAGCAATAAGATTTGCTGACACTTAGATTTTATAATAGCAGGACCCTGGGCAGAGGGTTTTGTTGAGCCTATCTGCACAGAGTGGGGTCAGAATTAATGGGTGTTGTTATAAGTTATCAGATTTTTATTAATTTATTTTGTAGCAACAGAAAATTAATATACTTTCTATAGTACTCTCCTTTATCAAAAGCATTTGAGAATACACTCTAAATATGATATCCCCTAAGGTATTTAAGAAAAATAATTTTTCCCATTTGTATTAGAAAACAGTTGTTAATTAAAATAATTTATCTTTGATATAATACTTTTATCAAATGTGTTAATTATAGTTCAGTTTTTGAGCCACAAGTGCCCTGGATAGCATCTCTTTCTTTCAGCCAGATTTGGATCACACATTGCATTAGTTATCACATCACTTCAACTGAAATCTGTTCTTGTTCTTTCCTTGTGTATTATTACATTGAAATTTGAGGAGTACAGTAAACTTTAAATAAAGTGCTCTACATATTGAGTTTGTCTGATTTTTACTTATAACTAGATTCATGTTTTGCCTACATGATGCAAAACATAAATAACTAGACTATAGTGCTGCAAATAAACAATAATGGATACTTTTTTAGGGTATCATATACGAAATTACACAATATCAACCTACCCCTCCTTGTTGATAGTAACTCTGATAATCTGACCAAGGTGTTGTTCTTGACAAACTTTACTTACATTTTTTCTTTATAATTGAAGAACAATCTGTCTGGAGATACTTTAAAACTTAAAACTTTAAGGCAAATATCCTGCCTGTTACCCTAAAATACTTCATTGTCAACAATGCACATGTGAAATAATAGCAATTTGATGGTTGCAAAGTGCTGATATTTTCTAACTCTAGAATCCTATCCATTTTCACCAATCAGCACTGATGACCCTCCACCAAGGGGAGGCCCGCACAACTGCTTGTATCCTATTTGCTTATTTGGTATCTATTTCTATTGGTACAGAATCTTGGTTGTCTATCCTTTTTGTATATTTATGATTTACTGTGTTCCTTAATTTTTTGAGAGAACTCAGTCTGATTTGGCAAATGGAAACTGCTTCAATCTGGCTATTTAACCCTTGTTGCTCTATT
Source organism: Hydrochoerus hydrochaeris (assembly GCA_004027455.1). Lineage (NCBI taxonomy): Eukaryota > Metazoa > Chordata > Mammalia > Rodentia > Hydrochaeridae > Hydrochoerus > Hydrochoerus hydrochaeris. The sequence goes on from PVLA01000984.1 coordinate 51,462, forward strand.
TTTTGTTTTTTCATTTTCTAAAATAATGAGATGACCAGCTCTTCTTGCATCTACCCAGCCCAAGCCTGCAATCAACTTTCTCTGAAAATTCTTTAAATATTTTAACTTGAAGCATTTTATGCTAATCTTTCTAAGCAGTCACATATTTAGCAGCTTTAAGAGAAAAGATTTTTTTCATTTTCTTTTTATATTTTTTAATTTTAAAGAGAATAAAACAAAACAATAAAGCAAATTGGAACAGAACAATGAAAGTGATATAGAACTTCAAAACAAGACAACAGAAAATCAACAATGGCTACTGTAATGTTTCTCATTTTCTTCAAAATAACTGTTCATACCATCACACACAATAAAATTAAATAAAACAAAACAGAACAAAACCAATCAAAAGAATGAAAGCATTACAGTACTTCAAAACAAGATAACAGGAAATTAACAATGACTACCATAATGCCTCTTGTTGTTCTTCAAAATAGCTGTCCATACCTTCACCCATAATAAAATCAAATAAAACAAAATATTCACTTCCCATATTTTTGATAGGTATTTTCTTGGTATTGCTTTTCATTGAGAATCTGTAAATCTATACAATACATTTAAGTAAAACTTTTATGTAATCTTTGTATTTGGTTTCATAACTGTATCTGTTCATACATTTCTAGCATGTTTTGGGCCCTTTTAAAGTTTTTTTTGTCTATCTTTTGTACTTTTAATTCTACATCCTCAAGTTAAAAAATTGCATATCTTATTCTGTTCTTGCAATTCAATTTTATGAGTTCTTTCTATATGATAAAAGGCAAATAGAAATAAAAAGTGTATCATTTATGTGGTGGACTGAAAACTGATGGGCAACTGAAACGCCAGCTGAACTGAATCAGTGTGGTGCTCAGTGCAGAGGGCCCACCTGAGGACTGTTGCCAGCATAAACAGGAGAAGTGGAGAGGAAGAGAGCAGCGTTGTTAATTCTCTGTGTTGTTGTTGTTTGGAGCTGTTGGTTTTCCTAGAGTGGCTTGTAATTCTGGCTCCCATGATATGAGCTCAGCTGTTATCATTGGAAGAGCTTGGGACCTTGTCACTGAGAATAGTGTGGCTCACTTTTGGAGAGCTATGGTCCTTTTTTTGTGCATCACCTCCTGGATCCAGAGGGGAAAATGTGTGCTGTTTAGTCTCCAGGAGAAGCTTGTTATGCTGGCTTCCTGATATGAGCTTGGCTGTTCTCATTGTCAGAAGAGCTTGGCACCTCATTGTCACTGAGGATGGCTGTGGTACTTTTCTGGGGGAGCCCTGGTCCTTATTTCGATCATTGTTTTTTTACTCCAGTTGCAGAACCCTCAAACTGCTGGCATAGATCTTTTGCCCAAGTAGCATAGACTTTCTAGCTTCCACCACTGACCTTTGGGCCTTCACAGCACAGATCAGTGAAACAGACTTGCGTAGGTCATTGACACGGGCTCTAGGCCTCCAGTTGGACTTGTGTGGGCATTGTCACAGCCTTAGGTCTTCAGAAGGACTCATGTAGGATATTGCTGTGGGATCCAGGCAGTTGTGGACAGTTTTTCTTCACTTTCTTTGTATTTGACTCTTTGGGTGAGTATCATAAAATAATACTTCAAATTATGTGTTCTGTAGTGTCTTGTTCTCTTTGCAAACCTTTAACTACACAAATTTGTGAGAGTATTGAGATTTCGCACCTGTTGCATGTGTGCAAGAAAACTCTAGCAGGTCTCATATCTGTCACATGGGAATTTTATCAAAGGTTTGAGAACATGGAATAGAAAGCAACAAAAGAGGGGAATATCAAGAGCAAAAACCAATATGAGTTTATATTTCTTTCAAAGTTGTTATGATATTCTTGGCCTTCACATTTGTTAGAAATTTAGCATAACTTTATCAACTTTTACCAAAAAAGAAAAGAAAAGAAATAAAAAGCTATCTAGCCTTTTGGGATACTTACTAGAATCATATCATTGCATTGAATGAAGAGATGAATTTGAGGTTAATTTCCTTCTCAAAAATATTGATTTTCATATGCCATAAATATGGTATTATATCATTTTACTTAAGCTACCTTAAATTCATCTCCCAAAATTTTCAATGTATGTACCATGCTCATCTAGTGGAAGATATATCCCCAAATATTTGGCAATTTTCTTGCCACCATGAAATCTAATTTTAAATTTTGATTTTCAATTGCCTTTTATTAATGCATAAAAATACTATTGATGTTAAAGTATGGATCTTGAATCCTGTAGCTTTACTAAGCTTATTAGAACTAGTTGTTGATTCATACCTGATATGATACTTTATTCATTGGTAATTACATAGCTAATACAAAAAGAAAATTTTGTATTTTTCTTTTTAATTTGTGATTCCTTTGTCTCCTTTTCTTGTTTTATTGCACTAGATACCAATGTCCAACAGAGGTAATGAGAACAGACATTCCTGTCTTGTTTTGAATAATAAGGCTAAGAATTTGTTCTGGCAAAGGCTAATAAAATTAAAGTCATGTACATTTTTTTCTTTTGGTCAAGGAAAATGTTCTACCAGATGTAGTTAAATAATAAAGAAATATTTTATGCAAATATTCAAGAAACATTTTATTATATTAAATCCACAGTTAACATATATCTACACTCAGATCCACTGAAACAAGAGCAAGAGTATTTTTAAACACTGAGATGAATAAGTGAAAAACTATTAGGGAATGTTAGTGGAAGATTAGTCAGTGGAGTGTGTCCAACACATTGAGTTAAACCTGAGCTTTCAAACATTTTTCTCTGCTCTTAGGTTATTGTTTTTGCTGAATGACACCTAGAGAAGACTGAGAGGTAGTGTCATTGTCTTTCTTCATGCTTCTATTTCAAACAATGGTTACTAGTTCGTTAAAATAACAAATCTATCATAAAAGATGGAGAGGATCTTACAAAGGTTTGTATACATTTCAAAAAACAGAGAACTAGTTTACAAGTTTTCAAAAGTAAATGCTCTAACAAAAGGGAAGGCCTAACCCTAGAGACAGGCAGAAATATGCATATTTTACCTAAGCTGAGCACAACTTTCTATCTGTTTTGGTGAAAACTGAATAGTCCTTGGTTGGATGTCAAATAGAACTCTCATATGACATTTCAAGGACATATTGTATTCTTTGTAACTTAAAACTTCTGGGTAATTTTCCTTACTGCAGAATATTTCAATAACAGTGCCAATAAGGGTGGCAAATGACTTCCATGACCAGAGCTGACATTCACTGTGGTGGTGACAAGTAGTCAAATTTTCAAAAAACAATGTTAACGTGAGTGAATAAGATTTGTCAACTGAATAAGAGGAAGCTCAGAGTTAATGGTGACATAAAATCTTTTCATTTTTAAATATGAGCAATGGGAAAAGTGTAATTATTATTATTTTGCTTTGATGATATCACTCATCAAATTAGCAATTGGATTAAATCTTGTCTTATAGACTACTCATAAATTTTTCCCCACAGTATTTTAGGTATTTGGAATATTTCCTCATTCCACATCTAATGCTTAGCCTTTCTTTTAGAAAATGTTTTTCTATTATTTTTTAAATGACATCATTATTGGTGTTCCAAGCTAAACGGTATAGTGATAATATAATGTTGTCTCTGTGACCAACAATTTTGGCTATTATGTATGTGCTTGGTACTATACTGAGGTCTATACATGAATTTTCTAACATAATCTTTATAGCAACTCAATGAGATATTACTGATTTGTTTTCACAAGTGAGAAAGTTAAGGCTTAGAGATACTGTTATTTTTGCAGATAGGAACATGAAATTAGAAGCGATGGCACGAGTGTATAAATTTAGTTCCACCTAGCTTTAAAGGACCAATCTCTTAACCTTCATGAATGATTAATTAAATGTAATTATTGATGAATGACTATGTGTTCTGTTGCCTGTGTTTAGTTCCCCCTGAAGTAATTGCATTTGTAATTTAATTAATGCTGTGCATCCATCCTTTCTTTCCTCCAAATACTCCTGTGGTTACTGTTGTTGTACACTCTCAGCTTCTTTATCTTTTATAGTTCTCTACTGAATCATATTTAAAAGCTGGGTTGCATCTTTATTTGAAGCAATGCAGCATGATTCCTTGCCAAATGACATGTACAAAACAAATGGGTATTATTAAAGGTCATGCTTACCTAACTGCCATTTTTCTATACACTCACATTGCTCATTATCTAAATATTTCCTAATCATATTGTATTAGTGTATGCTTTCATAATGACAATTGAATACTTAGAGTTAGGGAATGAGAGTTGGAAAGAACTTGAACATAGTTTGGTACAAACTTTACCCAAAGGAAAATTCTCTGTGTAACCTCTGAGACAAAACACTGTTCTATTTCTGATTAATTATGGGAGTAAAGGGAAAATCAGAATGCTTCATTGTACTCAGATTTGTTATTGAAAGATCATGTGTTCAGACGTTATTTTTTAACAGTTAGTTAAATATTCATATCTTTTTCAGCCATTGCTTTTAAATCAACCTTCTTAAGGAATATAGTTTTAAGATATATACCCTGGACACACTGCTTATTAAAACCCTTTCTGAAGCCTTTCACATACCATCCCATATTCCTTTCACTAGATTACTCTCAATTTTCTCAAATACTCAACTAACATTCACCTTTCTCCCTCTTAATAAATTCTACCCTTGAGAAGATGAGAGCAAAATATTCATTGCTATGAGTCGCCATATTGTTAGTAAAGAAGCTAGTTGACAAAATTTGCCAAGATGATAAGTTCTTAAATAATGTATCTTTACATGTGTTGATTCTAATTAGTACATGTCCTAGTCAGCTTTTAATCACCGAGGAAAATATCTGAGAAAAATAACTGAAAGTAAGAAAAATTTAATTTGACGTGTTCCAAGGTTTCTGTACATGGTCCGCTAGTTGCATTACTTTGAGTCTGAAGCAAGGGAGAATATCATGGTGGAATTGTCTTCTGCAAATCAACCAGAAAGTAGAGAGACGGACAGAGAGACAGGGACGTAGAGAGACAGAGACAGAGACAGGGAGAGACCCAACTGCCTCCTACAGTTTCTGTTACCTGCCTAAACTTCATTCAGTTAGGAGCCCATTGTGTGATTAATCTGTTGAAGAAGTCAGAGACTTCATGAGCTGATCTCCACTGAACAACTCTGCCTCTCAACATTACTGTATTTGGGATCAAGCCTTCAACACATGAACCATTGCGGGGGCATTTTAGATCCAAACTGTAACAGTGGAATGTGGTTTCATAAACATGTGGCATTTTGAATCTGATCACTGTGTAGAAAGCTTCCCTGAGATGGTTCATAGCTTAGAGTCTGCACTTTTTGTAATAGACAAGTTCTGTTCTTTCCTTTTGAGCTCTTCTTTTTCTTCTTCCCAGCTGATTACAAATTCCGCCTTTCCTTGTCAGAGTTGGACCCAGTGAAGAAGATCTCTTCTGTATGTCTTAAAATCTTTTTATGTCTTTAATTGTGGTTTCCCAAGTCAATAGCACCACTCTCATTTCTTGGTTAAATCTGAAGAGGAACTGTAAGCTTCAATTTTACCTGGAACTTTTCTGTGTATGCAATCAGTGCTCATTATTTATCATAGCTATGCTCTAGAAAGTGACCACAGACACTAAATTAATAAACTTAGAACAATTTCAATAAGAAGAAGTACCAAGTTAGGTTTCTGAAGGCCTCTGGTCATATTCTTATTGAAATGCAGTTTATATTATATAGGCTCATTTGCCAAGGATATTGTTGTGCCTTAGCTACTCTTGTCATAATTAAGAACACATACTGCCACAAAACACATAACTTGGAATAGACATTCTTAAAATTTCTTGATTTGTAGAATTACCTCACTTGAAACTTAACATTTTGTATGTGTATTACATTTTGGAACTTGCAAATTAGCCAGCCAGTATTAATTGAAAATAGTTTCTTTTTCTGAAAAAACAAACCAACAACTAAAAAAACAAAACCATGGGTAGCATAGCTCTAAATTTCTTTTGTTTTAAAATTCACAATAATTTTGTTGACTACTCTATAAGTGGATCATCACCTCATTCATCCTCAAAAGTAGCCACTTTCCCATATTTTATATAAATTTACTATTCGCTATAGATATTATCACTTTCCAGAGTAGTTTCACATACAGTTTGATGGATTCTCTTTTCCTTTTCCTGGGTGCACCATATTTTTAATTTATTAGTGTTGAACTCATAGCCAACAACACTAAAATTCATGGTTGAATAAAGCTTATTTTCCCTATAAGTTATATCACAACTTTCTTGTACTAGTAATAACAGATGATAATTCAACATTATGTCTGGGGCCATTTCAAGCAGTGAAATCATCAACCAAAAATACCAAACTGTGGAAACATGCCACTCAATAGAGTAAAACTAACAATGCTTATTTGACATGTAATAGCTATTTTCAAGATTTGGCCATTGCAAACTGTGCCGCTATAAACTTGAGTGTGAATGTGTAACTGTGGTATGATGCTTTTAATTCTTTTGAAAAGATTTAGATTACAGTCTTAATAAAATAAATTGGGCACTCACTTATAAATACCTCATGTTATCTGGTGTGAAAAACTAAAACCATGAATAAGGTTCAAAATGTTGATTAGGTATTGTGAAATAGGAAGAAAATGTTCAAATGATAGCAGAACAAGGAAAAGGATGGGGAAAAGAAGTGAAAATTTAAAAAAGTGACAAAAGAAGAAAAAAGAGAAACAAAGCTTTTGTAAATGGGAAGGAAACAGGGAGAATGGGAGAAAATAAAAAGAATAGAGGGTTATATCATGTACAAGTACAAATTCTCTATTATTAATGTGATCATTATGTATATCCAAAATGTACCAATAGAATCTGAAGAAAACTAAATATTTACCAGAATTTTTGATCACTCTTGTATTATAAAATTATGTCAGTGTTCATACAATTCTGGATGCTAAAACCCATTGAGTTGTACACTTTAAATGAGAGAATTGTATAGTATGTGAATTATATCTCAATAAGACTGTCTTTAAATAGTTAAAATATATCTGAACCAAGAACACAGAGCCTTCATTGTGTTTATGACCCCAATTTGGGATGTACTTCTCTGCTCCCACAAATTTTTAGTGTCTCAATTATCCTAAAAATTCCAAAAATATTTATTTGAGGATTATCAATAAGTTTCAGGGAGCAGATGAATTTGTATATTCAGAATTTGTGACTAGTAAGGATAAAATGTACTAGAGTTGAAGGACATAAGTCTTCTGAATGCCAAGTACAACCCCCTACCGTATTAAACAATATTGAATGGGATATAAAAGTCTTTCATGTTCACAAACTGGAAAAATCAATATTGTTAAAATCTGTAGGTTTAATATGATCCTCAAAAAAATTACAAAGGTATTATTTTAGTAAATATTTTAAAATCTTAAAAATTTTTAAGAAACCACAAAAGAACCATGAATAGCAAAAGCAATTTTGAGCAAGTAGAACAATGTTGAAGATATCATACTTTTGGATTTATTATTATGGTACAATAAAACAGTATGGTACAGTACAAGGCAGATACATAGAATAATGGTACAGAATAAAATACCATAAAATAAACCCATTTGTACATGGTTAATGATCTTGAACAAGGGTATCAAAAACACAATGGAGAAAAGATAGTTATATCCACATACGAAAGAAAGATATTGGGACACTGGACATCAAGATACACATTTATAATGCATTAAAGACTGGAATATGAAACTCCTAGAAGAAACCAGGGAAAATCATTATGTAGTCTATGGCAATTATTTAATGAATATGAGACCAAAAAACACAAGAAACAAAAGTAAAAATATCCCAGTGAAACTAAAAGGCTTCTGAGCAGGAAAGGAGACAGAACACAAATTGAAAAGACTGTTTATACAATTGGGAAAATATTAGCAAATCAAATATTTAATAAAGGATTAATATGGAAAAATATATGTAGTTGTATAACTCAATGGTAATAATAATGATAATGATGTAGTTAAAAAATGAGTGAGAGTTCTCAGAAGGCAACATAAACATGGTCAATGGATATGTGAAAATGTTCCAAATATCATTAGTTATCAGGAAAATACAAATCAAAACCATAACGATCCACCATTTGTTGGGATGGCTGTTAGTCAAAATACAGGAGACAAGTGTAGGTGAGGTTGTAGATAATTCTTGTGTTGTTAGTGGGGCTATACATTGGTCTGATCATTGTGTAAAATAGTATGGAATTTTCTCAAAAAAGATACTGACTAAGTGGACTGGTAGCAATGTGAAACTCTGCATAGAAAGAAATCCAAACAGTCTTGTAATGGATTCAAAAACTACCCTATGTCTGTGAGCAGGAAAATTGGTATCATTTTATTAGAATGTGGAGCAAGGAGATCTTTCACACATTGCCCTAGAGTTGTACTAGTCTGTACAGCTACCCTTTTACATAGTTTGGTATTGTCTATCTAAGTAGAAATGTATACATGATGATTCAATATTTCTACTCCTGGATATAGATGCTAAAGAATTTTTCATGTGCTGTAGTGTCATATAAAAAGATGAACTCTAAGAATCTTCAGGCCCAGAATTTAGAGTTGGCTAAATCAAATATATATATATATATATATATATATATATATATATATAATCTTTCAATTATATCTTTATTTTCCCACTAAGAAACAAATAGAAACAAAACAAAAGCTTTATGCTTTGTGAACTTGTCAAATGGCTAATAGAAAAGGAAGCTCAAGCAATTCATTTTGAAAGGATACACTAACTCAGGTTCATAAAGAGATGTTCTGAGAGGAATTTGCACACGTAATTAATATACAAACAAGCACAAAAACCATAAAAAGGAAATAAAATAATGGATTTAAAATTTCTAACAAGAGAAAAATACACCATTATGCTTAAAGATTAACCACTTGTGGCAAATCTTATATGACATAACAAATAGTTTGGAAGAAATAACAATTGTATAAGGTAAAAGTTTATATTCTGACAGAAATAAAATGTTATGTTTTGCCAAAGGTTCATGACTGTTCTAAGGAAAATATTTATTTCTGGAAAGAAAGACTTGGTATTAACTCTATGTGCTTTTATATTGCTGAGTAGTTAAACAATGAGACTATCCTTTATCTTGAATTATTATTATTATTAATTAATAATAACCATGCTGTAATCTCACACAGTAATCCAACATTTATAATAACTTGCCTTCAAAATATATATGTACTTCAGCTATAAGAAAATAATGTGTAAGTAACATAAAATACATGTATGCAAAGAGGATTATGCATTTAGCTAAGTAGGTGTTATTACCTTTGTTATGAATAATTGTTATTAGTGGTTTTGGTAGGGGAATGTAAATGAAATGAATATTTAAGCAAAGAAATGGAAAAAGACAAATCTGTAAAAGATTCAGATTTTTAAGTGTTTCAAAGAAAGTATAATCACACTGTAGGTGAAAATAATTTTGTTAGAGTATATAAATAATTGTAACTACAACAATAATTATTTCATAGTTCAATGAGCCATACTACCTATATGAACTAGTGTATAGAATATATGTACATTTAAGGATTTATTAAGCATTCATATTTTTACCCACTTCTTAAGCTAATATTGGTTTGAGAATAGTTTTTGTACACTTAACCTTCCATTTCATCATATTATTTAGTACTTTACATCCCAATTCCAGTATATTTCTCTATCTCTTCAATAATTTCAGTCCTTATTTATGACTTATTTTTTTTTCATTGAAAAACAACAGTGGTTTTACCAATTTAAAAAAGTTTTCATATTTACAAGAGCCTTTGCATTTGGAAATGCACTGAATAGAAAGGTGAACACTATTCAACTGACATTTTAATATAAAAGTGGCCATTTTTCTTGTTTTGAAGTAGATAAAATTATACGTCTTCTGTACTTGTAATTGAACTATGAGAAATGGCTGGTGCTGTGCTCAAGTGGCTTCTCTAATCTTAGCTCCGTTTGCAGAGAGTCCGCGAAATGAGGCAGCACTGTTGGTATCACCAGGACCTTGTGGGTCAAGTCTAATCCTTAGGAAGGTTCATCTTTTTAGAAGCAATTATGCTCATCATCAAAGTCACTTGTACTTTTTCACTGGCCTGTGAATGTTATAATCAATATTTTGGATACTGATACTGTGTGTGTGTTCACCAGGAGAAGATGAAGAGATTCATCGACTATGGTATGCATTTCTTTCTGTCTTTTTCAAAATATTTCACTTTTTATACAGACTCTTGAAGGAAGGAAGCAAAGATCAGTCATATGGGGCTACAGCAGGGCTCCTTTGAAATCCACTCAACCATGCAATGTGCCGCTATTTTCCCCGTGAAGAACCTCCCCTCTGTCACTCATACTTTGTTGGAGGGTGATAGACCATCAATAAGGAAATACATAAATAGTTTTGAGTAGTCCCATGTGCTAAGAAGAAGGTAAATCAGTATGCTGAGTAGGAACAAAGGATCTGGGCATGGCTGTGCAACTTGCCTTATTAGAAGAAGAGATAAAATCAGAGTGGAGACAGAACTGTGCAGAGAATCCCACCACACAGGACGGGCAAAGGTGAAAAGTGGGAAGGAGTTCATCTGACTGAAAAAAAGAGAAGGTGATGTATGAGGATATATTTTCTTAAGTTCATGTACTTAGGTAATGATATATAGTCAAAAAGAAAATTTTAGGGTCTTGCCAGACAAGAGTCAGCTAATGATTTAGTAGAATTTGTAATCTGAGATATCACTTTGCTTCTTCTCTAGAATGCATTCTTTTACATGTAGTTTTTGTTGTTATGTTACACCTTTGTTTTACTGCCACTCTTCACATTATCTTGTTTGGAAAGCTACTTGATAGGTATTATAATTATCCTGTTCAATTATAAAGGTTTATGTTTTATTCTTAATTGTTATTGTCCATACTCTTAGATGATAGTTTCTGGCTATATAAGGGTTATAATAAAAAAAATTTTTTTTTAAAACTACAGTGAAAGTTTTAATTTGAAATTTTTTTATAAAGCTGGGCACATGCCTGTAACCCCAGCAATCTGGAGGTTGAGACACAAGGATTGCCATGAGTTCAAGAACAGCCTGGACTACATAAGTGAGTTCAAGGGCAACCTTGAATAGAGTGAGACTATGTCTCAAAAAATTATTGCAGTAAAAGATACAATGCCTCAATTTTCCTCAAAATACTCCTTCCTGCTTCTAAAACAATTATCTTATCATTCTTTTTTTAGCATTTTTTTATTTTAAAGAGAATAAAACAAAAAAGGACAGATCTCAGCAGATTGGAACAGAACAGTGTAAGCAACACAGCACTTCACAACAAGACAACTGGATACTAACGGTAGCTATCATGTCTCTTTTTTTGAAATAGTTGAGCTTAGCTTTATGCACAATAATGTCAAACATAACAAAATAGAATAAAAGCACTCAAGAGAATGAAAGTATTGCAAAGCATTCTGAACCAAATAACCAAAGATGGACAATGGCTACTATATTATCTCATTTTCCATAAAGAATTTGTTCATACTATCATACATATTAAAATCCAAAAAGACACAATGTGATAGAACCAATGGTAATAAAAAAACAAGAGCATGGTAGGACTTCAGAGCAAGATGATATCAAATCAACAATGGCTGCCATATTGTCTTTTCTTCAAAGTAACAATTCATGCCATCACATATATTAAGATCATACAAAGCAGAATAAAACCATTCCAACCAATGAATGAAAACATAAAACTTCAAAGCAACATAATGGTGAACCATGATTACTCTTACCATTTCTTACACTAGGGAGACTATACAATATTTATACATGTGAGTTTGATTTATTTCACTTATGAGTATGGATTCAAGTTGCATCCATTTATTTATAAATATCTCAATGTGATTATTCTTTATAGCTGAGTAGTACTTCATTTAGTACCACAATTTTTTTATCCATTCCTCGGTTGATGGGCACTTAGGTTGTTTCCAAGATCTGGCTATTACAAATTGTGCTGCTATAAACATGGGTGCACATATACTACTGTGGTAAGAAGTTTTTAGTTCTGGGAATATGCTAAGAGTGGAATAGCTGGGTCAAATGGGACCTCCAACCCCAACTTTTTGAGGAATCTCCAGACTGACCTCCATAGTGGTTGCACCAGTCTACACTCCCACCAAGAGTGAAGAAGTGTTCCCTTTTCCCCACAGCCTCTCCAGCATTTGTTGTTGGTAGTTTTCTTGATCCTGGCCATTCTTTCTGGAGTGAGATGGAATCTCACTGTGGTTTTAATTTGCATTTCTATAATGACCAATGATGATGAACATTTTTTCATGTATTTATTTGCCAATCACATTTCTTCATCTGAGAACTGTGTGTTCATCTTGGATGCCCATATTTGGATTGGGTCTTTGAATTTAGGGGGTCTGATTTTTTTTAAATTCTTTGTAAGTTCTAGACAGAAGTCCTTTGTCTGAGGGACATTCCACTATGATTTTTTCCCAGTTTGTGGGTTTTCTTTTCACTCTGCTGGAGATTTCTTTGGACATGCAGAAACTTTTTAATAAGATATGATCCCAGTTATTGATTCTGGGAAATATTTCCTGTGCAGTTTGGTTCTTGTTTGTGAATTCTCTACCAACCCCTATGTCTTCAAGGTTTTTACCTATTTTGTCTTCCAACAGATTTAGTGTTTCTGTTTTAATATTTAGATCTTTGATCCATTTGGATTTTAGTTTAGTACATGGTGATAAGCATGGGTCTAGTTTTACTTTTCGGCATTTGAAAAGCCAGTTTTTCTAGCACCGTTTATTAGAGACTATCGTTCTTCCAGTGAATATGCTTGGCCCCTTTATCAAAGATAGGGTGGTTGAGTGTGTTCATAGTTGTATCTTCTAGCCTATTCCATTGATCTTCAGGTCTGTTTTTATTCAGGTACCATGTTGATTTTATTATGGTGGCTTTGTAGTATAACTTCAAGTCAGGGATTGTGATGCCTCCTGCCTTGGCTTTGCTGCTTAGAATTGCCTTTGCTATTCTAAGCCTCTGCTGGATCCAGATGAATTTTAGGAATGATTTCTCTAGATCTATGAAGTATGTCAGTGGTATTTTCATTGGGATTGCATTGAATCTGTATAAGAATTTTGGGAGAATGGCCATTTTCACAATATTTATTCTTCCTCTCCATGAACAAGGGATATCTTTCCATTTACTGAGGTCCTCTTCAATTTCTTTTTTCAGGGTATTATAATTTTCCCTGTACAATTCGTTTACATCTTTCATTAGATTAATTCCTAAGTATTTCATTTTTTTTGGATGCTAGTGTGAAGGGTGTAGTTTCTCATTTCTCTCTCAGTGATTTTGTTGTTAGTGTATAAGAGTGCTATTGATTTTTGAGTATTGACTTTGTATCCAGCTACATTGCTGAATTTATTTATTATATCTATGAGTCTTTCAACAGAGGTTTGGGGGTCTTCTATGTAGAGTATCATGTCATCTGCAAATAATGGTAATTTAACTTCTTCTTTTCCTATCTTTACTCCTTTTATTTCTTTCTCTTGTCTAATTGCTCTGGCTAGTATTTCCAGTACTATATTGAATAGGAGCAGTGATAAGGGACATCCTTGTCTTGTGCCTGATTTCAAGGTAAAGGCTGTCAGTTTTTGGCCATTTAATATGACACTGGCTGTTGCTTTGTCATAGATGGCCTTTATCATATTGAGGTAAAGACCATCTCTTCCAATTCTCTGTAAGGTTCTTATCATGAATGGGTATTGGATCTTATCAAAAGCTTTTTCTGCATCTATAGAAATGATCATGTGATTCTTACTTTTGGCTCTATTGATATGGTGGATTACATTTATTGATTTACATATGTTAAACCATCCCTGCATGACTGGGATGAATCTCACTTGGTCATGGTATATAGTCTTCTTAATGATTTGCTGCATTCTGTTTGCCAATATTTTATTGAGAATTTTTGCATCTATGTTCATTAGGGAGATTGGCCTATAGTTCTCTTTTTTAGTTGGATCTTTCTCAGGTTTTGGTACTAGAGTGATATTTGCTTCCAAGAATGACTTAGGGAGAATTGCTTCTCTTTCAACTTCAATTGAAGAGTTTGAGGAGTGTCGGCATTAAGTCTTCTTTGTATTTCTTGTAGAATTCTGCAGTGAATCCGTCTGGGCCTGGGCTCTTCTTTGTTGGTAGGGAATTGATTACATTTTCAATTTCATTAATAGAAATTGGGTTATTCAGCAGTTTTACCTCTTCTTGATCCAGCTTTGATGGTTCATATGTTTCTAGGAATCTGTCCATTTCTTCTGTGTTATCAAATGTGAGAGTAGAGGTTTTCGAAATAGTTGATAATCTTCTGTATTTCCACAGAGTTGGTAGTGATTTCACCTTTTTCATTCTGTATTGCATGAATTTGAGTCTTTTCTTTCCTTTTTTAAATTAGGTTGGCTAGGGGCTTATCAATTTTATTTAGTCTTTCAAAGAACCAACTGTTTGATTCATTGATTCTTTGTATTGTTTTCTTAGTCTCTATTGCATTCATTTCTGCTCTGATCTTTATAATTTCCTCCCTTCTTTTGGCCTTGGGCTTGGCTTGCTCTTCTTTTTCTAGATGTTTGAGGTGTAATATCAGGTTGCTTATTTGTGTTCATTCTGTTTTCCTAATGTGGGAACTCAGTGCAATAAATTTTCCTCTGAGGCCCACTTTCGTTGCATCCCATAGGCTGTGGTAAGTTGTATTTGTATTTTCATTTGCTTGTGGATATTGTTTAATTTCTTCTTTAATTTCCTCTGTGACCCATTTATTGCTCAAGAGTGTATTGTTTAATTTCCATGTGTTTGTGGGTTTTTTTCAGTTACTTTTATTATTAATTTCCAGTTTCATGGCACTATTATCTGATAAGATGCATGGGATAATTTCAATTCTTTTGCATTTGCTTAAATATGTTCTGTGGGTTAGTATATGGCCTATTTTAGAGAATGTCCCATGTACTGCTGAGAAGAATGTATATCCTGATGTTGTTGAATGGAACACTCTGTATGCGTCTATCAAATCCATTTGTTCACAGGTGTGATTCAGTTCTGTTACTTTCAGAAGCACTTTTCTTTCATGAGCATCTTTATTGCCTTGTTATGGTTGCCTGGATGTCCTGAATCAGTTCAAAATGTTTACCTTTTTATTTTATTCATTTATTTATTTTTTTGTCTTTTTGAGACAGGGTCCTACTATGTAGTCCAGGCTTGCCCTGAGCTCACTTTGTAGCCCAGGCTGATCTCGAACTTGCAACTATCCTCCTGCTTCAGCCTCTGAGTGCTGGGATTACAGGTGTGAGCCACCATGGCCGGCTAAAAATGTTTACCTTTTATGAGCCAGGAGTTTAATAATGAATACTAGATTCATTCATAAGGTGAATGAGGATCAATGTAATATTTTTATTTGATGGAACTTTCTATAAACTGTTCACTAGCATGTGATGACACAATATAGCATATATTTAACAAAAAATTATTGCAGTAAAAACACATTGCCATTAATCACCTTCAAACTACTCAAATATTCCCCCCTTTGATTTAAACATATTTATCCTATTCTTCTTAGAAATGTCTCTTCTGCTGTAATTAGTCTTTATTTAAATATTCTCTGAATTCTTCAATCACTTCTTGTCTCATGATCCAAATAGTCATGGAACCATTTTGAAAATTAAAAAAGAAGAGTGAAGATGTTTCACATCACTTATTTTCTGAATAAGCATTTTAACTTTTTTGCAGAAGGTTTAGATATGTTTGTGTGCATATCTGTGGACATAGACTTTTTCTCTCCAAATGAAGCAGTGAACTTGACCTTTATTATTTAGATTTTAAGCCACCTTTTTCTGGCCTTGGGTTTTATCATCCTTTGCTTGTAACAAACTCAAAGTGGTAACATACACTGACATAACCTTGATTCACAAGGGATATATTTTTTCATTTGTATGAAATAGAAATTTAAGAAGCAGCATTGCAAAGATTTTTGTAAAAGTCTAATGGGAAAAAAACTAGATGAATATACATTATTTATGTGCTGCTTTTCAACTGTTCCCTTCTGATATGGTACGCATTGGTTTTTAAACTTTGGAGTTGAGGTCTTAATTTCACATTCACACACAATTATGGCAAAGCTGCCACGAGAGAATGTAGATATTCAGCTTACAAACTCTCACATTAAACTTGTAGACAGTTAAGCCTAAGCAGATGGCTGCCCACAACATTTATATTTCTGATTAATTTTTATTTTTATTTATTAATGGAACTATAAAATATCTTAATGAAGTAAGTTCACCAAAAGCCAAAGCAGAGTAGATTATTAGCTGGGCTTGTATTATGGTGCTATAAAAATTAGCAAGTAAACATAGAAAACATAACTGCCAAATTATTTATGAGCTTCCCTTTAGCATAAAGACTTTTAAGACTGCTTGTATATTTCCAGGTAGATTTGGCAGCAGATGAAGTGAGGGAAAGCAAGTACAAAATCTAGAAGACATCCCCCAAGTCTCCAAGTGTTTAGGAGTCACATATTGGGGTGTACAGTACCGTAAGGACCCAGGGTAAACTGTCCACAGAGTGCACTGAGCAGGGGAGAATTCATTCCAGGACAAATGCGGATTTGGAATAAAAATTTATAAGACCAAGACCAAGCTCTATATACATAGTAATCCACTTTGTGAAAGACATGGAGGAACTGTAAAAACCAAAACAAACTTCAGCAAAAAGAAAAGCAGTCGGAGTTACCCGTTTAAATGTTTTAAAATCCCGGGATTAGGGTGGTTTTATAGCCTGAGAGAGAATCTGGCTTGGAGACTCACTCAGGTGTGGTGCATTTGACAAGAGTGCTTCCAAGTTTCAGGGGAAAAGTAAATGTTTAAGGAAAATGCTTTTAAGAAAAATGAGTACAAAATACAGCTACATTACAGGATTTTAAAAATCCCTACATTGCTCTGCTTGATTTTATGATCCTTAAAAGATTTGCTTCATTTCCTCTCTAGCTTGACTTTAAGGCAATGTTTCACCCTCAAAAAAGGCAGGTGAGGAAAATCTCTTGTCCATTCTAATATTCTGTTTATTATGGATAGATTAGCTCTCTGGTTGTGCAGATTTAACATATGCATTGTTCATTTATGTTCATCTTTGATTTTTCATTTGATAAGAAGCTTGTTAAGGACGGGGTTCAGGTCACATCCACATTTGTGTTCTTTCTCCAAGCACATACAGTGCTTTTTATGGAGTATGTTTGAAATGTTTGACGTGGCTTGGTTTCCAAATTCTATTGGGATTCTTTCATCACTGTAAATCAACCTAATGATTTACTTTCTACCATGAAAACTGAGAACTTTGTGATTAGAGAACCATAAGTGAATCGAATCAATTTAATTCTGCTGCCTTGTTAGTACACTGTTGACCATATCTCAGTAGGTGATTTGTTTAAACAACAAACTTCTTTTGGATAATGCACTGTCATGTTAAAGAGGAATTAGAAACACAAAACAGTTACATTGACTCCTGTGTTATTTTAAATTATAATGTTAAGTACAGGCTTTGGAGGCTGTTTGCCAGATGCCAAGTGCTTCTTGTGTGCTAGTATGTGACCCGGTGTTACCTTTTCTTTCATATGTTTTACAATATGAAACTTCATATGTTTTACAATATAATTTGTATCATTCCTGTTTTGTTTGGTCTTTGTGTATTCATTTATTGAGTCAGATAGAAAAGTGAATATATTTTATCAGTAATTCAAATATTTACTCTTGAATTTAAGGGACATCAAAGTTACACATTTAATTTTATGTGGCAATAAAATGGCAAAATATCAGAGTATCTCATTTAATATACATACACATAAACACAATAAATGTGTCTGTATACATGATTAAGTATGTATTAGTTATTTGAAAAATCTGTATGTTCTAATTGTTAGGTTTTTGGTGCAATAAGGGAGAAAAATATAATATAAAAAGTAGCTTTTATTTTGAGGACGTGGAGAGAAACCCATGACTCTAGGCAGCCTGGCTTTCTCTGTCTGGGGTAGCGCTTAGGGCGGGCCTCGGTGATGCGTGAGGAACTGATTAGAACCCTCTGCACCCACAAACAGGAAAGGGAGTTGCAATTAGGGCTGAAGAAGAAGCAGGAAGTGGTAGGTGTTTTTGCTTTGGCCTTTTGCCACGTTAGACCACTACCATGACTGTTAAACCACTGCCATTACTGTACAGTAAACTCTTTCACTAATAATATTAGCCATCAATATGTTTGTGTATCCGTATGGTAATATTTACTTTCCTTAGGGATCTAATCGCTAGACAATGTTTACATTATGGCTATCATCTTTTCAAAGGATACAAGATATATAGGATAGTGATATAAAATTATGAATCACAAAGAAATCACATGTCTTGACAGGCTCTTTTGAGAGAATTAATCCCATGAGAATGTTAGTGGAATTAATCCCATGAGAATGTTAGTGCTTTTAGGTTAAAATTGGATAATAATCAGTGCACTTGTATGATTTTCTATGTATTGGCTATGCATTTTACTCTGAAAAATATTTATTCTATATTTATAATTTGGAAATGTATATGAATAACATAATTATTTACAACTGAAAGAATTTCTTCCAGGGAAGCAGTGGAAGAAATATTTATTCAGTTGTTTGAAAATGTGAAAAGTGTTCAAACTTGCATATTTATAATTTACAATTTTTGAGTTACCATATGCTAAATAAATAAAGTGCACTAAATGCTTAATGAAGAATGATAATTGAATTTTTAAAATACACTGCTATACTTATTTTGTAGGAGCAAAGAAATGCAAAGTGAACACAGAGGAATGGTAGAATGCTTAGTTTAATTCTAACCCTTGCCCAATGTTCGCTTTTTTTTCTAATTAAACTGCAAATTTATTACCCAATACTGTTACTGTATCATTTCATTGCATAAACAGTAAAAGGTAATAGGAAATCAGTTAATCTAAGGATCCTTCTGTGTATCTTTAAAGGCATTTTTTAACCTCTGAAAGCTTTTGGAAACAATATGATAGAGAGTAAATTGACTGATATATCCCTGTGAGTCTATTTTTGTTTTTGTTGCAAGTACTTTTGACACCATATCAGAGAAATCAGTACCAAGGCTAGTACCATGAAGATTTTCCCTGGGAGTTTTATAATTTGGGTTCTTACATTTAAAAGTTTGTGATTTAGTTTGAGTTGATTTTCATATAGAATATAAGGGGAAGGTCTGATTTTAGTCTTCTGCATAGGATATGCAAATTTCATGGTGCCAAACTATGCTTTCTTCACTATGAATTCTTATTAACTTTGTGAAAGATAAGTTAAGCTTAATATGTATGAATTTATTTCTGTCCTGTTCTGTTGGTCTGCAGGCTTGTGTGCAAGTGGCATGCTGCTTAAAACTTTAGATTTGAATTATATTTTCAAATCAAGAACTGTGATGCATCCATGTTTGTTTTTTCCCTTAAATATTATTCAGGGTGCTTGGTCTTTTCTATTTTCATGTAAAATGCCATTTCGAGCTTTATAGAAATTATGTTGACTCTAAATACTTTGAATGGAATAGGCACTTAATAATATAGTTTCCACTCTGTGAAAATGGGATGGTATTCAATTTACTTGTCTGATTTAATTTCTTTTATTATTGTCCTATAGTGTAAGAGTGTAAAGAGTCTTTTACCTAGTTAAGTTTATCCCAAAGTATTTTTTTGATGCTATTGTAAATGGAATTTTCCTCCTAGTATCCTGCTCTGATGACTTATTGTTAGTTTATGTAGTTGGATTTTTTTTGTCTTCTGAAACCTCACTGAATTCATTTCTTAGGCCACATTTTTTAAAAACTGAATCTTTAGTTTTTTCTGAATACAAGATCATATCACCTACATTTAGAGTGTATTTTTCTTTATTCCTGATTTGAATGCCTTTAATTTTTTTTTTCTTGTCAATTGTTTAGTCTAGGACTCCCAGGTCATCTTGAATAAAAATGTCAAGAATTGACTTTCTTAGAGCAGGTTTTAGGTTTAGTGATAAATTTTGTTAACTATAGGATTTTCATTCATGGCCTTACTGCACTGAGATTCTTTTCATTTCCAATTTGTTGAGGATTTTTACCACGAGGGATAGTACTCTTGATTGAATACTACTCTACTGGGAGCTCTTCGGACATCTACTAGTACAGAAGATAAGTTAGCTGCAAACCTCAGTATTGTGCTTTATTGGTAATTTGCCTTTTGTCTATTTTTTAAGATTTTTTTCTTCAATATTTCACAAAAATGTGTCTAGGTATAGATTTATCTAATATATCCAGTTCGGGTTTTTTTGTGGTTTTAAACTGTGGATTTTATGTTTTTAGTTAAGAAAATCATATCCATTATTTTTCAAATTTAGAATACCATAAATTTTCTTTTTATGGAACTGCTTTGCTATTTCCTATATCTTTGACCTAAGCACTGTGAAGTTTTTTAGTGCTTCAAGATTCTCCATATTTTTGTTTTCTAATTATCTTCCACAGTAATCTTAATCAGGATTTAATTTTTTATAATTGTTTATTGTTACAATTTATATATGCAGAATGAGCACATTCATTATAGAGACTGTGTATTTGTACATGATATATCGTAGTTATTCTTGTCATTTAAATATTTCTGTTTTAATTTTTGGAAGATCATTTGTTTTTCAAACAACTTACATTTCAGTCAGTACTCTATTTCATAATATCTATTTCTTGTTTTACCAGTTCAATCAGTTTATATTTTCTCAGATCCTTATTTTATAATCACTGTAAAATGGTTTTCATTTTTCAGGTTCTTAGTGTTGTTTCACTTATTTTTTTTCCATTCTTTCTGTCCATTTACTCTCTGTAATGTCAAATTGGTGCTTCATTTTTTTCTTCCTCTCTATTGCTTGGATCTAACCCAGGGCCTTGGGAACTCTAGCCAAGTACTCCACTACTGAGCTACAGTTGTATCCTTGCATATGCTTTTTATTTTTTTGTCTTCAGCATCTTGATTTTTTCTTTACACTTTCTCACTGATTCCTTACCATTTCTGCTGTAAAATATATATGCTTCAGAGACCTAAAAACTATTTTGTCCCGAGGCTCAAGGTTATTCTCCTACCTGCTTCAGTCCTAAAGCCAAGTTAAGATTGGATCATAGCATTAATTTCTCACCTCTGTATGTTCTTTTGTCCTGGACATGCCTTCAGCTTGGCTGCCACTTAATGTTTTTACTTTGTTTTGATTTGTCTGGCATGTGGAAATGATTTTGTGTTTATTTCCTTAGAGCAGAATAATTTATTTATTGTTGATAACTTATTTTTTTAGTGTTTTCATTTGATTTTTCAAAAGAATTATCATTTTAACTAACTTATTCTGGCATATATTTGGAATTGTGCTCCTTTGAGAACTACCCACTTTGCCAGAATCCATGCCATTTTTTGAAAAAGTTTATTTTGTGTTTTACTAATAACAAAGGAGTAATGTTACATAAGTGATACCAGTGAACATATGGTTATGTTATAATTATTGTCAAGGGTTGTTATGTTTTGAATTTACCAGTTGGGATGGTAATCTACTGAATTTAAAAACATGAAATGTATGTTCTAGATTATATTTCATTTTAAACCTTTAAATCAGATATTTAAAATGCTAATAATATCCCTATGAATTTGTATACAGGTAGTGGATATTCGGTTACATCAAGAATATTGCAAATGATTTTATCTGTACTGTGTAATTTATTAAACACCTGAAAACTAAACCAAGATTAGGAAGTGTCTGGTGCATTATGAATAAAAGTTAGTCTGATTGTCTACATTATTTTGGTTCATTAAACCATTATTTTAGAACATTAATTAAATGCATTTTACAATAACCTAGGCCAATTTCTGATTATTTTACTCTGCTCAGAAATTATGATCAGAGGCCTTATGTGCTTCAGCCTGTCCTCTTTCTTCTGTCCTCAGTGAGCTGAAACTCTTCTGCATGGGCTTGACAATGAAACAAAAATTACATTTTTATCAAGGAGTTCATCAAAATATCTTAGAATTAAACTACTAATATAATGACTTGTAAATCATTCCATTCTGAGGGGAAGAAAAAAATTTTCCCACTGATGAAACGGAACAAGAAGAGAAACTCAAATTTCTCACGCATGTATGAATGGTGTACCATAAGGCTCATATGGTTTTGTGAAAGACAAACTAGAAGTACACATTCTTAATTTGTGTTAGTTGATAAAATTGATGTTGTGTTCACATTATCTCTTTGGTTAGTTAATGTATTTGAAAGTTGTATTTTGTGAAAGGAATACACTTCTGCACAGACATAAAGTTGAACAGATTTTTTTTTTAATCTTCAACCTATATTGACCGAATGAGCTACATAAAGATGCGAGTTCCACTGAAACAATTTGGTAAGCCTTACAATAAATATTAAGGTTATTCTTCTATTCTGGCACATTGCTTAGGAGTTGCTGCTATACATAGAAATACAGTTTAATACACAGGAGTCTTAGTTATTAGAAGTTCAGATCTGATGATATCAGGGTGATTTCACAGGGACTGTGACCTTCTTTGTGCTTTATTATAGAAGTTTTCTCTCTCCTACCTGTTAAGCAAGTTACAGGATAGAGAGTTGTTATGGTTAGTACTGTGTGTCCACTTGAATTTGCAAATTTAACTAAGGGACTCAGCAGGGAGGCAGCGTCCCACCTTGCAGACATTCTGAGCCTGTGCAAGAGGAGGGGAGGGGATGGCTTGATTGCTATACTTGCCCGGAGGGAGGGGTAGCCTGCTTGTAATATAAGGGAAGAAAAGAGGCTGGCTCTCTCCCACCCCTTTTGCTCTTGCTGCTTTGCTGTCTTCTACTGCCTTGAACTGTGCCCCTGTGCAATATCACCCTGCTTTGGAGCCAGCTAATTATGAACTGAAACCTCCACAAACTATGCACTAATTAAAGCTTTCCTTCCGTAATTGTGGATGTTGGGCATTTTGGCTCAGCAACGAGAGAAAAGCAACTAAGCTAAGACATTTTTTAGGAATTCAATCTTTCTCTAATTAGGTTTCTAAATAGTTTTTTTAAGCCACTTTTAAAAAGGGCATAATTTCTGTTGATATCTATTTTCATACAAAAGAAATGAATATTGTCCTCATGGTGATATATACTGTATTATTTATGTTTTGCTAGATTTAATATTTACACTCAGTGAGTATTTTAATTCAGTATTTGCACTTTAAAAGTGCAGATGAGTGCAAGATGCAGCTTAGTGGTATCACTTGCCCAGAATGTGCAGGACCTAGGTATGATCCCCAGCACTGTAATAAGCAAAACAAAAAGTTTCTGTTACTTAAAGTAATTCTATTTGATTTACCTTTTATGTACTGTAAATGGAAGCTGTGGTTAGAATATGTTTTATACTTTGTATTGGCTCTCTAGCTAATAAGATTTTGCCTACAGGCATTCTTCAAGTAAGTGGATTTTGGAATCAGATAGAATTGGGTCTAATCCTAGCTCTATTCTGCACTATGTTGTAGTGAAGGAATTTTAGAAGATTGATCTCCAAGAATTTCAGTTTTATCCTTTAAACAAGTTATGAGAATTAAATAAATTAAAATATGTCTGTCAAAGTGCCTCTTGCATAGTAAGTTTTAAGAAACAGAGACTTATTATTAATATCTATGTATACTTCTATGAAAATGTAGAACACAGAATTCCTGGAATATTTGCTCATATCAATGTCTTACCAGAAGACCATGATGAATATTCATCTTCCTTAAAATAGAATGAAATATGGCTTATTTAAGAGTAATTTAAAGTAGTCGAATATTATTTTTCCAAGTCATGTGTAAAAGGAATAAAATAATAGTAATACTCTCCTTGAAGTGACAGCTTGATACATAGATAAAGGAATATTTGTGCTTTGGAATGAAATTAGTTATTCTAAGAAGTACTAGGAGAAAGGCTGAGTGATCAATAAAGACACTATGGTTAAGGAATTGGTTCTGCGACTGCTACAGCATCCACTGCTTATAATGCAAAATGGCATTTGCCTTGAGAGTTACCCCTGGATCTTAGAAGATATGGAATTTACAAATGTCTCTCTGGGGGAGATGGTGAAGTACAAACAGAACCTGACATTTTCTTCATTTCTTGAATCACCATGTCTCATCTCAATGGGTCATGTGATAGTGCTTGTGCAATATTGTAGGAAACTAAGTATAGGTAGGCCAGAAAACCTATTTTCATATAAAAAAATTTTTGCTTTGAGTATTAAAAGGCTTTTACAAATGGTATTACTGAAAGCATTTGGGCTTTTGTTTTATTTTGCTTTGTTTTGGTTTGGTTTTTGGAGACAAGTTCTTGCCTGGTAATTCAGGCTGGTTTTGCTAACTGTGTAGTCCAGGATGGACTCGAATTTGTGGCAACCTTCTGCCTCAGACTCCCGAGTGCTAGGATTATGGTGTGTGCCACCATGCCTGCCTAGGCATTTTTTAAACATGATTTTTTAAAAGCATAACACTAATTTTGTCACAAAGGCACAGAGACATGGGTCTGCTAGACCCAGATTTATTTTTTAGAATATTTCTATTGATTATTAGTTTTAATTTTGTAAGTTTTATTATATTAAAAATGAGTACTTAACAGAAAAAAAATCACAAAAATATTGTTTTTAGTAACTTTTGAGTGTTTATAAAAAAGCTTCAAAATTTTCAATATCAACTGTATTTGGGTGTACAAAATCTAAAAAAGAAAAACCCAAATAAATTCTGATATGAACTACAGTTAAAATATCAATAGCACTTTACCAAAAAAAGGTCTTTAGTTATCATTGCCAAGGCAGTCTGCACACATGATAGCGACACGTTCCATACACACGCATCATTTACACTTGCAGCACATGTCTGTTTTTTGCTTTCCTAGCCTTTTTGTAGGACATAGTTGACATCTCACTGGTGTTGCTGTTTTGTCAGGAGGTTTTAATTACATCATACAATGCACAGTTAAAAGCAATATATAATATCAATAAAACAACTGAATTCTTAATGAGTATTGTGTGTTTAGAGTAGACATCAACATTTACACATCTGCTGTGTACTTGCTTACGAAACCTAAATGTGATCATCAGAAATAAACTCTTATGTAAATTACAATGAAAATACCAATGGAACTCCACAACAAAAATAATCTTTGCTTCAACTGTCACACCCAAGGCAGTCTGTACACATGACAATAGCATGTTCCATGCATACCTATTGCTTACACTAACAGCACATGTGTTTTGTTTTCCTGGACTTTCTGTAGGACACACTTGACATCTCACTAATCTTGTTATTTTGTCAGGAGGTTATTATTATCTTATACACTGTGCAGTTAAGGGTAACATAAAATATCAATAAATAAATTTTTAATATGTATTGTGTGTTCAGAATAAAATCAAGATTTCCATATAGTTTTGTACTTTCTTACAAACCTAAAATATCACATCAGAAATAAATTCCTATATAAACTACAGTGAAAATGCCAATCGAACTCTACAAAAAAATAAGCTTTGCTTTAATCGTCATACCCAAAGCAGTCTTCACACATGACAAATACAGGTTCCATGCACATGTTTCATTTACCCTGACAGTACATGTATTTAACTTTCCTTTCCTGTGTAGCAGTCTTGTAATCTCTCTTCTCTTTCTATTTTATCAGGACTTCCTGCTATATTGTACAACATACACTTAGGGAAATAAGATATCAATAAAATGAAATATGTAAACAGTGTTTAGAATACACATTTTCGCATCACTATATACTTGTTTACAAAATTTCAAACATCAAAAATTAAAACTTACATAAATTGCAATGTAAACACAAATAAGGTATACCACAGAAATAATCTTGGCTTCAACTGTCACCCCTAAGGCAATCTTCATACATGACAATTGCATGTTCCATATACAAGTATCACTTACACTGATAGCACATGTGTTTTATTTTCTTATCCTTCTTGTAGGACACAGTTGACATTCTTTTTTTTTTTCTTCTATTTTCACAGGTCTTTGTGATGCTGCATCTACCTCTTCACCTGTCAGTTCACCAGTGTGCTACACAATATTTTTGCATAGTTCCCTGGGCAGAAATATTTTGTTTTTCCTCTGCCATAAATGATCAAATATGAGCTATAGTCTTCTAGGAAAATTTCTCTGTGACATTTTACATTTTTTATTTTCTTTGTAAATTAAACGTCATGCCACATGTTTGGAATCAAGTAAAACACAACTTTGGTCAATACTTTGTGATTTAAGTGACAGAATATTTGCTATAAAACTTATCAATAACATATTATATCTTTGGTTTTGTTTCAGAAAGTTTCTATCTGAGGCTTTCACTTTGTCAATATTTCTCTATCAGTATTTCTATCATGGTGAAATGTTGACATCAGTGATACCAGCTTGTTTTTCTTTGCCATATATGAATCCAGTGTTATGTTTCCAGAATCCAGAGACTACAGAATTATCTGTTTTGTAATTGTAACATTGGAATTTCTGTTTTGTTCCTGTATACAGTTCTTGCACTGATCAATTTATGCTCCATTAGCAAATGTAACATCAAGTGGAAAATGGTAAACCAATTGTTGAATGTTACATTCGGATTAGTTTGGGAGATGGGAGCAACAAGTCTGTTCACAGCATCATTTGTTGACCTGATTAAAGCATTTGAAACAAGAATTTTTACCCTTAAAATAAAATTTTTATGCTTGAAATTGAAAACTATCATTAAAAATCAAAAGTTCAGACAAAATGTTGGCAACCTTATGTGTCTTGTATTACAACCAAAAATTAGTTGGTTATTATCAGAAATAACATACCAAAACTTGAAATGTGGATGGTAAAAACAGTAATTGTCCAAAGAGATTTTTTTTTTGAGATACTAGGGATTGAACATAGGGCCTTTGCACTGAGCCACATCCCCAGCCTTTTTCATTTTTTATTTTGAGACAGGATCTTGTTAAGTTGCTCAGTTGTTCAATCAGACTGTGCTTGGACTTGCATTCCTCCTTCCTTATCCTCCCAGAGTGCTGGGAATACAGGCTTGTACCACCATGCCTGGAAAGAGATTTATTTTGATTAATATTATTTTATCTGTCCCTTTCTAGATGCTTCAAATTAAAGTGTTGCATGTGTTTTAATATTTCCTCACCATTTTATGATTACTATATTGCAGTATTAATCTTTTGTATGGGAAAAAGTCATAGTTCCTAAAACATTTCATAAACACAAGTACTCATTTCCAATGCGTATGCAATTCAAAATAATGTGAGTAACCTATGTGAAAACTTTGGTTTACTCATTTAAGTGCTCTAACAACCAAGCTAAATTACCTCCTGCTTACATATAGCTTTTACAGTGAAAGTTGCCATAGCTTTATGAGCTTATGGTAGGCTGAACAATGGCTATCCAAGTCTGTTGAGGACCCAATCTCCAGAACCTATGAATCTTACCTTTCATTTGTGGACACAATTAGGTTAATCATCTTGGGAAGGGAAGAGGATCTGTGAGTCTCAGTGTATTACCCAGGGAGGCAGCAGAATCAGAGCCAGAAAATGCAACAACATGAGGAGGTAAAGGTGGAAATATAGATGCTACATTGCTTTTAAGGGTGTAGGATGAAGGCACACCTTAAAGGAAAGCAGTGTCTGGAAGATAGAAGGGGTAAGGAAATGAATTCGCTTGTAGTGCATTCCGACGGGCACAACCCTACTTATTGCATATTGTTTTTAGACTGTAGCTTTCTGATCTGAGAGGGCACAATTCTGTATTAAAATAGTAAGTTTATATTGATTTATCTTGATAGCAACAGGGAATGAATACTATGATAAAAAGTTATATTTTTCTACATCTTGTGGGTTTGGACAGTGGAATCTGAAAAGGCATAGTTCATATATGTAATATTTCTTTGTGGAATATAGAGTCTGGCATTCATGGAATACCTTTTGGCTTATGGAGTTATTTAGAAAACAAGGGTAGCAAAGGAATGAACTAAAACACTGTATAAAATGAGATTTAAGATTCTTGCAAGGTTACCAAAAGCCTATAGTGAAGTTTAAAATCTGACAGCCCCTCGCAGATTTTTAAAAAGTAATTACAATTGTGAGATGATTTCAAATATCTATGTATGGTATATTAATATTGTCTTAGTTTCTTTTTTCATTGCTGAGACAAAATACTCAATACCCACAAATTAAGGCAGAAAATGTTTTTTTAGCTCATGGCTTTAGAATTTTCACTCTATAATTGGCTGTCTCCAAAGCAAGGTGGCATGGCAGACATGCATCCTAGAAGAGAAAAATTCATGATGGGCAAAAGGTAGCAAAGCAACAAGGGTGGACCACAGCTCTCTGTATCCCTTGCATCTTATCCAGGCTACTTATTGAGGGTGGTACTCACATCCTTATTCTCATGCCCTTAATCCTAGTGTTGCATCATGAACTGATCATAGCAACATACCTTCTAGATCCAGCTACCTCTAAAAAATCTTCACCTATGACTGCATGAGGCTTTGCAGGGACATCTAGACATAAGCCATTTTCCAAGTTAGTGGAAAACATATCTTATAGTTTACATTTCATGGTTGGTTACACCTTGTTTTACCATTCATAAACACATACAAAGCCTTCCTTATTACAAACCTTGTACTGTGTGTCATCCCAGATGCCCAAAATAATTTAAAAATGTTTATTACTTTAGACAACAGCAAATTAATAATCATGGCCCATGAAATGAAAGTGTACTGCTAAATGAGTTTGATGTCACAAATAGATCAAATTGATAAATTTTGGAGTTTGTGAGCTACTTTAATTACCTTGGTTCCTAGAATATTACATATTGGAGTGTGTGTTTAGGAAGAACTTCAAAATTCACCTTGGCAAGCTACCCTAGCCAGATGAAACCTTTCAACACATAAGCAAGCAACACACCTACCACACATATGTGCAAAAGAGAAAGTTTGAGAACACTTTGGTTGAAAAAAATTACATTCTATAAAGTTAGATATGAATTGTTCTCTTATTTTACATTTCTGTAGTTTACAAAATAACCTCAGGAGGACAAAGTGATTCTGGGAAAGAAGTATATTTGCCTGATGTCATGAACATGAAAATAATGATTTATAATTTTGACTATTTTCTTCTTACAGTGACTATTTCATTACATTTCTTTTACAGCAGCAGCATAGATTCTTATTGAGTTCTCAAGAGGAGATGAAAAAGGAAAAGTGATTAAGAAAGTTAGGGGGGTTGGATCCAAGATGGCCGATTGATTCGCAGTATGATAGAGAGCCTCTTTGAAAAAAATAACTCAGATGCTAGAATCTAACACCATGGAGAAGACTAGACAAAAGGAGAGGAATTCTCACAACCCAGGAAGAAACTGAGGAAAAAGAAAAAAAAAAAAAAGAAGCATGGACAGAGGGATGGAGCTGGGCATGCTCCTGGTCATTGTACCAGGTGCATCTTAGAGTCAGGTGACTCACAATCAAGCTGAAGTCATGGCCCTGCTGAGAGCAGGGGTTGGTGAGCTGGAGACCCTTGGCAGGAGGAGGCACTGCAACAAGGAGTGGAAATGGTGAGTTGAGCTATGCAGACTTTGGTGAGTGATGGGAACTGGATTCCCCAGAGTAGGATGACTGGCTAGATGACATTTTGGAGTTAGGCAGGACAGGCTTGAATCCACAACTGAAGTGGTTTCAGTCTGCAGCTCATGGCTCCAAGTGGATTGGTGGGATCTGCTTGGGCTGGGCAATGCCCCCGGTCAGGACCCAATAGCCAGGGATGAGGCTGTCCTGAACCTGTGACATCTGCAGGGAACACACAAAAGTGCTGAAGCACTCATTGGTTGACTGACGTAGGGGGAGGAGCCAGCCCACATCTCCCCTGCATGTGCCTCACAGATTGGCAGTGGACTAGGTGGGGGCAGCACTTCCCTAGCCAGTGCACTGCAGAAAAACTGCAAGCAATATGATAGGCCCGGAGAACTCTACCACTCACCTGTCTGAAAGAAACCAGAAGCATGACAAGACAGAGAAACAACAAAAGGCCTCTAACCACTGAACCAGGGAAAGTAAGTCCAAGAGAGGTAAATGTGGAAGAGGTTGATGTCAGCAAACATACAATATCAGACATGGCCTCATCAGAAATAAAGAAAAACTTCTGTGACCTCATGGATGAATTTAAATCTGAAATTCTAACTCAGGTGAAGCAAGATATAAGAAGATTAATAAAAGAAATGCTGGGTAATCCTCAAGAAGATACAAATAAAGAATGGAGGAACCCAGAGAAAGGAGAGAAGCCTTTGATGAAGAATATAAACAAAATCTAGAATACATGAAACAGATCCAAAGAGAATATCAGGAAATTAAAAAATCCATTGAAAGCTGGCAAAACTTGATAACACAAACTAAAGGCAGACTTTCAAAACTGGAAGATAGATTTGCAATGTATGATTGCAAGAGGAGGGATCTCTTGGGAATGACAAGGCACAAGGAAGTAATGATACAAAGGCTAGAAGATGACAAGAGGATTTATAACCTAAGAATAAAAAACATGAACGAAGATGCAGGGACAAATACAAATGAAGTAAAAAGGCTATTCACAGAAATAATTAAGGAAAACTTCGCAAACAAAGGAAACAGAAGTGATGTTTGGATTTATAAGGCATACAGAACTCCAGCCAGCTACAACCAAAACAGATCTACACCCAGACATATAATAATCAGCAGCCCAGAAATCCATCACAAGAACAGAATATTAAAAGCATTCAGAGAAAGGAAACAGACTACCTATAAAGGAAAACTCATCAAAATCAAGTGGACTTCTCTATGAAAACTATCAAATCAAGAAGAGCTTGGAGTGAAATATTTTAAGCCCTGAAAGAAAGTAACCTCCAACCCATTTGATGTACCCTGCAAAACTGTCTCTCAAAATTAATGGAGAGACAAGATATTTCCATGACAAAGAGGAACTGGGGGAGTTCATGACCACCAATCCAACCCTGCAAAGAATACTGAAGGACATTCTAGAGAGAAAGAAGAAAATCACCAGGATTCCAGGAACAATGGCAGAAAGGCCTCAAAGAAAGGGGAAGACAGTGGAAGGAAGGAGAAAAGTAAACAAATAACAACAGAAAAATAACATGGCAGAGATAAGACAGAGAAGATTGGCTATATTGCTGTTTTATCTTGACTGATTTTATTTGAATCTGGTGTGCTTGAGAGTATCAAGTCTGAGAGTAGAGGCAACTACTCTGAAGATGACAAGATTCAATAGGATACCCATTCTGGTTTGATTGTTAACGGCATTTGAAGTCCTATAATATCTCCAATGTTTGGTTTTTATTAACAGTGTTATGTACTGCTGTGTCTGACGATATAGACAATTTTATTGAAAATAACAAGAGACATCATAGTAACTACTGTAGATCACCTAGTATTGTGGTTTTAAATGTCCTTTTTGTGTTTCTCTAGGAATTTGTATTGTTGACTTGTTTTGATTTGTTTCTCCTTCTGATACAGAAAGGCTATGTATACATGTAGAGACTCATATATGTATAGAACTTCTAAGTAGTTTACAAGAATGGATTATAGTTATTGTAAAGAAAAATAGAGGAAAAGAAAGTATTCTAAAGGGTATAACTGCATGTGTGTTTAAGTGTGTAGGATTGATAACCATATTACTAAGTTTTTGTTGGACAGGTGAACAGAACGGCTTGAAGCTTCACTGTTTGAATGTCCACTTTGTGCACTTTACTTTTGTAACTTGAACAACTCCTTCTAAGAGGAAAATATGTAATTATCAACTAGTGATTTCTTACTGGTTATTATTATTTTTTTTCAAAATTTTGTTTGTCTTTCTGTTTCTGTTTCATTTTTTTCTTTAAATTAAAAAAAAAGAAAAAAAGAAAGATAGGGTTGTGTGTGATATACTTTTTCTTAGCCTGAAAGCACCTTTTACCCATATAAATATTTCTATTTATATGGGTAAAAGGTGTTGACAGAGACTGATTGTCAGTTTGAAGAGCCATCTAAAAATGGAAACATTTTAATAACAAACAGATGTGATTTGATTTCTCTTGTTTTATGTGCATATTATTAAAATCACCACTGTTTGATGAGTTATCTTGTCTTTAAGGAGTTGCTTTTATTATATATACTTAATAGTTTAAGAATAAGGTAGAATATTGAGTTTAAATTATATAGAATAGAACAGAGATAGAGAAGCTCAACAATTCCACATGTTAACACAACTATTTTTATTGTTCAATGTTCTATCCAAAATTTTTTCCATGCACAAAACAGCACATACACACCACATACATGAACACATGTATGCATGCACAAAAGATTTTGTGTCCTACTTTATTCTCTACAATATTACTTCAGAAGGCTACTTTTATGTTGCTACTTACTTTTTAAGTATAATTTTAATGATATGTAGTTTATATTCTATTTCTATTGAAAAGATGTTACCATGAACAATGCCTTTATATCATTTAAGTTTCTGCTTAAATATTGATTCCCCAAACGCCTCTCTCTAATCTGCTTTAAATATAGTCTCTTATCTTTTCCACAGCACTTACTGTCTTCAGTTAGTTCATTTGCTTGTTTGTTCTTCTTCCTTCCTCGAATATAAACTTCATGGAGCATGAGTCTTCACATTATTCAGCCTTGGGTCCTGAATGCCTGCATCAATTCATGCAACAAATTAGCCCTTCGTAAGTACTTGTTAAATGATAAATTAGTGTGTTTTTCATGGTAATTGTAACAGATTTTTGAATATTAAAATTCTTACTACAGCATTATTTCCAATGAACCAGGATTGTTTTAGCTCCAGGGGAAAATGTTTTGTTTTATTTTGTTTTCCTTCTCTATGATTCTTCTTCTTGAGTTTCTAAGCAGGGCTAATGATATGGCCTGGGGAGACTGCCCAATTTGTGCACCACGGGGATGACAGTTTGCCTGGTAGAAAAGAATTGTCTACATCTATAAAAAAAATCTATTTAATTCATGATAGTGTTAGCTGGCAACTTATTATCACTCTTCAAAAAGCTCTTTCAAGTTTACTAACAGTTCCAACTGCTATTAACTGACTGATGTGACTCAGTAGAGTCACAGAAGTCAGGGTACTGAGCTTCTTTACTTTTGAATTTAGAAACATTATAATAAATAGCCAATGATACATTCTTCTTTATTTCAATTAATAATTTCTCTTCTGCTCAGCCTGTGTTCAGTGCTGTTGAATAATTAGGGATTTAGATATACATTTCTATTACATGAAAATTGGTAGGAGATTAATCTCTAAATGCTTCAAATTTAGTAAACTCATTCATGCAACATAGTCATTTCATCCTCTAAAAGCTCGAGCTTTATGTAAGATAGAAGTTAAATTCTTTTTTACTTGCTTTCATGCTTTCTTCTGAGGAAACTAAAGCTTATAAAAGGAAACAAAGTTGTACAAGGTTTCACTATTAGTGACAGCACAGACAAGATTTACAATTAAGAATATTTGATTCAAAATAAAAATCCAGGGTGTTTCCCAAAGAATATTTGTCCTTCTCTAACAAAAAAGTCTTTGTATGCATTATCCAATATTATCAATCTACCTATTTGTTTATGCATGATCTATTTTATATAGGTTGATGGACAGAATTGCCTCAAGCTTCTTTTCCAAGGATTATGTAAAGAAATAAGTAGAAAGTGAATACAAGAAATGATATATGAAGAGAAAGATTTGCTTAAAAAGGAATTTCACAGTAGGAAAAAGAAAACACAATTTAGGTTTCTATGTTTAAAAAATTTAAAATCACAAAAAAGATAGTTTCAGTGGGTAAAACTAAGTCAAACTTGTTCTCAAGGAAATTTCTTTCCTACAAATCAACTTTTAGGTTAAAAAAATCAGAGACGCTGATTTGTATTTAATTATATCTAAGTTCTTTTTCATGGTTAGATATAGTTCTAGGATTTACATACTTTATTATATAAATTGGAATCATTTTAAAAGTGGAAAGGGAAATGTTATTATCATGGCACATTGAGGCTCCTTGCTGTATTTTATGCTTTTCTGATGAAAGTAGCATGTTGGGAACCTGTCTGCATGGCGCCTCAGTCTTATATCTCCTTGTAGCTCACCAGTTTATCTCCCATTATCTATTTTCATATCATTTAGTAAGTTACCTAACACCATAACAACCTTTACGAGATAGTGCCAGGCAATACTTTCATCTTCTCCCCTCTGATTAGGAAACAGGTGTATTCCTTATCACTTCAGCATTTCGCTTTCATTTGTTAGATAAAAACACACTGAAAACACAGTTCAATATATGTTGTACTGATGCTTATTTTCTTAAGTGCCAAAAATATAGCCGTTTTAGATATCTATTAGAAGGTAAAAATCAAATATCATATATTTTAAAACCTAACAATTACTATCAAGTGATTAGTACTCATGGAAACTTCATTTTTTCATAGTTAATAATAAGAGACAATAGTTTTTGCTCTTCTAGAGAAAGATTAAGGGTTGGCTAATTCTCAAACACAAGCAATCTTTCTTGTAAACATATACTGACTAAGAGTTGAAGATTTTTAATCTGATGAACATTCTTTTCATCAAAATTGATTTACTGTTGGATTATTAGTGAATTAATCTATTTGAACATTATAATTCATGTCAGATTTATAATAATAAGAATTATATTGAATTTATTATTTTGTTCTTTAGTCATATTCCCCTTGCCATGTCCCACTGTCAAGAAAGGGGTAAATGAGACTTAAATGACTTTTTGTGTTCTGAAAAATATATTCAGCATTTCAGCGACAGTCCAGATGGAACTCACTCTATTTGCATTAAAAATTGATACAATACTATGTTCTAACCCCTCCTCTATAGCTGGTCTCAAGTTTTAACACCAAAATATCTTAAAAAAGACTTTAAAGTTATATAAACTCACTTGATCAGGATCAATAACTAGACTGTTTTCATCATAAAATATGAGCTACATCTATTTAATTCAACAAGTGACCAAATTTGTGTGGCTAAAAGGTGTTCAGTAAATTTTTTTGAATGAATAAGATGAACTCCAATAATACATCGACCAAGATACAATTGAAGGTGGTAGTAGTTAGTGGTGGTGGTAGTGTGAAACTGAAACTGTGAAACACTCTACAGGTTGCTCCAAATACTTTCTTGGCAAGAAGATAACACTGAAGGTTCTGTACACATAGAAATACATCTTCTTCCAAAGTGAATGTTGACTTGATATTGTTTAATTTAAGATTCACTGGTCTCTAGGAGTGTGAGGAAGTATAAGCTAATGGCTTAAGATACTTACTCACCAAAATTATAAGAGAAAGCCCCCAAATCTGGGGAATGAGATAGATATTTAGGGTTTGGAGCCATTTAGAATCCCAAACAGACACAACTGTAAAAGAAACTCTCCACAGCATCTCACACTTGAATTGTCCAAAAATCAAAGTAAAGAAAGGATATGAAAACCGATTGGAGAGAAACACTAAATCATGTAAAATGGCAAACTCATCTAAACAACCACAGATTTCTCAAAAAATTTCTAAAGCCCTTAATGGCTTGGAACTGTGAATTTAAAGACCTGAAAGAAAATAATTGTAATCTGGAAGATCAATTCTGCAAGGTTATTCTTAAAATCCATGCAGAAATAAAGATCTTTTAACATAAAAATAAACTAAAGAAGTTCATGACACTGATGCTAGCAATCCAGAAAGTACCTAAGGGAATCCTAAACATAGAAATAGAAGAAAATCACAACTGTGGGACCAAGGGAAAGAATAAAATAACAAGGAGACTAAACAAATGAGTGAAAATCAAGAATGAATTGCACACTATAAAAACAAAACAAAAAAGAAAACAGTAAGTATTACACACTTTTCAAAAATAGCATTTAATATAAGTGGTCTTAATTTTCCTATCAAATGAAATATCTGAAAAACTGGATAAAAAAATAAGAACCAACTCTATGTTGTCTGCAAAAACCACACTTTCTCTATAGAGTCAGACACAGATTGAAAGGGAAAGGATGGAAGATGATACTTGGGGCAGCTGGAGTCCAAAACAGAAGCAGCAGTAGCTATATTCATACCTGACAAATTAGACTTCAGACTAAAATTAGAAAAAGATGCATATTGATAGAAGGAATAACTAACCGAGAAGAATAACAGTTACCATATTTCCTGCAAATTAAGGCCAGGTCTTATATTGATTTTGGCTCCCAAGGAGCAAAGGAGCAAAACAATGCTTATTTTCAGGAAAGGTCTTATTTTTACCCATGTGTAACAATCTACATTCATTCATGTACAGCAGTCTCCATCTTATTCATTTATTTATGTACAAAAATCTACATTTATTCAAATACAGGCATGTTATCTTCTTCTGGAACACTGAGATAGCTCTCCAAACCTCAAATTCTGACTTGAATATCTGTGACTCCATTTCCTACAGAACCACTGGCTCCCACCCCTCATGTCCAGCAACAGCTCTGTCCTTAAACTAGAACTTCCTGTTTGCACTACAGTGCAAACTATTATAGTGCACTATTACTACACACATTGAACAGAGTATTGTCTACTGAATGGTGATGATTCATGTAAGACACTAACATATCCATTTGTCATCAAGTGCACATGTCATTTGTGCATCCTGTCTGTGCCCTGATTGGTCATTCAACAGCAAGTCTTGGATTTATTAGTTTATATAGGTTATTTCCTCTTGTCCAAAGGTGCCCACTTAGGAATTTAAAAATATTTAATTATAATTTATGTTTTCATTTTTTTGAAGTATTCATGTTAAAAGTATTTGTTTATGTTTGACTATATATTAATATTTTATAATTTAATATATCCATCATGTATTGTAGCATATATGATTGGTGTATCTTCTGGGGCTTGTTTTAGGGATAGAGCTTATATCATAAGCAGCCTGAAAAATCATGCTAGGGTTTATTCACAGGCCTTATTTTGGGGGAAGTACAGTATAAATATATACATATATAATGGAAATTGGCTCACCTTATGTCATAAAATAAACTATATTTGATATAAATTGTGAAATAAATCTTTATACAGTCATATTGAATGACTTCAATACACTTCTCATAAATAAAACAACTAGACAAAAATATTAACAAAGATCAGACATATACTACATTACTGATCATATGGACTGAACAGACATTATTTACCGAACATTTCATCCAACATTAGCAGAATACACTTTCTTTTCAGCAGCCTATGGGTCTTTTCCCCAAAAGACCATTTTATATGTCATAAAGCAAGTCCTAATTAATACAAATAATCTCATGTGTCCTGTTAGATCACAATAGAGTGAGACTAGAAATCAACAACATTAGAAATAATAGAAATGTTAAAACACATGGAAATTAAATAATACACTTTGAACATTGATTGAGGAGATTAAGGGAGAATTAAAGGCATCATGCTACAGAGATACAAGCATATTCATGCTTACAGTGGCACAATTCACAATAGCTAAATGTGGAAACAGCCTTGATGCCAGTCAACACAAGATAGTGTAGTAGCTTTCCTATCACTGAGATGCAATAATTGACAACCAAAGCTTAAAAAACAAGCGAGATTTAACTTGACTTCTGATTTCAGAGGTTTTCATCCATGGGTGTCCTCCACGGTGCAACATCATGGTGGACGGGTGTGGGAGAGCAAAGTCAGTTAAAGGAGGCTGGGAAGTAGGGCAGAGGAACAGCTTCTCAGGTAGGGACTAGGGACCCATATAATAAATACCCAGGTCATGCCTCCATGAGCCTCCCAGACACACCCAGAAGTATGCTTGACCAATCTCCTGTGATTTCCAAGCCAATCAAGTTAACAAATCAAGATTGACCACCACAAAATGATAAATGAAATGTAATATATATACACAAAGACATAAAGGAGAGTGAAATCATGTCATTTACAAGAAAATGAATAGAAATGAAGATCATCAAGTTAAGGAAGCTAAAGAAGCTAGTTACAAAAAGTTAAAAATTATGTTTTCTCTTATATAAACAAGGAGAAAGAGAGAGAGAGAATGGAAGAGATAATAGGAAACTCGAAGGCAGACTTTTAGAGATGGAGAAGGGGATAAGACAGGGTAAGAAACTGAGAGGGGAAAAAATGAAGAAATGGTCACAGGGATGAAAATAGTCAAAATATGTTACATGCATGTATGAATACACCCAAATGGATTTAGTTGTTTTGTATGATTAGTATGCATGAATAAAAAACAATGTACCACAGATTAAGTCCTTAAGTTCCCCCTTCTTGGTTTGTATGGTCACTTTCCTCTATTTCATGACATGACATTGCCCTGAGGAATAGTCACATGGAGGGAAGCTTAAGGGAGAGGAGCAGGTGGACGAGGAGGGGGAGAGAGAGAGAGAGAGATAGAGTTGGAGGGGTCTTCTGTTTCTAAAGTCATCAGTCCTTTGGCTTAGTCTCTACCCTTGTGACCTCGTTTGGTCTTAGGCCTAACCTGAAACATAGTAATATAGAGGGCAGGGATTGAGTACATGAATTTTGAAGGAACACAGTTAAATCCATAGCAATCACTTATCCTCAAGTTATGGCACTTACGTGTCCTTCATTTGCCTAATAAGAGCTACATCCTCCCTCTATCAAACTAATTTATCCTCTACACCCTCCATAGCTATTTGAAATAGAGTTGTCCTCCAGTCCTACATCCAAAGGGCCTTGGTTTTAGGACTCCCTCATGGATACCAAACTTTGTAAGTGTTCACCTTCCTTGTATAAAATGGTCCAATATTAGGTATGAACTATGCACATTTTCCCGTGTACTTTAAATCAAGTGTTGGTTTTCAGTAACACTTAATACAATGTAAGCAAAGTATAAGTAAGCATTGTGTAGTATTGTTTAGGGAATAATTACAAGAAATCTGTCTGTACATGTTCATCCCTGATGCATTTTTTAGAAAGGTTTGCATTTGCAGGTGATTGCATCCGCTGATGTAGAACCCACATGGGGATGGAGGACCAACTGTACTTTCAGAAATATTTCTCTAAAATGAATCCAGCTATTGTATTTCTTTAAAATAACTTTCTTACTTCTAATCCTCAAATTTCTTAGGAGAAACTGTTTGTATGTAGTGTCATTTGGGGTCAACTGTCTCACAATGTTTCCAGTCAACATCACAGCTCTCATATTTTGGGCATGCATTTAGACACGATGTGCATACCTCTGCATGGAAACAACAGAAGCAGGCTAGGAAAACACATGGGAAATAATGAATTTGGGAAAGTAACTTAAAGTGAATGCCAGTTAATAGTTTTTTATGATAAGGATGGCTCAATATATTTTTAATTTCTGGTAAGAATACCAAATACAGCTCTTCCAGAGATAATTTTGCAATTTCAAATTGATATACTCAATATCATTGATCAACAATTTTACTTAGCAATTTTTGTCACTTGGAAAAATTATTAAAAGTTATAAGTGCAGTTATCAATTACAGTAAGAACTTTGTCAACATTTTGGAAATAATTCAAATGTTCATCAGTCAAGGACTGGTTAAATCAACTGTGGTACATCACATAATAAAGTATCAAGTGGATATTAAATTGTAACTTTTATAAAGTAGAATAATCTGCAGAATGTATTAATTTTTAAAAGAAAGGTGGAAAAAGTATATTATGTCTCCAGTTATCTGCTAAAAATTATGTCTTAGTATAAGCCTATAACTGGTATATTCCTTGATTAAATTACTCTAGCTTGTATTTAAAGAGGAAATGATTGAATGGGAAGGTAACTACTCCCAATCCGGAGGCGGTGTGTCATGGGCAGGAAGGGACTTTTCAGAGGCAGCTGAATCTAGTTTGTGATGTATTCATGGCCCAATGCTGGGAATAAGGGTGTCAGTACTACACCCACCCTAAGGCAGATAGTCTGATGCAATATAAGGGACAGAAAGAGTTTTATCTCTCACTTTCTCTTGCTTTTGCTGTCTTCTGCCGTGAGTGGTTGCCACTCTACCATGTGCCACTCTACCTTGGGGCCAGTCTATTATGGACTGAAACTTCCACAAATTGTGAGCTAAATAAACCTTCCCCCTCCCTTTTTTTGGGGGTGGTTCTGGGGAATGAACTCAGGACCTTGCACTTGCCAAGCAGGCACTTATGCCCCTGAGTTAAATCCTCAGCAACCTTTCCCCTTTTAACTTTGGGTGTTGATGTTTTGTCTCAGCAGCAAGAACAGTAACTGGGACACTGTATTTACTAGCTTATTGATAAGTCATATAAGAAAGGATAGATATCAAAAGCTAGGTAAAATATATGCACAGGGGAAAATATGAGAAAAGAGCATAGAGTTTCTATGTCCTTCATGTATATGCTCCTGTAGGTGCACCATCCTATAGAAACCTCCACTTGTTAAGTTATTCAGAGACACTCCAAACACCAAAATCTAGAGATGTTTATGGAGTCTGAACTGTCAGAGACTAATATAGTCCTACATCACTGAAAATGGGAACGTATCGTGAGAACTATGCCAGGTGTTCTGTCATTGTTAAAACATCATAGAGTGTACTTACACAAACCTAAATGTACAGTCCACTAACTACCCAGGGTATTGAGTAAAGTATAGTGTTCCTGGGATACAAAGCTTTTCGTATCATGTTTGGATCCTGTTAGGAACACTTACAATGCTATAGTGCATCTAGTACTAAATACCGTGGGCAAGTTGGAACTGTTATGCCTGATGTATCAATTTCATTGGATTAAAAAGTGCCTAACAAGCTGGTAAAGCATGTTTCTTGGTGTGTCTGAATGGGTCAAGCCAGGGGCCATGGCCTTAGTTACTATCCATCTTCCCTTGTCTACTTCTCTAAGTCCTTTTCTTGCTCTGCTCTCTGGCTGCTATGAACTAAACAGCTTTGCTCTGTCATGTCCTTCTGCCATTTGGTCCTGCCTTAGGGCAGTGAACTGATTTCTCTCAAACCATGAGCTAAATTGAAATTTTCACCCTTTGGGTTGTGTTGGGGATTGTGTCCAGCAATGGGAAACCTGACTAATACATAATTGTACCACTATGGTAAGTCATTGAGTACCCAGACATACCTAAATTTTAAAAATATACAGTAAAAATAAAGATTAAGGATTAAAAATGGTGCCCCCATGTACAGCACTTATCATGAATGGAGAAAGCAAGATTGGAAATTACCCCGAATGATTTAATGAGTGGTGAATGCATGTAAAGTCCTACGACATTGCTATACACTGAGATAGACTATATATTGTATAGTTAGGTTACACTAAATATATAAAAACTTCTTTTCCTGTAATAAATTAAACTTAGTTTAGTAAAATTTTTTGGTTAATTTGTAAAAATGTTTCACAATGGTGCTTGGTTTCAGTTAAATCTTATGCTGAAAATTTTCTTACAGAGTTTTCTTCTTCCTTTTTATTTTGCCTTCTGTGTCTTCCTTTTCTCTTGTTTCTTCTTCAGCTATATGTTCGTATTCTGATTATCACTTCAGCTTTGTTATCTTTGCCACCACTCATCTGTAGTCATGTAGGGCTCTGAATGTCTTCTTCCAGATACTGTTCCTATACTCCTTGATATCATCTGAAACCCAAGCAGTATTCTTGATGCAGGGAGAGTTCTGTACTCCTTCTAGAGTTGCATGTGTCTTTTCAGTGGCTTCCTCAGTTGTAATGTAACTTAGGCAAAGATTTACCTGTTGTTTGCACTTTAGAGCAGTCCTAACTCTTTCATATATTAGAACAAAAGGCATTATTTGGAGAAAGAAACTACATTTTAGGGTCTGAATGAAGATCACACACAAAAAGGAAAATATGCAGAAGAATAAAAATCCAGAAGCAAAATATTGCTTATTCTCCAAGCAGTGCTTCTCCATTTTTTTAATACAGAAATTCAGAAAGGGATCTTGGAAGAAAACATAGGCCATTTGTGACTTTTTATTGCTCTGCACTACACTGGAAGCACACATTCATTGCTGTGCCTGAAGAGGCTGGGGTTTTCAATGTTTTGGGTTATAAATAGCTTCCATTTTTAATCTGCACCATTACCTCCAAGAAAACCTGGTATGTTGTCCTTAAAAGTCTTGAAACTTGGTATTGATTTTGTCTCTTTTTGATGAAAGTCCTTTCAGGTATCCTTTTACACAATAGGGAGGAGTCACCAATACTAAAGATATTTTCTAGCAAATAATTTTTCTTCACAGTCAACTTATCTAGACATTGCAAAAATTCTTCAGTTGTCTTCACATCAGCATTTTCAGAGTCATTATTCATTTTTACATTATGTAAAAAAAGATTCTTGGATCATTTAAGGCACTCAGCTAATATAGTAAGTTCAACACTGCAAAGAGATCCAGCCTGTTCTTTCAATGCTATGATTAAACTATTTAGCCATAATTATTATGCTGCTAAAAGGAATACTTTGGTGTCTGGTTTTCAATTAAGAGTAGTAGAAAAACTTTCCCAAATTTTATACAGTACCTTCCTGAATTTGTGTTAGTCATGTTGTCTTCAATAAGGCAAATAGCTTCATCCTCTCCATCCCTTTATTCATATTTTTCACGAGCATAGCCATGGTGGAGAGGTGCATGCTTGACTGGAAAGCAATAATTACTGTTGATTTTTATACTCTTACTTACTGTTTATTTCATTTATATTTCAGCTACTTATGATGGTGTCTTACTGGTAACATTAATAGTGGACTTTGTATAGTTAGTTAGAGACAATGATAAAATTTGAATGTGACAAAAGTTTACTATCTAACATATTTTTGAATGTTTTTCTCTCAGTGGGTTAAATAATTGTCTTCTTAAGTGGCATTTGCAGCACTTGTATAGAAATTGAGGTTTATATCACTTGTAGTATTTGTTAGGCATTAAGTGAGAAAGATGGCTTTAGTTTGATTCAACTGAAAGTTCTTCAAAGACATTAATTAGAAGTATTACATTTCTTTATTTTTATTCCTTTAGGCCATGAACTTATAGGTAGGACAAAGTAAGAAGAATTTAAGATCTGTAATATAGCAAGATAACTACATACCTGCCATTCACACAGATAACATTTTCGTGAGATGTCATAACCCACCCACAACTAATACCACATTTCTGAAATTGTCCTATTGTTCTATCAGTGTACTATGATCAAACTGAGAGAAATGTTTCACTGAGAGTTCAAAAGATGCTTTTTTAAATGAATATCTTACTGTACTTGCAACTCTACTATATAAAGTCAATAATATAAAATATATCTCCCTATATTTTCTACCATTTGATACATAAAGGTCACTTTCAATGGAATTGTTTTAATGACACAATTTTCTTTTAAGGCATGCAGCCAATATGAGGACTTGTAACTGTGAAACTTGAATAGGGTTCTGAGTGTCACTTATTAAATTCTGAGGACACAGAGCTTATTGCGTCTTCCCTGAGCTATAGTTTTGCTTTAAGAGGGCAACTGAGATCTTGGTTGTCTAGTTTTAAGCAAAAATGAGAGAACTACAGGCACGGTGATTGGAATGAGGGGAAAATTTTACTAATTGAGATTTAGCAAATTTCTATATGCACCATAAATCTAAAAGAAGAATTGCTTAGACATTGAAAATTCTGTTTACAATCTAGATACATATAATAATGTTCTCAAGTGTTACTCTCTTTGATGTAGTTAGTATAGCCTATGTGTATATATGTACATATATACATATATATACATATATATATGTATATATATATGTATATTAACTACATCAATAGACTATATCAACTACATCAGTAGTATTTCTGTGGGATTTAGATATTTTCATAGTTAACTCTTATGCATTGCTGTGAGAAAACTGGAGAACTTACTACTTTTTTCTGTTTTAGAGATGAGGAATCTGAAGTTTAGAAATGTTGATAGTTTGCTAAGGAATTGAAACTTGATGAACAGATAAAATGATAATACAGTAAATGAAATGAATGATAGAATAACATGCAACTTTCCAAATAAAGAACTATGTAGCAGAAACTAAAGTTTGATAATTCCAGGTTGCTAATCAGTTTAGGGTTAGCATGAGGGGAGTAATCTGCATAATTTGGGTGAGTCCAATATAATCACATGATACTTAAAAGTGAAACAGGGAGGTGGGATAATCAATGGCAGGGAGCTGTAACATAGAAAGAACCA
This sequence comes from Hydrochoerus hydrochaeris, assembly GCA_004027455.1. NCBI lineage: Eukaryota > Metazoa > Chordata > Mammalia > Rodentia > Hydrochaeridae > Hydrochoerus > Hydrochoerus hydrochaeris. The sequence goes on from PVLA01000984.1 coordinate 95,795, forward strand.
GGTTAGCTATTGTTGGCATTGAAGAGGGAAATGAGCACAAGCTCAGGGATGTAAGTAGCCTTTAGAGCTGGGAGAATTAAAGAGCTAGACCTATTTCAGGCTTGTAACTTCCGGAACTGTAATATAATTAATCTGTGTTGTTTTTAAGCCATCAAGTTTTGATAATAAAGATGTGAGAAATTAGAGTTTATGCCTCAAATTCTTCAGATAGCCCATTATGTCTGGTGAATAAAATAGAATCTTAGCTAATTTCAGAAAATGGGGCTTGACTGTTAATGTGAACACTTTAAAAAATTTTGTCTGAAACTGGCACAGGATAATTGTATAAATTGATGGGACACAATGTAATTCTGATATAGTGTGCTCTTTTTAGGGAGGAGAGCAAATATATAGTGAGGTCAGTTGCTAGCCATAAAACCTTGATGTGGGAACAATCTCTCAAGCTGGATTTTTCTGGGCCTCTGTCCATTTTTCTTTTCTTCAGTACCAGAATATATAAAGTGGCCACATATGACTCATTTACATTTTTTCTTTACTGCAGATTCTCATTTTTCAACTAGTCTCCTGAAAAAGACCCTCACAATGTAGTATCAACAGGGTATTTTTGTATTTGAGGGTTTAGAGAATTATTTAGTTAATTACTTATTTTACGGCTCAGAGAATTATTACTTAGATAACTATTTTTTTCTTTGTTTTATTTAAAGAAAAAAAGATAGAAAAAAAGACAAAATAGAAAAAAGGGTAGAGGTAATACCTAGTTTCAAAGAAAAATATTAACAGTAAGAAATTACTAGTTGATGAGTTACATATTGTCCTCTTAGAAATAGTTGTTCAGGTTACAAAATCAAAGCATCAAAGGTGGACTGCTACTGAACCATTCACAGTGCAAGCCATTCTGTTCAATAATCTAATGAAAATTTAGTAATATGGTTATATATCTTACAGAATTAAACATACATATAGTTATATCCATTAGGGCACTTTCTCTCCCTTTCACTTTCACTATTTCTATTATATATTTTTGAATCTTCCTACTCTTCTACTTTTTAACTTTTTTTACACTAAAGAGACAATATCATATTTAGAATTGTGGGTCTTATTTATTTCACTTAGGGGGATAATCTCAAGTTGCCTCCATTTACCTATGAAGGCCTCAAGATAATCCTTTTTAATAGCTGAGTAATATTCCATTGTATAGAAATACCATATCTTTTTCATCCACTCTGTAGTTGATGGGCATTTTGGTTGTTTCCAAGATTTAGCTATTACAAATTGTACTGCTATAAACATGGGGCACATATATCACTGTGACATGATATTTTCAATATTTTGAAAATACCCAGGAGGGGAATAGCTGGATTGAATGGAACTTCCAATCCTTGTCTTCTGAGAAAATCTCCATACTGATTTCCACAGTGGCTGTACCACCAAAGTGGAGAAGCAGTTCTTTTTCCCCACAGCCTTGCCAACACACTGCTGTTTTAATTTGCATTTCTCAAATGACCAGTGATGGTGAACATTTCCTCATGTATTTACTTTCCATTTGTATATCTTCAGCTGAGAAATGTGTGCTCATATCAGATGTCCATTTTTGTAAAGGGTTTTTGAATTTGGGGGGCTTGATGTTTTTCAATTCTTTATATGTTCTGGATATAGGTCCTTTGTCTGAGAGATTGTCAGCTATAATTCTTTTCCATTCTGTGGGTTTTCTTTTCACTTTGTTGGTGATTTCTTTTGAAGTGCAAAAACTTTTTAATAATATGAGGTCCAAGTTGTTGATTCTTTGAAGTGTTTCCCATGCAGTTTGCATTTTGTTCATGAATTTCCTGCCTACCCTTTATGTCAGCAAGTTTCCTACCTACCTTGTCTTCCAATAGAGTTAGTATTTTTGTTTTAATGTTTAGATATTTGATCCATTTTGACTTTAGTTTAGTGTATGGTGACAGGCATGGGTCTAGTTTCAGTCTTCAACCTGTGGAGAACCAGTTTTTCCAACACCATTTATTAAAGAGGCTATGCTTCTTCCAGTGAACTTGTTTACCCCTTTATCAAATATCAGGTGGCTGAGTTTCTTTGTAATAGTGTTTGCATCTTCTCATCTTTTTCATTGGTCCTCAGGTCTATTTCTTTGCCAGTACCAGGCTGTTTTTATCACTGTGGCTTTGTAGTATAGTTTCAGGTCAGGAATTGAGATGCCTCCTGCTTTGCCCTTGTTGCCCAGAATTGCCTTTGCTATTCTAGGTTTCTTCTGTTTCCAAATGAGTTTTAGAAGTTTTTCTAGATCTGTGAGGTATGTTAATGGTATTTTGATTGAGATTGTATTAAAGCTGTATAACAGTTTTGGGAGTATGGCCATTTTCACAATGTTGGCTCTTCCTAACCAAGAGCAAGCAATATCCTTCCATTTTCTAATATCCTCTTCAATATCCTTTTTTAGAGTAGTATAATTTTCAGCTTATAAGTCTTTTACATTTTTGGTTATGTTGATGCTTAGATATTTCATTTTTTAAATTGCTGTTGTGAAAGGTGATATTTCTATAATTTCTCTCTCAGTGAGTTTTTTTGTTTGTGTACAGGAATGCTATTGATTTTTCAATGTTGACTTTGTATCCAGATATGCTGCTGAATTTGTTTATTACCTCTAGTAATCTTTTAATGGATTTTTTGGGTATTCTATGTAGAGTATCATGTCTTCTGCAAATAATGATAATTTAACTTCTTCCTCTCCTATTTTTATTCCTTTTATTTCTCTCTCTTGTCTGATTGCTCTTGCTAATGTTTCCAGAACTATATTGAAAAAGAGTGGTGATAGTGGACATCCTTGTCTTGTTCCTGATTTTAGAGTGAATACTTTTAAAAATAACATTGCAGTGGTGGCCTTTCTTCTCTGCTCTATTCTTATCTTCTTGTGTCAGTTTCTTTTCTCTCATTGCTGACACAAGATACCTGACCCTGGATTTAAAGCAGGAAAGGTTTATTTAGCCCAGTGTGTAGATATTTCAGTCCATAATCAGCTGGCTCCAATGGAGGTGGCACCCGGTTAAGGGGCAGCCATTCACGGTGGTAGAAGACTGCAAAAGCAATGCAAGAGACAAGCCTCTTTCTGTCCTTAAGTTCTAGCCCGTCTCCTTGGGTTGGGGTGGTGCCCGTTAAATGGGTGGACTGATCCAGCAGTCACCCACCCTTAGTCTCAGCACTCTTGGTCCCAGCATTGCTCTACGAATCAATTACATACTCTAGCTTCAGCCACCTCCAAAAAAACCCATGGCTACATGAGGCTTTTGGGGGACATTTAGACACAAACTGCAACACTCTTCTTGCTGTGTTTTTCTCTCCTTTTGTCTCTTACCCTATTCTCTACCCTCTTTTCTCTCTTTTTCCTCTCAATTTCCCTGTAACTGTTTATCTTCCTTTTTCTCTGTCCCCCGTATTTGCTCTTCACTTTCCTCTTACCTTAGCTATATCTCCTCTCTTACTCTCTCCTTTCGTCATTTTTAACATATTTTCGTTAAACATTTAGTGATTTTAAGATAATATTGTACACTTTTATAGTTTATACCATAAGATTTCACCTCACTATTGCAAAACACTTTTTGATACATTTCTTTGAAAATCATTAGAAAAGTTTAATTGCAGTTTTATCTATATTCTTCATTAAGCTAATATTACTTTGACATTCCTTTTCAATTGATTTAAATTTTTGTCATCAAGCTCATAACTGCCTTTCTAATGAGAATTTCAGTTATTCAGGTATGTTTCCTAATTTGAAAACTCTAAACTTAGAAAAATCATTGAGGAAAGCCAGTGATGTGTTCTCACACTAGGCTGTTGTTTCTACTTTAAAGAAAACTGTATTTGACAGATACAAGTTTTATTTAATTCAGTTTGTGTGTTGTGCATGTGTGCACCAGATATTTGAGTTACAAAGAGCACAGTATGAGTAGTCTATGGATCTAAAATACTTAGTGTATTTTTAGTTCTTCTATCTTTGTTTGAAATTCTACCCAATGTTTAATAAAAATAATATGCATTGAATCTGTAGATATAACTACCTTTCCTCCCATTCATATTTGCATGGAATATATTTTCCTTTTCTTTCTTCATATAATATTCTAATATTTTACCTGTCTGTACTTTTATTTTCAAATTGTATGGTTTTATTTGTTTTTGCAAATAACATATTGACATACTTGAGTCTCTCTTATTAAATCCAGTCTATCCATATCTGCCTTCTTGAGCACTTGTGTCTATTAATTATAGTACAGTTAATATTAGCCCTGTTGTAAGTCTAACATCCTTCTATTTGTTTTTTTATTGTACAATAAACTGTTTAAGTTCTATTTCATTTCTTGTTATTACTGTCATACACTTAAAAAAACACACAAGTCTAAGGACACATAATTATAGCTTAAAACAACTGATTTCCTTTACAGTAGCTAAAAAAGAAAACAGAACAGTCACTTATATTTACTATTTCATCATTCCTTCCTTTAGGAACTTCTGTGTAATAGTTCTTTTTGTCTACAGTTCATTTCCTATTAGTGTTGGTATGACTCATTTAGAGTTTATTGTCTCAAATTTGATTCATCTTAGGAGTTTCTAAAACATCTGTTTAGATTACAACTTGCAGGTGTTCATTTCAGATGGGTTTAATCACCATCTCCCCCTAGTTAACTGTCAATGAATCTGAAGGGATTTCTATGCAAATATTAGAGCTTTCCCAATATGGCCTCTTATTCTCTCTGGATTCCTATTAATTTTCAACTTCCCTGAGAGTCCTAAATTCTGACTTCTGAAATAAATAATATTGTTATGTTTTACAAATAAAAGTGAATGCTCTCAGCTGTAATTTTTTTATGAGTACCCTTTTTAGTTTTTGCCTACTTTTAATGACAAGAGCTTTTTTTTCCCAAAAAATCAATGATTTATTTGTTTTTCTTTCTTTCTTTTTTTTTTTTGTGGTACCAGGGATCAAACTCACAACCTCACGCTTGCCAGGCAGGCACTTATGCCACTGAGCTAAATCCCTGGCCCTGACAAGAGCTTTTAAAAGCACATATCTGCAATCAATCCTCTATTTTCAATGGTTGTATGTTACCAAATTATTCTATACATTAAAATTTTTTTTGTAATCCTAACATCATTCCTTAGCACCTTCCTAGTCATCAGTGACTAGGTACAGTGTGGTTGAAAACGGAAGTCCTCCAACATGTATGTTCCCTACTGAGTTCATAGAAGGCTAAGATTCACCTTCTGGCTTCAGCTCTTATGCAGATTTTACCACAAGACAGAGATGATGAGGTGCAGGGCAGCATTGTGAAAGTTTAGGTTTTGGGATCTGGTGGATGCAGAAAATCCCAGTTATGTCATCTGCTGGTTGGCACTGACTGAGGCAAGTGACTAAACTCTCCTAGCCTAATTTTCTCTTTTGTGTAAAATAAAGAATCAGCACTCAATAGGATTAGTGTTTTATTTTGGGACTCAATCAGTGTGCATGCATAGTTTGGAAATATACTATAGTATATTTCCAAATAAGTAAATTTATTTACTTGTTTTCTTTAAGAACAATGAATGATTAAGTATTCATTAATTCAGTGTTCACAGTGACACTACAGAACATGAACAGTGGAAAGAGTGAGCATTGACTGTATAGCTAAAGTTTAAATGGGTTATTTCATAATGTCAAAATTATAAAAATTCCTCTGCCATGTACAAAAAAAGTCTTTTTCTTATTTTGAGGGGCACTTTCTGGCAGTACCACATTCTATTTTTCTATATATATTTTTGTTGGTATGTAATCCCTTTACTACACTTAACTCTATTTGATGGAAATATATTCTTTCAACTCAGCAAAAATAGGCTATTATTTTTCATAAGAAAGAAGAGGGAGTGAGATAATAGAGAACTTGCAATCTATACTGTATAGGCAATGGTAGGAATAATTCAAAAGAAGTAAAAAATACAATTTTGGAATTCTTACTTTTACATTTTTTTCTTTAAAAAATTTTAAAGAAAATTTTCTTTTTTCTTTAAAAAAATATAATGTAGGGTCTTGCTAAATTGCCTGTACTGGGCTAGTACTTGCAATACTCCTGCTGTGCCTTTCCAGCACCTTAGAATCACAGGTGTGCACCATTGTGCTTATTTTCCTGCTTGGCACTAGCAGGAGGTGGTGCAAATGTTCTATGATAGGACCTAGTGAGATGCTTTAGGTTACTGACAGCATGTGGATTTTAAGTGACCAAGAAATAAAAGGATAAAAGGAACAACATAGCCACACTGAAAAATAAAAATAAGGCTTGTAAACCCATTTATTATATGTGAAAGGGTGAGTTAGTAAATAAGCAATTTGAAAGATAGTCATAATATAACCGTTAGAAGGAAAAAATTGTAGAAGTAGGTAGCACTCCACCTTCACAAATATATTTATAGGATAAGCATAATATCATTTCTGTCTTTGGCAAGTCAGAAAAATATTGTACATCGTGATATGCAATCTTTATTGAATGATATCCTATGTTTTACAGCTAAGAAAAATCTTAAAAGTTCATTTTATGTTTTCATTTTATCCTGCTAAATAATTGTTATTCCCATTTTAGAGATGATACTTGTCAAATATCATATCCATGGGAAATCTCTTAATAAATCATAATTTTACCCAAGGTAAAATGTGCAAAGTACTTCAGGGGATGTCCAGCTATAAATTCATAAATGATTAGTACACATGTATTTTTTTAATGCCCAGATGTGATTCCTCCCAAAGCTTATAGATATTACATTTCTAAAAACTACACCAACCTCTCTCTACATGGGAAGATAATAACAAAAAAAATTCTCTTTCACAGAAGAACTCTTTCTGATACGTCAGTTTAAGTATTTACATAGATTTCATACAGCATCAAAGATTCAGGAAAGAAAAGGAGTTAAAGGAAGACTATTAAAAGACCAGTTCTTCCTGACTTTGTGTATTCTTTTAGAAAGAGAATAAAATAGTTCTTCCTCTAAAGGAAAAGCAACTTGCAGAGGTAGCAAAATAATATATTTTATCTAGTGTTTTTATTTTTGTAAACATTCTGATTTACTTTCTAGAAACTCTCTGGCATAGCTAGGTCATTTATGGTGTTCCTTTGTGTTGATGGCATTATTTTTTTTAAAGATGACTGATGATTATAGAATTAATTGAAGTAGCAAAAACTGGTTTATTACCTAGGCTTTGAAACATCTGAAATGGAACTATTTCTGTTAAGTACAAGGAAACAAAAAATGCTCTGTTGCAAGAAGGTTAAGATGAAGTACTAATAAGTCTGAGATTACATTGCTTGAGGGCAAACTTCTGAGCTAACAACTTTGTGCTCTATGACTAAGACTCAATAGCTGTTCCACTGCAGGTTCAAAGTGTGTTTTCTATAGCATTCTCAACAGAACACTGTGAAACACGTTCAGAGAGGGAGAATAATGAAGAATAATAGAATTGTGAGTTAGAGACTATATTACTTTCAAAGGTCATTAAGCTTCTCCCTCTGATTTTACACGTGAAGAAATGCAGCTTACGATGGTGAAGAAGGTGAAGTGAATCATGCAGAATTATGTGGCCAGCACTAGGTGCCCAAACTTTCAATGATAATCCACGTCTGACTCTCTAACAAGGTGCTTCATTGAAAGAAGAGCAACACCAAACTCTATTCAAATGAAAAAGCGCTAACGAAAGGTGGTTATTAGAAGACTTTCTCCTTCCAATTCTAAAATTAACTTTGAGACCAGAAATAGATGGTTTTCTTTGTTGTTTGATTACAAGACACTTTTGTGTGTGTGTGTGCTTTCATGTTTGTGAATTTGCTGCTTTCCTAGGGATTTCCCACAGATCAAGATCTTACATCCAAAGCTTAGAATTACAATGTGCTAACATGTAAAATAATACAGATAATCACAAGCAATGAAAATTGTGGTACCAATTTGATATTTTCTTTCATTTTATCACTATGACTTTTAGGTTCATTTTTGCTAGTTTTAAAAACCCTAGAAATCATTCCAAATTCTTCTTACTACCTATTTTTACTGTTGTTTTCCCATTTATGTTCACTTGATTTGATTTCCTAGTTATATACATTAATGTCTTCACAAACATACATAAATATTTTTATACATATGCTTTATATTCTACTTTTATTAAAACCCATCCCAATATTTTGTTTAGCAATACATAAAAATGTGAATTTTTTATTTAAAAATTTTTTTTTGTATTTCAAGCATCTATTATTCACTCTAAGGAATAAAAAAGTATTCAACAAGGGTGAATATCCATATATATTTTGTATTAGCATTCCCCAAAGAAACAGATATTTTGCACATCTATGTAAGTACATTTGGGACGGTGACCTATTTTACTGTGTCTATTGTTTTGAAGGTTAATCTTGTCTAGATACATCCTCACTGACACACATAGAAATAATTTTTAAATCTTAAAGCCTGATGGCCAGCTAAATTAACCCAAAAATGAACAATCACAATTTGTATATGATTTATATGCTTTTTTTGCTGTTGCATGTATCAAAAATATAGATACTTCAAGTTCTACATGTGTTTTACATCTAATACTAGTTTCAAAAGGAGTAAAGCACGTGAATACATTAGAAAACAACTAGCTTTCGTGAGCTAGAATGCATTCATATTTCCCTAGGGATTTTTTTCCTACTCCATGTCTTGATTCACATTAAAATAATTACATTCATTTTCTCAGCCTAAATTATTTCTCTGGAGAGATACAGCATTACATGCATTATTCAGTTAGATTTTAAATTTGTCATTTAAAACATGTTTTATTTGACTTATTCTTGTGGCTCTGATGAAGTTCACACATGGGCACACATATACACAAATGAGCACATAGAAACTCTCTTGTTTTCTCTATACCTAAATACTTTATTTACTTATGGTATAATCAGGAAATAAATTAAGTAGAGAAAACAATGCAAATTATGTTCCTAGTGTTAATAAAAGTATTTAGATATTTTATTTCAGTGTCTTTTCATGTTTATCTTTCAGAACAGAAAAATATGGTGAAAATTCCTATTTATATAAAAAAGAAAACTAAACTGTATACCCAAACATGGGCCAAAAGTGTTAAAAAATTATAATTGTGGAAGGATAAAAAATCAAATGACTAATTATTAAACAAATTAAAACTGTGATCTTCAGTGGTCTGGTTAGATAATGGTAGATAATTAAAATCAATAAAAGATGGGCTTAAAATTATTATACAGTGGTATTTTTCCAAAATAACTCAGTGCCACAGATTATAACACAAAAGTGGAGGTCAGTAATCTTAGAATATTCATATATACATATGAATATATAAATTGTTCATCCTGAGTTCATCCCTCCACTCAGGTGAATTGTTTCATTTTTCCTGCCAGTTACTTCAGAGTTCCTTATAATACAAAAGTATAATAAGAAAATTATGTCTTTTGTGTTCTTATATAATAGATAATATTGATAAACTAAACAGTACTTACCATGAAGAACTTGGTATATCAAGTTCAATGTTTATCAGTTGACAAATAACATTTCACCTGATCATCAGAATCTCCACATATAACTGTCCAGTGATGAAAAAAGGAAGTAGCTATATAAAAGTCCATGACACTAGCCTCAGGTACATTTCAATGCAATGAAAATATATTCTACTAGGTGATAAGACTTCATATTTATGGAGAAACCAAGTGTTAGATTCAATATTTAAAGCTTGGAATTTTAGCTTCCCAGAAAGCAGTAACAATAAAGAAGGCAAACATGGCAGAAAGATTTAAAAAATGAAAACAAACCTCTTTAGTAGCAAATTTTTGATTTTCAACTTAAAGATACTTTTGAATTATATCCCTCCTATGCCCAGACTGTCTAGTTAGAGATACTTCTTAGTGCTAGCTTAAGAAATAGCATTTTTCTACCACAGGCTACATATGTACAATAGCTCATTGTAGTGTCAGCTTGAATAAAACACATTTTGTGGGTTACCAAATTAACAGAACACTGTGCTAGGTGTGTCTGGATGATTTATTTACTGAAAAGAGCTACCTTGAATGTGGGTGGTAATAACCAGTAGACCTATAGCTTGGATGGAGTAAATATGGAAAGAAGAAAGTCTGCCTTTGTTTTTCTTCTTCAGGGGAGCTCTGGTCTTTACCATTGTCTTTGGACAATGCTTCCATGAACAAAGAACATACACTTTATCCTTCCAATGCAGCCTCTTTGGTTGTTTCATGAGTTTGTACTCACACTGGACACCTCATCAAACTCCAGGTCTTTCTTTTTGACTGTGGCTCTGTAGTGGATAGAAAGTTATTTTGCATTCTTCCATCCTTGACTCATGGAGTTTCACAATAATTTTGATTTGTGAATTCTTTATACATATATGCATAGTATTAAATCTTTCCTCTAGTGAATCCCAACATATAAAATATAAAATCACCTGTATGTTATCTGATGTGAGTGCATTTGCATATGACCTCCAACTGATCTACACTGTGAAAAAGGGATATACTCAGGCTTTATGCTCAGAGCCTAGAGAAATTTCTGAAGCATCAACAATAATGATGTTAAAGACCATGGATAAATATTTCTGGAGCTTAATGAAACTGAATTATAATGATAGGGTAAGCAAGCAGAAAGAAAAACTGCATCATGTAGTAATAAAATGAACTTTTTATTTGCCTTTATTGGCTAAAAAGCATTTCAAAGTGAATTTACTTTGGTTTGAAGTATAATTCTTTCTAAAGTACGACAGCAGTAGTGTTTTGGAACACATGCTTAAATTTATCTTTGATTATAAAATAAATCAACATGCTTTTGAAATGTATTCTAGATTTAAGGAAAGCAAATAAAGATAATGTACTGGGGTAAAGCTGCACGAGGGAGAACATCTAGGTTGGAAAAATTTATTAATATCTAAATTAATATTTAAATATCACAAAAGTTCAAATTAAAATTATGAAAAGTTGAAGATACAGTAAATGCAGAATAGGAGAATAAGTAATACCTGAGGAGGAGAAACATAGAAAATAAATAAAGCTGTAATAGCAGACTAGAGAAAACTGAAACCTTAAATACTTAAACTGGAACCAAACAAGAAAAAAAAAAAGCTAGTTGATTTGTAAAGGTGGAAAATATGAGAAACTCAGAACTGGAAGCCCTAAGCAAATGTGAAGAATGTGAAGGGTGTTAGATCTCCAGTCTCCAGAAATTTCAAATGCCTGTAATCAGGTGCCTTTACTATACAGCCTCAATAAACATGAGGAACACAAAGTGGGGTGGCTGTAAGGGGTTATTTTCAAAGACATTCTTTGCTCAGTAGCATCAATAATAGCTGAGGTTTTGTTTAAAAATAAGATAATATCTCAAATAAGAAAATTATGTTGAAGTCAACATACTGCAAAAGAAAATCTCTATAGTTTTCCCTTAGGTGGTTTCTAGAATTCAAATGGCCAAATTGATGCTTTCATTCAGGAGATTTGATTCTTTGTTCTGGGAATCTGACTAGCCCGAGAGCTTTACTGATACTGACATTGGGATTTTCACCAAAGGGGTCATGACTCCATCTGATGCTCATCTGGGTGGGAGGTCTAGTATCTTAAAATGTGCCTCCCCAAGACTGAGATAATAAATTGATGTTAAATGTTTCATTAGTTTATGTGAATAGTTACGTAGTAATCATTAGATATTTTAAATAAGCAAGGACTAATCATCAAAAAGTCCATTTTTAAAACCCACTATGGAAGAATGATGTATGTATTCTCAAATTTCTTGCGTTGATTGTGGGACCTGATTCTGCTTAATGAGATGTGACAGGAACTTTTTTAGGTGAACCTTCTTGACAACTGCCTTTTAATGGATTGACTGAGGTAGTATTACCTTTACCTTTTAATTTGTTTCTTCTTCTGATCTATAATACAGACACAATGTGTATGGAGACAAAGTCGCACACAAAGAATGTGGAACAGAAAGATAAGCAACTTCTCTATTTTTATAATACAGCAACCTTCTTGAGCAACAGCTCTATCTCAAACTGTGTTTGAGGTGATTAACGTATGCTTCTGTGAATTCTGCTACAGTTGGTAAAGTATAGTTATTATTGTGGTTTACTAATAGTTAAAAACAATACACTCAACTCATAGAAATCCCAGACAGTTATGGAGGAAAACCGGATGTATGTGAATTAAAATCTTTCTGAAAGATACCTAGAGATATGATCATGAAATTATAAGCAGTTGCTATGAATTTGCATATAAATAAATAAGGAAATATTAATGAAAATTAAAACACACTGATGTTAATTACAAATTTACTGTAAGAGTGGAAGATAAAGATTAGGTAACATCCTGGGTCCAATGAAAGAAAAAACAATAAGAATACAATAAAAAAAATCAAGCAAACTAGAATTGTAGCTCAAAAAGATATTAAGACAAAGCTAGGCTGCTAAAATAGATTTTACAATTATCAGTCCATAGTTTGGTTTTATGTCTCAATCAATAATCGTATGTAAACATTTTGGATTGGTTGGAGGCTCTGTTCTATCAGTCTTTGTAGGACATAGAGAATATTAGCTTTTAGTTCAAGAAAATAGTTCTAGAGGACTGTATGTTTCAAAGTATTTAAAATCAGGGACATAGAATAAAGAGATGCTCTCAAATTTCTTTTTGTTTTCATGATAAGTATTTATTATATTATTTATATCATGCTGGAATCTTTAAATTTATTTGGTAATTTAACAGTACGGATTAGTTCTCTAAATTCTACTTAAGTTCACCAATTGATTATTAACTGTCCTCTTCATCTGCCAGACATGATGATAATCTTTATTGTTTAGTGATGTGTTACAAAGCCCCCAAACTGGATGTTCAGTGACTTGGGTGAAGTTAGACCTTGGACTTCCATTTAGTAAAACCTGGTCAAGTTTTTAATATTCCCTTGTTCTGATGTTTTCATTATGAAATAAAGTTTATACCAAAGTTCTAAATCTAAAATTCTGCTTGAAGTGGTTTATATTTTTAAAAATATTTTGTCTTAGTTGTTGATTGAGCCAGATCTTTGTCTCTCTCTCTATTTATAATATGTATAGTATAGGGAATACATATCACATTGTACTTCATAAATATGTCCAAGTGTCATCAAGCAAATTATCAAGTTGGTTGGAACTTAATTTTACTTAGCTGAAGCACTATTTCAAGGATATATGCCGCAAACTAAGAAATTAACAATAAGACATTAATACAGAAGCCAAAGGGCCACTATAGCAGAGGTTTTAAAACAAAACACGTTATTCTAAAGATGACAATAAATACAACCTAAATTGGCAAGTTTTTAGTTCTAAAAAGGAACATTTTGGTAAAAAACTGTTACTAGGAGATTATGAAATAGGAACTAAAAAACAACATGTGTTTCTTTGGGTTCTGATACATTTTACAGCCAGGTCATGGTATGCTGTGTTTGAATAAAAATGTTTACAGTGAAAACCAGAATGGGAGTAAATAGGCACGTTTTAACTTTAATAAACGTGAAAGGTTATGTAAAAGTCTGTGGTTGTTGCCACTCACATTCAGGGTAGGTCTTTCCTCTCCATAAATCAAACATCCAAACACACTCAGAACTGTGCTCCATTAATGCATTAACCCACTCAGTGTGTCTTTTTCAAGTTGACACCGTAATGAGCTATTATACATGTGTAATCTGTGGCAGTAAAATGCTTTCTTAAGCAAGCATTAAAAGGTTCTAAATAGACGGTCTGGACATAGGAGGCCCATAACTATAAAAGTGTCTTTAAATTGAGAATCAAAGATTTGCTTCTAAAGGGATTTGTTTTTATTTTCTCTCAGCTTTCTGTCATGTTTGCCTTCTTTGTTTTCCAAGCTTTAAATATTGAATTTAACATTTGGTTTCTACAGAAATAGTCTTTTCACCTAGTAGAATATATATTCTTTGCACCTAAATGTACACAAGTATAAGGAACTCACTTGTAGTACACTGTGTTCATTTATGCGTAAGAGCATTCTTTAGTGTTTTATGATATAGTTAAAAAAATCAGAAAATGCCTTAACAAGTAAAATTCTAACATTGAAGATTATATAGACAAAATTCATCACATGCATATAAATGAAGAAACATTCTTATTCTTTAAAAATTTTCATTTTGGATAGTATATACTAAGCTTGAAAAAACTCATGGAGCCGAGGATGTAGCTCAGTGGCACAGCACCTGTCTGGCAATCCTGAGGTCTTGAGTTCAATTCCTGATACCAATAAACAAACAAATAAATAAACATAAAACTTCAAGAAGTGATTTGATGTGGGAAATCCTCATAATATATCCACATGATTTCTATTTTTTGTGTATCAAATCATATGCGATTTTCAATTCTTAAATTTTACCAAATGGCATTGTGTGTAGTAGGAATGTCTTTTCTGGCAAGTAAACGACTGAAAACCTGTATAACTTGAAAGCTATTTTCTTATTTTTGCTTGGATACATTTCACTATAGATATTAGTATATTCACCTATTGACCTATTCTATCATCCATTTCTGTCAGTCTTGGTCAGACAATGAAGTCCATATAGCACAAGAGAAGTACAACATAATCTTTATTACTTTTGCCTCTTGGTCATGAGATAATGCATATTGTTTATTTGAATCATTGTACAATACTGAATTTTCTAAATATTGTATAATAACTTGGATTGTTTTATCACATTAAAACAATAGAATGTTTTAAAAAAAGAGTAAGGCAAAAATTTTTGAATAGGCAACTAACAAATCTGTGAGGCACTGACTACCTATATAAAACTCTATGTGTTTTGACTACTTAGATTCATTATAGTCGGTGTTCAGAAGACTGTTCTGAATGTAACAGTAGATTCTGGCAAAACAGTATAAAACATATAGTCAAATTCAGTACTTCAGTTGAAAGATCGAATTTTACTTCTTCAATGCAGCCACGTGAGGATAACATGCAAACTAGTCTCATCATCACTATAATTTTTAACATGCCACAATTTAAAGTATGTCTAGAAAGTGAGATAAAAACAGGAGTAGTTTAGAATATTAGTTCTTGATCTCTGGACAAGTGCCAAAGAACATTTAGAACTAATATTTAGAATATTAGTTTTTGATCTCCGGATCAAAGTGCCAAAAGCATCGTCTGGGGAGTTATACAAATTAAAATCCTTGCCCTAGTGTGTGGACTCTGAATTGCTGAGGGTGAAATCAAGTAACTTGAGCTTTCACAAACTTTCCATGTTACTTTGATGCACTCTTTAGTTTAAGCACCATCACTAGGTTGGATCAAATTCTGTAAACAAGGTATTAACAAACAAACAAACAAATAAGGGACAAGATATTTAGTACCAGTGGAAGAAGGGAAAATTGTTATATTTATTTTAAAAAGCAGAAATATTTGTTTTCAATAACAATAGGACATTCTCTATTTAAAATTTTTTGTAAGTTTGTTATTGTTTTCTGCTAAGTGTAAATGTTTCTTGACAGCTATAGCAAATACCAGTTACTAATGGATTTGATTTTATATAAACATACATAAGCTAAGTTTTGGGAGTGCTGAATGTATTAATCACTTTGAAGGCATTAATTATTTCAAGTTTTTTTGCACACTAACTAAAATATATGGTTTAAAAAAGTACATATCCATCACTTCTCGGCCTTTTGGCTAAGATCAAGTGTAAAAAAGTACATATCTCATATGTTATTTATATCTCAATAAAGCTAGGTTTAAACAGAAAGATATGAAAAGAACCACAGCACCATTAATATATCTAAAAAATGAGCCATACAACACCATTAATGAGCCACACAGCACCATTAATATATCTAAAATTATTTCATTTATAATATAATTTCAAAATCATGTTCAGATTAGGATTGACCATACAATTTCAGACCCCATAATTGCATTAGTGTTTATGGTAGTATTTGTTCCAAGAGAAGACAAAAGTATATCATGTAATACATTTTAGCAGTTTAAATAAAAACAAAAATTTACGGGCAACAGTAACATCTCAGAGTAAAAATAGGAGTCAAGGCTGTAGCTTTTGGCTTCCCATTTACTATGCAAGTGTCTGTCTTGACATCTTTCTTATGTTCCTACTAAATTAAATAGTTTATAAGTTTTACAGATACCAATAAACAGTTAAGATTCTTTTGATCTTAATTTCATTCATAATTGGATTATTTATCAGTTGAAGAAATGGTTCAATAATTTTTCAATGTGGAATAAATCTTCAAGTGAACAAAAACATTTACAGGGTTTTTAAATGAACCTCCATTAAAATTGACATTGAAGATGGATATGGCAAGACACCACTGACGTGATATTTAATCATAGGAGCCTAGTAAACCAAGCCTTCAGATAATTTTATACTACTTTGCCTAACATTTATTGGCCACAGACTTCCTTATTTTAGAATTATTCAAGCAAAAGTGTAGAAAGCAATTGACCATGAATCTATCTTAAGACCACAGGGTTCTTTTGTGAGCAACAATAGTGATGATTTTGACAAAAGCATCTATCATGTTAAATTAATATTCTTAAGGTGGATTTTATGAATTTGAAGCTAATTTTTAAATGTATTTTGACTTTATATGTAAGAGTCTGGTGTATGTTTTAGGATATTTTTCTGAAATAACAAAAATTAAAACTAACAAAAGATGCTTAGCTGCATGGAGCCCATAGTTAAGGATAAGCAAATCTGAAAAAGCTTAACCAGGAGGTGAATTTTAAATTTATGTGATTACAAATTTTAGCACAAGAAATAACTCTTTTTGTATATTCTAGGACAAAGATGAGGCAGAACTTTAAAATATCTAAGTAAAATATTGTACTAACAAAAATAATGATATGCCAATACTTTCAAATTAGTATGCTAATAAAAACTGTATAAAGATATTATTCCAGTAACCATAACTTTCTTCAAAATTATGTTTGTGGTTTTTTATTTATTTAAAGAGAGGGGGGAAAAGCAAAACAGAAAAAAAGGGTAGAAACAATACAGAATTTAAAAAAAAAATGAACAGTAAGAAATCACTAGTTAATACATTACATATTGTCTTCTTGGATATAGTTGTTCAAGTTACAAAATCAAAGCATACAAAGTGGACATTCAAACAGTGAGGCTGCAAACAGTTCTGTTCACTGATCCAACAAAAACTTAGCAACATGGTTATCAATCCTACACACTTAATTATACATGCAGTTATATCCTTTAGAGCACTTTCTTTTCCTCCTTTTGCTTTTTAAGTCCATTATCTGTTTAATTATATCATGTTTCAGGTTGCTCAGTACCTTACTGATCTGTTTTGTTGTTATTTACTTTTTAAATTTTTTTTCTTATTTATTAAATTTTATTTATTTATTTTATTTTGAAGATAGTAAAATACAGCAGAACAAGACAGGACATAGCCAACTGAGGCAGTGCAGTGAAACTGGTACAGAACCTCACAGCAGGTTACCAGGAGAACAGCAATAGGTACAATAGTATATCTGGTTTTCTTCACAATAGTTGTTCCTTCAATCAGGTAGAGCAATATTGAAGGAAATACCAAACTTATAAAAACAGAATATTGAATTGAGCAATATCATTGATCAGAACAGAGCAAAACAGAGATAAAAATATTTGCCTTCAAAGAGATGGCAGAAGAAAATCCCCCTTATTTCTTATATTGCATATAGTCAAACTCGCAAGAGATGTTCAGATCTCCGGCTCTCACCTGCTAGGGGGTGGGGAGTGAGATGGTTGTTTGATTCTTAGCCCGCGTGCCTGTAGGCTCACAGCCATCTATCAGAGTGATGAGCTGGCTGCCTGTTTTCCCAGTGCCCCAAGTTCCAACATTAGTTGTGGTTTGTTTAAACGTCCCTAAAACCTCATTCAGTCATGGAGGTGACTGAGCCTAGTGTTTGCGATTGGTCCATTGTTTAACGCTGGGATCGGAGGTATGAGAGCTGCACCTGCCCAGGGGTGGGAACTCAGCGTGCTTCCCGTTTTTTGCCCTTTCACTCTTGTTGCTTGCAACTACCATGCATGGTTGCTTCTCAGCCACCATGCCTTGCCTTGGAGCCAGCTTAATATGGACTGAAACCTCCAAAAAACTTTAAGCTGAATAAACCTCTCCTTCCCTAATTTTGGACATCAGGTATTTTTGTTTCAATGAGAGAAAAGTAACTAAGATAATTATTTTATAATGTTAATGTTCACATTTTAAAGCAGTTTTATTATGATTGAATTTACATATGATAAAAATTAAGCATTTTTTAGTATAAAGCTCAGTAAGTTTTAAAAAATATGTACACTTTGGTAATCACTTACCAACATACAGAAATTTTCATCACTCCAGATATTTCTGTTCACCCCACCTCAGTCAGTGTCACCCCGTGGTAAACATAGTAATGCATTCTGAAATCTATAATATCTTGACTTGAATATTTCAGCAAAGTATGTTTCCTCTATCTAATATCAAATTAAGCTATATCTCTTAGCATCACTCTTCAAATAGGACCAGAGAGAGCTTTCAAGGATAAGTACTAAAGCTCTAAAATAATATTCCTTCTTAATCCTGGCTTTACTAAAACCCCACAATTTAATAATTTATTATCTTGTGTGTCATTGCAAAATGGAACTCAATTGTGAAAGTTAATGTCTTTAAATCATAATTGTGTTTAACTAAATCTTCAGTGTTACATATTTTGGAAATACAAATCAGTCTATATTGTATGTTTATGAAACTATTTTGGGTTTTTGAATGATGGATTATTTACAAGGGTTTTTTAGATTTTTATTTAACTAAGACTCCAAAATAGGAAACAAAGTAAGAGAGAGTTAAAACCTACTCAAGTATTTTCTCTAATTTCAGAGTAAAAGAAAATAGCTGGTATTTTTAACATTTGATATATTCTATATTTATGTGTTCTAAATTATTTTAGAATAGCATTTAACTGAATTCATGAAGATGATAACATGGATAAGTGAGCCCTATTATTTCCTAGTCATTCTTTTTCTATCTCCAAATGTATACATTATGGACAATTTTTTAAAATTTTCCCTTAAATAGGATAAAACAGAATAAATCAATCAAAACAAACCAGTGTAAGAGATACAGCCCTTCAAAACCTTATAAAATCAGTAATAGTTACCATAATGCTTTTTGATGTCTTCAAAATAGCTGCAGATAACTTTGGATACAGTAAAAATCAAGCAGAACAGAATAGAACAGAAACAATAAAAACAAAACAATAAATGCAATAAAACGGTGCTGGTTCCCAGACTGGGCTTGCTTGCTGGTATGGCCTTGTTCTCTCTTCCCCCTGTATAATAATGTTTAAGGGAGATATTAGTAAATCAGACAATTCTTGAGACAGCATAGTAGATGACTATTAAAAAATCTGTTGCAAAATTGTCTGTAGTCATGTCTATCAAGATACCTCTTTTCTGAAGTGCTATAGTCTAAACTTATCAATATATTAACTTAAAAGTTTCAATGTATTACAAATGAAAGCTAGTATCTTTCTAGGGAAAGATGTATTTTTGGATTTTCAAATCCAAAAATGTTTCTAATCTATTAACTCTTAATTGAGAATCAAGAGACACACATAATGGTGAGAATTTTATTAAATGTTAAGCTTTCAAGTTTTGCTGGTGATGACTGGAAAACAAGAGGTTCACAAAGGTAACATTTTATTACTGAAAAATTCTTGGCTAGAGATTCATCTTTCTTTTAGATCAAATATCCTATAAATTACTGAGGGATTGGTTTAATTGGTCAAGTTGATAATATTTATCTACATTTTACTTTACTTTTTCTTTCAATACATTGGAGTGGTTAGCCCTTAGGGATTTAAAAACATGGGGCTGAATTTTACAGTTTCTTGGTGAAAAAAAATCACTTAGAACATTATCTCTAGTAGTCTGAGCATAGCCCTTCCTATCAAGATTTTTTCTTGTGCATCTATTAAATATTGTAATAATTCTCTGATATTGTTTTATTTTTCAAAATCTTTGATTGTAGGAAATTATTCTTTGTGAAGTAACAGCTGGCCTGTCACTACTATTGTTTGTTAGGAACTGATCTGTATGTAGAACAACTTTTTAATCTATGAACCTGGAAAATTTCTTGGATTGCTTCATCTGTGTCTCATGTGCTAGAAATGTCTTTTCTGAAAATTCATAGTAAAGAGCCTTCTGAACACCATATTATGGTTAAAAATAAAATGGACTTCTATTAGGATAGAACAATTGAAAAATTGTCTTAATTTGCTTTAGTAAAATTATCTCATGTAATTATTAGTTGGAAAGTACCAATGTAAATATAGAAAATGAATCATATTTTAGAAGTGTGTGCTCAGCCTTTCTTTTTAAAAACATAAACACTGTATTTAAACTTGAAAACAATTAAATTGTGATATAAAAAATGTCACATTGACATGGATTATTTAATCAGCGTTTGGTATAATTCTTGTAAAGTCTTAGAACTTCATTGTATGCAATAATAATTTTGAAACAAACTTGTCTGTTGGAGATCACTTATGTAAAGAGTAGACAGATTGTTTCATTGCAAAGTGATGTGCAGCGTTGTTGAAAACAAACAATCTTACAGTCAAAGCCTTGTTTGCCATGACATTGGGCATCTTGTCTCTTGGAAGCCAGTGGTCTTGTAAGGAGAGGTCAAATCAGCATCTTCAAAAATTCAGAGCTGATTTCTACAGAAGCAAGTGGTCCTGGAATTCTCTGAGACAAAAAGCAAGCTGAGGTCTGGTTACTAGGTGAGCATATGTTCATGCAGGCTCCTGCCAAAATGGTCCTCAGTTTTACTTTCCTTCACTCTGGTTCATTTCCTGACTTCCCCATCATTGTTTCTGGTGTATATTCGTGATGGAAATTTGTATGCCAAAATCTAGCCTCACTATGTGTCTGAAAGCTGTGCTTGGGATCGTGTCAAATACTGACTTCTCTTTATTACCAACTAGGATTTCATTCTGACCCCAACAAACCTTGAGGTTATTAATAGATAGTCTCAGATATCTATAAGGTTTCCATAGGAGGATGTGAATGTCTCTCTCACTAAGGATATTCTGAATGGGTGTTAAAATGATAATAACCCAGAGCTTCTACTACTAAAGGCAAGGAAGATAAGCTTTGTGTGACACAAAAGGTATCAGTGGCGAACACTTCTTTTTTTTTATCTTATAAATAAAAAGAACTGCCTTTTTTCTTTGTGGTCTTTCTTTCTTGTTTTGCCCTGGAAAACAGAAAAAAGAACACAGCAACAAGAAATGGAAATACATTTGTCTCTCCCACTTGCCCACACGTTAGTCAGTAGAAGAGGGAGTCTAACACACACTATACGAGTGTTGTAGTCAGGTTTGCAAGGGAATAGATTTAATTATTTTCTAAGATTATTCTATAATATTCACCCAGAGTCAAATACAGAACAGTTCAAGGGATTTGTCCAAGCACTAGAGACCCAAAGGGTCCGAATGAGAGCCTGGATCCCACAGCAATGTCTTGCATGAGACCAGCTGGAATCCTGGAGTGCACTACTCTGAGTGCCTGGATAACAGGGTGGGCTACCATGCCAAGATAATATATATTATATTTTTTGTGTTATCTTGAATTAAAATATTCTTCAAGATAATGAAATGTGTCTATTTTATCTCATTTTCTCTTACCACTTTATTTATGTTAGTTTTCATATCCATATTAACATGAGTAATTTTTCTAAGCATTAGTTATTAATATTGTCAAGACTCTTAATCTATTTTATAATTATTTTTATGGATCTTATTACTAGATGAGCAACCTAAAGAGAGACATGTAGTCACACATTCAAATACATTAATCTCCATTTTACAATGCAATTTAAACACTATTATAGACTTACAATCTTAACAGCTTTTAAATTCATCAATATATGATAGGAGAACAATGCAATCTAATTCAAAAGTCTAAAAAAAATTCAAAGTCAAAATATGCAATAGAAAGCCGGTGTGGTGGTGCACACCTGTAACCCTACCACTCAAGGGGCTGAGGTGGGAGATCGCTGTGAACTCCATGCCAGCTTGTCTCAAAAAAGAAGTAATACATTCAACATGAAATAATTACTACTACAAATAAAACATTAAGTCATAATTAACTATAAAGGAACTAATGATCAGACTATTTTATGATCATAATTTAATTTATTCTGTAGCATAAGTAAATTAAGAAAACAGTAGGGATGTTCCAGTGTCTATAATAAGTGCTTTTATTAAGCAATGAATTTCATTTCCTATTTGGTTAAATAATTACCATTAAAGTTAAATATTAAGTCTCATTTTAGCATTCTACTAAATGGGCCAGATTCCATTTCTCTATTACATAATATGAAAGATGAAGAGAGAGTTTTTCCTGATAGAAACTGTATTATAAAGGCTAAAAATTTTCATCAAGTTTCATTCTGGGATAGAATATTTGAAATTGCTCATTTCAGTAAATGATGGCAATAACTAAAAGACTATGGGAATATCACAAGGATGAAATAATGTGCTACTTACTGTAGCACTTTTACTAACACATTCACATGGTAGCTGCTACCTTACATAATCATTTAATTTTTATTGTACAATTCTATCTTGAAAGTTATTGCAGTGATTTACTGTGGTAAAAAATACATCATATATTAAGGTTCATTAATGTTTTCAATTGATAATGGAGAATAAAAATCCTGGAATTTGAGATGATTGTGGTTTTGTTGCTTATTTCTTTGTGGCAGAAGATATTAACAAACTCTTGGTAAAGACATTCACTTGAACCTGATGCAACTTCTGAGAATCACAGAGAAATGGATTTCATCTAAAATAGAACTGTGTAAATTGTAGTGAGTGTCTGAGAGTTTATTGATGTCAGTTTCTAGTATAGTTTTTAAGTTACAGCATATGTCCTTTCAGTTCTTCAAATATTCTTTGACTATCTAGTGTGCACTGACTATTGTGTCAGGCTCGAGCGATTAAAAGTACAAATCGTGAATGGCTTTTGCCTCAGGTTGCTGGTTTGCAGTTCATATGTGGAAGTGGTGCAATGTGGTAAGTGCTATAATTGATGTATGGTACTGAAACAACAGAGCCAGTGTGCAGAGGCAAATACAGCCCTAGACTGTCAGTAGATGCAGCCCTGAAGGGTAGGTTTTTAGTGGTACTAGAAAATAAACAGTCTAGCCTTGTTTTAAAAAAAAAGGATATTTCCTGAGAGAATTTCATTGTGAATGGGGAATTAAAAAGTGTGTAAAAAAATTTATTTGAGACATCTCTTAGAACTAGGTCACAGAATTTGGAGGTTAAATTATAACTGCATATTAAACACCACACATATAGGGAAAATAGGTACATTTTAACTTCAGAAATGTGAAAAGTTGTGTAAAATTGGAGATTGTAAATCAGATATTATGTATACAGGAATTTCTGAGGCAGACACAAATGCAGCACTTCTTTTCTATGCTGAGTTTGTATCCAAATAGATGAAAAATCAAATTATTCGGCAGATAGAATCCAAAGTATTATGTATTGAAATCTCTGGTTTCACAACCCAAGGTTGTTAATGATCTGAGAGCTAAACACACTGATCCATCTATTTCCTGTCAACTGTAGATGAAACTTGCCTCTGAATCTTTTCTAGTCCTCTCTTGTCTTTTTTTTAAAAAGTAGAATTAAAAAAAAACAGTTTTAGGCTCACAGCAGGATTGAGGTAAAGGCATGGAGATTTTTCATGTACCCCAGTCACATACATTCATATCTTAATGCTGTTATTGATATCTCCCATTAGGATGCCACATTTTTAAAAATTTATGAATCTACACTGTCACACCATTGCTCAGTAGATTACATTAGGGTTGACTCTTGTGTACATTCTACAGTTTTTGACAGATAATGCATATATTTATCATAACTACATCAAACAGAATATTTTTAGGACCCTAAAATATCTCTTACACTGCCTCACTCATCCTATCTTGTTTTATAAAATGCTAAACATACAATTCATTATCATACAACTAAGTAGTTCTGCTTCTAGGAATCTACTCAAGAAAAATGAAAAGATATTTTCACACAAAGACATATATGTTAATGCTCACAGGAATAGAAATAAGCTAGGAATAGCCAAATATCCATAACTGATGAACCAGTAAGTACAATATGACCTATTTATCATCTCACCAAAGTTAGACTTAAATAAATGTTACAACATAAGTGATACTAAAAAATATTTTGTAGGCCAAAGCAAATGTTGGTGGATATTTTTCCATTGGTGTGCTCATTTATGGCTGCCATGTGGATAAAACACAGATTATTTTTCATTGCAAACTACTGGAAACAAGATCAAGTATGCCTTGCACTGCATAATGTATGTTTTAGAAATGTTTTATAAATGATGTGACAAGTGAACTAATATAAAAATGTTGGTATTGAGAAAATTTGCTATTTACATGTAAAAGTATGAAACTAGTTTCATACATTGTACCATCTAAAAATCTGAAATGAAGGAACATCTGAAAGATAAGACCTGAAAGTTTGAAATTATTAGAATAAAACAGAGTAAAATTGCTTCAAGATTTTGGTATGGGTGAGGAAATTTTTTATATGACCCAAACATACAAAATAAGAGCAAAAATAGACAAATGAATTTCGTCAAACTAAAAACTTCTGTGAATGAAACAACAGTGAAGAAACAACCTGTAGGTAGAGAGAAAATATTTGCGAACTATACATCTGACAAGTTTCAAATCTACAATAAATAAGGCACTTTAACAACTCAGTAACCAAAGAACAATAGCACAATTAAAATGAGTAAGAGTAGATAGACATCTCTTAAAAGAAGATATACAAAAATCAATAGATACATGAAAAATGCTCAACATCAGAAACACAAAACAAAATCACAATGATATATCACTCCAATCCTGTTAGAATGGTTAGTAATGAAAAATGATAAGTATTAGTGAGGGTGGGAAGAAAAGAGGATCTCATATGCTCCTGTGGGAATTTAATTCAGTGCAACAATTATGGAAATCAGTATGGGGTTTCTTCAAACGATTAAAAATGAATCTGCAATATGATCCAGCAATCATCTCTGCGTACAAAAAATATAAATATCCTGTACCCAAACCCCCTTTCTCTCTGCATAGGTATAAGTTCAAAGAAGACATCAATATGTATGGGAAAGAACTGTGTACTCCCATGTATATTACAATGCTATTAACAATGGCCCAGAGTGGTGATGACTCAACTGCTCATCAATAGGTGAATGGATAAAAAAGTGTTGTATGTACACATGGAATGATAATTAGCCACATAAAAAGATAATTCTTCCATTTTCTTGAATGAAATAACATGAATAGGACTGGAAATAATTTAATTAAATGTATTAAACTAGGAAAAGCATGAAAATTTTAATAACTAGGAAAGAAATATCTATCTGTGATGTTTGCTGATAGTACACCTACAATCCCCTCTGCTATTCCCCCTTATGTTCAAGCATATTTCAATTGACATAAATAGGGAACCACAGTCTTACCTCATATTCCTTTAGTGTTTCTTTATGGGGTTCCCCAGGCCTAAACTCATAGTCAAATTTTACTTTATTTAAAACCTCCACAGCCTGAAACACAGAAGATAGGAGCAGAGAAGGAATACTTTATTTACAATTTTTAATCTTTATATTTTTTCATTAGTACATTTTTACAGTATATAATGAGTACATTTATCCTTGTGGGTCAGCACATAAAAAAACACATCTTAGTTCTTTTATCATCCCCTTCTCCGTCCCTTCCTACCACCTCTCTCCATCTCTTGGTCTCTTTCCTTTTTGCAAAAGATCAATATCCCTGTTTCTTAATATCTCTCCTTTTCTTTCTTTCTTGGGGTCTGGTGGTGGTGAGAAGGTCTTCCCAGGCTGCCATTCATCTCACAATGTCGGCCAGGCTGACCTCAAACTTTCAGGTGACTGCCTTATCTCAGCCTCAAGTGCCAAGATGATAGGCATGTGTCACCACAATCAGCTCTTTTTTATTGTGCTCTTTACTTTATGTATATTTTGGGTTTCTCTTAAAAGAGAAACTATGCAATATTTAAGCTTGTGGGCAGGAATTCTATAGGCTGGTAAAATTAAAAGACAACAATTTTTAGATATTGGTAAATTCAAATTAAAAGTACTAGTGTGGACAATCAGAAAAAAGACTGACAGTCACAGGAAACGATGTAGAACAATTACCATCTTCAAATACTTTTGGTGGAAGTGTAAATTGATAATAATTGGAAATATACTAAAGCAGTACATAAACTCCCTATTTATCACAAAATTCCAATCATATACTCTATATTCAATTGAATAAACATGAAAATATTCATAACATTTTATTTGTAATGGTCACAAAATTTAAAAAATCTGAAAAGTAATCCTAGTAAAATTGATGTTGTATTTTAGTCAAAATTGAATATTATAATAGCAATCAAATAAAAACCAGCTGCTATAAGGTATGATGTGGACAAATCTCACAGAGAGGTTATAAACAGAAAGCTAGATGTATGATGGTATATACTGTTACATCATTCCATTTAAAATCAAATATGTTTATTATTATTAAAATTATAGTAGTTACTTGAGTGACTACTATAGTAGTTGCTTGAGAAAAGAGGATTAATTACTGAAAGGTGTATGGAAGATTTTGATATAATAGTAATATTTTTTATTGTTTACAAATTGGATCAACTTTCTATTGTTTACTTTGTGAAAATTTTAATAAACTGATTCATGGCTTGTGTATGATATACACTTTACAACTGACATACTATGTCTTATTTTAATTAATTTAGAGAAATGATGACTGAAAGAATGGTCATCATAAATAAGGAGGAAAAATTATGGCCTAGCTATTTAATAATTTGAACAATGTATCTAGTAATTTATTAGATATTGCTCTCAGAATATATATATATATATATATCAATATATCAATCTCTTGTAGATTTTTATGAACAATGCATTCAAGTATATTAAAGGAGTAGTTCAGTACTTTGATAGCTGGTAATATACACCACAAATTATAGATATTGTTTTCCCCCTTGTTGAGGATGGAGAGTAATTAGCAATATCTTTTTCTTCCTTCTTTATCTGCAGATTTTCCTCTTTATTTTGGTACCGGGGATCGAACCCACGACCTGGTGCTCACCAGGCAGGCACTTACAGTACTGAGCTAAATACCTGGCCTCAGATCTTCCTCTTTTTAACTTGAGCTAGAAATGATCTTGGCACAGGAAAACTAGCATCTTTCTATATAGCTTCTTCATTCCACAGCTGAGGTCCAAAAGAACCACCTCAATGACTTCTTTTAGTACGGAGAAATGTTTTGAATTAAAATAAGTCAGTGGATCTTGTAATTTAAAAAGTGAATCATGTAGTAGTCTCTAGAGAAAACGACCTGCATAGTAAGTGCATTTTGGTGTGGGAGGCGGAGAAGATGCTCATATGGGGTATGGTAATGGCAGGAAGTTGGTGGAGAGACAGTTTTTGTATTGTTCTAAGGTTCTGAGAATAAGTTTCTGTCTTAGTAATAGAAAAATAATGTCCATATCAATTATGTGCTTTAATGAATTATTTGTCCTCCATCGACTGTGTTATTTATTGCATCACCAGAAGATTTGTTGAGCAGCATAAAACTTTTCTGTTTGATACACAGGACCATTTAACCTTACTGAGCTCCAAAGTATCTCTTGCTTTTTCCTTTTTGGAATACATTAACTACTTATCAAAAATAGTCAAACAGAGAGGATAGTTATGGACTAGAGAGTCAGTGGAACTGAGGATTTTCTAATCAGTAGACATAGTCTCCATTATACAAGATGAAGCTCTAGAGTTTGGTACAATATTTGGTACTGAACTACTTAGTTAAAATAAATCAAGTGAATAGAATTCACGTTATCTATATTTGCATATTTCTTGAACTGTTATTCACAACAGCAAAGGTATAGAAATGACCTATGCCCACGAGTGGATATTTGGATAAAAAAATATGATAAACACAAACATTCATAGAAGCATTCATATGCCACCCCGCCACCAGTACAATGGAATACTTTTCAACTTTAAAAATAACAGGGGCATTTTGTCGTTTGCAACCTTATGGATGAACTAGAGGATGATACATGAAATAAATCAGAATTGAGATACAAATATTTTGTATGATCTTATTGACTTAGGACATCTAAAATATCCAATCCATAGAAGTAGGGTGTGGAGAGGTGTTTATGTAGAAGGTAAGAATGAGGTGGAATGGATCGGGAGATAGAGAGGTTGGTCAATGGGTACAAACAATTTAGTAGGAGAAATTCATTCTGCTGTTCTATTGCACAGCAAATGAGACTATAATTAGCAATATATGTCATGTATTTCAAAATAACTAAAAGACAATTTAAATGTTCTCACTGCAAAGAAATGATGAACATTTGAGATTATTGGCATGTTCATTAGCCTGAGCTGATCATTCACAAGGTATACGTGCATTCAATGTCACATATGTCCTGTAAATATTGTTATGGTTTGTGTTTGGATGTCCTGCCCTGCCCCAAAGCCTCCATCAGTCACAAGGGGAGTGGCTTTTCAGACACACCTTAATGGAGTTGTGATCAAATCAAGGTCTAATTCTGAAATTAAGGGTTTCTAGGGCAGATAACCTGCATACAATGTAAGGAACAGAAAGAGGCTTGCTCTCCTCTCCTCTCTTATTGCTTTGGCTGTTTTCTGATGCCATAAACATTTGCCTGTTTGTTATGTGCCACCCTGCTTTGGAGTCAGCCAATTATGGGCTGAAACCTCGACAAACAGTGAGCTAAATAAACCTTTTCTTCTTTAACTTGTGGGTATTGGTTATCTTGTCTCAGAAATAAGAAAGGAATGAAGACAACACAGACAATTATTATTTCTCAATTACAAATAAAATTAAAAATTAATAAAATTTAAAACCCAACTTCTTCTGTAAAATGTAATGATTATCTGACTCTTGAGACCTTTGAAGAAGGTCTATTAATATATAAATTTAAACTTTTTGCCCATAAAATAACTTAACTACCTTAAAAAGAATTTGAGGGAAAAGTAAACTTAAAACCATATCTTTTGGAGGTGCGGGTATGCACAGTCATTTTCATTAGAATGAAGAGTAACTTGCATTAGAATAACTTCTGTTAGAACCAAGAATGACTTTTCTTTTTGAATTAGTTCCAAGCAGAAGTTGGTAAAGATACGGTAAATTCAGAGCGCGCTCTCTCCAAAGTGCTACCTCACAGCATCACCTGGCACACCACTGCTTTTAAGTGCCACTCCTTGTCTAGTTCCTAATTCTCCTCTGTACTGCAAAAATTTAAATTTGGAGGTCCATTATGAGATATTTTTATATTTTCTTAAATTGCTATTGTGATGCACTATTTCCTCAAGAATTTATAATAAATACGTCAGAGGAAACTATATCATTACATAGTCTGGCTTGTAATCGTCAATAAACAAAGTAAGATAATAGAAGCAGGGCTTGTACCTGTGCTCAAATGGATTCCAAGAGATGAGGCCGTTAGCACAATGAAGATTTCTTGCCTTTATTCCCAGAACTGTAATTATGATGAGATGCCAGGTCTATGATTATGTTATGTTACATGGAAACAGCAATTTTGAAGATACAAAGTTTCTGATAATCAGTTAGTTTTGAGATTCCTTAGATAGGTCCAGTCTAACTATTCGGGCTCTTTAAAACCAGGGTGTTTTCTTTGGTGGTAGTTGGCAGAAGATGGAGATGATCCTACACAAGAATGACTCAGTGTCATTGCTGAGTTAAGTGCATACAAAAGGACAATTCATAAGTTGAGGGACCTCAAATTCTCTGGATATACTTTGGTCTTGTTGCATATTCTTACCACAATATAGTTTTTTTTTTCTGTTGATTAATTGATGATGAACTGTATTTCTGGAATTCTGTTTCCACTTGACAAAACAGAATTTGGATTCCTAGAATCCATTTCCAATTGACACTAGAAATTCTATACTCTTGGCAATAGCTGTTATTGCTCAACTAAACTTAACAAATTACAGTCACTATTGGGGTCTCACCAGTGCCAATTTCTTTTTGTTATTGTGTTTTTCACCCTTGCAAGCATCTAGAATGCAAATGTCTTGAGAGGCCTCTGGGTAATAGTGAAGAACACATGGTTGATTTTCCCCCACTAAAAGGGTCAGAAAGCTTTAGCTTCGTTCAGTGTTGTGCACTAGTGTACCAGTAAATGTTAACACTTGCTAAACAACTGCAAAACTATCAGTTCTCTGAACAAATAGAGTCATGAGGTGATTTCCACTATGTCATATCACACAAGAAAGACAAACACTAAGCATATTTTTTAAAAAAATTCTGAGTAAGCACAAACAAAATGAAAACCAACCAAACAAAAAACTTTAAGAATAAGAAGTATATATTTTGTGTCAATTTCTGGATGGGAAGTCTTAATATCAGAAAATGAACACCAAATTGTGACTGACAATGCAATAAATATTAATTTGGGTAGCAAAAATCTTGTTCATCTATCCAGCAAAGGCCAGACATTTACAAAGGGTTGAAGTCTTTGTGAAATGTTACTGTACATGGGTATAGTAAAAGGTGGTTTGGGCAAGAAATGGTTTCTTAGGTAAATTTTGTTAGGAAAATTTAATATTCGATGAAATTTTCTTGTTCAAAATCTTAGTCTAAGTTTTTTCCAATCTTGTAAACGAGGATTCTTTACAAATCACTACCACCTTCGAGAAAAGCCCAATTAATGATAGGCAGAAATGCCACAGAGAAAACACTGTATTTCTGTGGCTTGTTCTGAAATTGAACAACCTGTCCCTTATTCTTTATATTTATCTATATTTCCATTTTTAAAGTTATTAACAGCTTCTGCTGATTCGAGATTTGCTTTGAGGTGACTAACTATATGAAAGTAATAAAGCAAAAGGAGAAAAAAATGTAATAGATTAAGCCAGAATTTTCTAATTTTGTGACTTTGGGCAAATGTTTTCTCTAAAGGATCAGTTAGTGTTTTATGTTTGTTGACTATATGGTATCTTGATGTATTCTACAAACAGTCCTAGACAACTGGTAAATGGCTGACAACAATATGTGCTGCAGTGCAACTTCACGTACAAAACAGGCTGAATGTGGTTCTTGGACCATAATTTAGAGCTGTTGATTGAGGTAAATGAACCATTATTACTAAGGTGATGATCATTCTGATTTTCTTAAGTGACACAAAGATGTAAACAATGTATTCATTATTTATTATTTTTCTTTTTAATAAATATTAATTTGTGATTTAATTATATGTGTGACACTATTCTTGGAACTGGTGATGAGGTGAATCTTAGAAGTCCTTCTATTACTGAGCTATTATTCAAGTATAAGTGACTAATGGAAATAAAGTTTTGATGTATTATGTCAGGTATAGCTACGATATAAAAAAATTAAGTCAGGTAAGTTATGGAAAGAAAAATGCTTTGTATTCTGTAACTAATATGGAAACATGACTGTTAGGGTGATACTGTAATAAATATTGAATAAATGAGACAGGATAACAGTAGATAATTAGAGGGATACACTGCTGGAAAGCAGACACCACAGAAGCAAAAGCACCAAGTGAGGAGGAGAGAGCACTGGGTATGTCCCTGAAATAATGAGAAGCCCATGATGATTACAGTAGAGAAAAGAAGAAAGAGGGAAGAAAGAATGTTAGAAAAGAGGCCAAAACCTAGGTCTTATGAAGAAATCTGGGTTTTTTATTCTGTGAGTGTCAGGAAGCCACACGGGGGTGTGGACAAAGAGAATGACATATTCTGAGTCATATTTTAAAAGCTCCTCATTAAACATGATGTGAAAGGAAGGTGAGCAAGAGAGAAAGAGTGACTTATGAATGCTGTGCCACTCTGGGTGAAAGACAACAGTGGCCCTTGGATCGCTGTGGTTTCGGTTAGATGGAGAGAAATGGTCAGGTTATGGATATATTTTGAGAGCAGAACTGACAAGATGTGCTTCTCACAGTTTCCTGGCATGCTTATTGTCACATTAATGTCCTCTAGTGAAGTGCAGGTCTGCTGTGACCCTGTCTATGTCGATAGAATATATTTAACCAGGACCTTGATTTTCTTCCAGTATCTCTCCTGACACCAGGTGGCATATCCAGAGCAATAAATATAATGAGGTAAAATAGCTGGCAAAAGGAAATGAGATAGAAATAGTTTTCACGGAGCACCTTGTCATGGAGAAAGAGGATAAAGCTGGTGCGGCTTCAGCCAAAATCAGGCCTTGGCTGTCAAAGTTGCCTCTTTTTTCATAATGTAGAAATTTCTAGTTTCCCCATGATAGGAGAATACTTTCTAACACTGGGATTTTATGGATCTTCTCTTGAGTTTAATGCTTAAAGATTGCACAGGGGAGTTAGTGAGAAAAGCAAGCTGGTAGCTTCGTAGATATGGTTCTGCTGGAGGCACATTCTGGTGAATTTCAGATTGGAGTATCTCCAACATCCACAGTCAGTGGCATGGAAGTAACAGGTCTCATTGGCAAGTCACATACCACCAAAGGTGTCTGTACAGAATCCCAGGGTTCAATTTGTAAGACCACACAATCCCAAATTTATGAGCTTGGAGGTGTTTTGAAGGTTATTTTATGTAACAGACAGTCAATTGCAAGAGCTGTCTTATCTTACTTAAGGTAGCCAAACAAAGTGTAATTGCCTATTAACCCATAATTGGATAGCAAATGAGCAAGGATTGAATTTATAAAGACTTTTTGGTAAGAGCTAGGGATAAAAAGGATATTTTAACTGGTTTATTTCTATAATGTGGTTTTAATTATTTTTCATAGTGGTTATTCCTCATGATGGAACAACCTCCATTTATCAATTTTCAAGAAATGAGATATGAAAAATTTTTTTCTTCCTATTTGTAATCATTCACTTTACCACTCCTGACTCTGATGTATTCTCAATAGAAGAGTTTATTTTACTATTGATTTTAAATCCCAAACACAGGAACAATTAGCCTGAATCAAACCAATTATATTTGAATTCCAAATACTTTAACATTGATAGAGGCAAACTATTGATACTCTTTGGCCCTCAAAGATAATCCAGTTTTCCCTGGTCATGAGAGTCTGGACAGTTGATTCCTACTGTACCAATTTTTAAAATTTCCAATGTAGAAGAGGCTTGATAGGAACATTGCTCCTAATACAAGAACTCAAAATAATATACTTGTCTCAACAACTAGACTCTAATTCATCATTGCTGATATAATACATGACAAAGATATTTGGAAAGAAATAATTACTTATTGATCAAGACTCATGATGCTTCTTTTTATATATTTTAATTTAGCAAACTGAAACTTCATTGAGACATAGTAATATTGCTTGTCCTATATCTATGTTTTCAAATTATTTTGTATATTTATTCAATATATGTTTATAAATTATCATTTCTATGACAGAGTCTTTCACAAATATTGACAATATGTCAGGTAATTAAATTGGGAAATCTCTACCTCAGTGAAGCTTGAATTACTGATGGAGAGTGGAGCAATTAAAGCAAAATAAAAATAGTTCAGCATTTTAAGTGAAGAAAAAACAGCAGGGAAGGATAAATGGGAGTGCTATTTAAGAAGGCTTATTAACCCAAATACACTATTTCAATTAAAAATAAATGGATAGGGAAGGAGTCAAGAATTAGGATGTGCTTTAAAGGAAGTACTCAGGTACCTACATAGAAAAAAGCCTAATTATTAGACGAATGCCAAGGAAATCAGTGTTGTTGAAGCAGTGTGAAGAGGCAGGAAAAGCAGAAGATGAATCATATAAATGTGTAGGGACTGGCAAGTTATTGCTATTTTTCTGAGACAGGGCCAGTCTAGTTTTGAACTCACTATGTAGCCCATGCTGGCCTTGAATTTGCAGCAATACTCTTGTCTCAGCCGCCCAAGTACTGGGATTACAGGTGTGTTGCCACCATGCCTGGCTAATATAAAATTATTAACTTTTACTTTAAGTGAGATGATAAGTCACTGAAGAGCAAAGAGGATCTTTGAAGCAGAAGTGTTATATTAAGTAACTCATGACTGAATCACTCTGGTTTAAGTGTTGATAGTAAATTGTAGACTGATGAAGAGAATCAGGGAGATGAGTTAGAAAATTATTATAGTGATTTAGCTCAGGGGTGTTTGGGGCAGAATAATAGTGGCTGATGCTTTTAGAAAAAGGTCAGATTATTAATATAGTTTGTAAATAGGGAAAATTGGATATTTTGAGGCATTGATTATAGGGTATAAGACAAACAGAGTAGTCTACAATGACTACAATTTTTTTTCTACCTGTGAAACTGAGAAGGTTTAGTACTTACATGATAAGATAAGGAAGAGTAAAAGATAAGCATGTTTGAAATGGATATTAAATGTTCAGTTTTAGAAATTGTTCATGTTTCAGGATGACATTTTGCTTTATAGAAAGTGCCAATAATAGATCTAGGTTGGAAATATAACTTGGAACATCAATGTATAGGTAGTATTTAAACTCATGAGAATGCATAAAATCATCAAGAAAGAGAAAATGTAGATTAAAAAAAAAAAGGAAATGCACAGGCACCTAAGGTGTGTTCCATTGCTTGGGAGTTGGGGAGATGGGAAGAATCACCAAAGTGGAAAAATGAAGAGTGGTTAGGAAGACAAGCAGTTGTGAGAAGTGTGATGTTCTTTGAGACATAAGAAGAAAGTTATTTTCTGGAAGAATAAATAATGGCAAATGTTACAGAATTGCTACATGAACATGAGCTGAAAACTCATTGGACAAGTTTAAAATGATCAAGATGTGACATATGGTGCCAATTCTTCTCAATGAATATATTTATTATGTATCAGAAATGTGCACTAATAAAGTTCTGAAAGAAAGGAAAAATAATGGAATATGACAACAAATAAGATAGTGATCGACAGAAGATATAGAACTAAGAAAGTGTTGTGGAAAAGTTCTTGAATAAGTAAGTGGAGTTTAAAGAAAAAGTGGAAGTTATGCCCTTAGAATAGGACACAAGAAGCTACAATTTTGTGAGACAGGAAAGGAAGACACCGTGCAGACACAGGTGCAGAGAGGTGGAAGAGTGAAATACAAGGTAATTTCTTTTCCTATGGTTCCCATTTCTTCAGTGAACATTTTATGTGCTTTATGAGATACACTTTAAAAATAGTGATAGTAAGCTAAATTGTTAGGGTCTATCTATGAAGGCTGCCCGGAGCAGGGGAAGATTTTAAAGGAGTTGTTGGAAAATATAAAAATGAATGAACTATGGAAAAGTAATAAAAATGATGGGCAGCCCTAAGGGTTATGAGATCAGTGTCACCACCTGTAGCAGTAAACCTATCTGTAGTAGTAAACCTATCTGCTATTTCTGTAAGTGCAGACTTCACAGAGAGTTTCACTTAACCAGGTTGTGATTTTTTCCACTAAAGCACAATGGATAAAGAGAAATACAGACTAATGGCTGAATGTGTATATGTGTAACATATTATAGTGCTAGATTCTTGAACTTAATAGTGTTAAAAACTGATAAAAGAAGATGAGACAGTGTGAGTGCTAATGAAACAGTGACTGAAAAGTAATTAGATAGTAGCTCCTTATGGTATTGAAAAGTTGTTACAGTTGGGGTAGCAGAGAGAATAAGCTTGAATGTTAAAGAGATATTCCAAATGATCAATATTTCAGAATACATAAAAATGAAATTCAGGCTGGAGTATTCTTAGAAAAAGCAAATTCAGATGTATAGCAGGCATTGATGCTTACAAATAGTTTTTGTTTCTTCTCGTTTACTGTATAAGATTCTACTTCAACATTTCTTGAGTTTAGGTGCATTTATGCAAGCTGCATTGCTCAAAGTTATGGTAGCAGGTGGGTCTGTTGAGAAAACAAATTTGCTTTTTTCTTTACAGTTCTTTTTCCACCTGCAGTTGTGGACATATTGAAATGATCATAATTTAACAAATTAAGTATTATGCTCTGAAAGGATGTTCTAATAAAAGTAAAAATTGATTTAAAAAAAGGAATACTGTAACCTATGTGAAGTACTTGATTTTCTTCTATGAGCTCAATTATTCAATGGGAGATCAGCAAAAAAAAAAAAATATATATCCAGTGAATTTTTTGAATCAAAGCAAGTAGTATCCTTACCTCAAAGATAAATAAAACATTTGTAGGAAGCAACATAAGCCTCTGTATGGCTAACCCATTATTGAGTATTCAGTATTCACATGCAAGCTATTTTCTTTTGAGAACTGTGCAGACTCACAATGTGTTTACAATAATGAAAAATAAACTTTAGAATACTAAGCCAATGAAATTTTGGTGACCTTGGTTGCAACATTGTCTAGAGCATCTGGTCTAGCACAAATTTATGGTTATGAAAATCAATGGTAGGATGGATGTTAAGATCATTGATGGACAGCATTCTGGGAAGGTAATGCAGGAGGATGGCAAGCTCAATACCATCGTGGGACACTGAACAACTTGGCATGACCCTGTCTCAAAATAAAATGTGCTAGGACTATTGCTTCATGAAGCAACCCTGTGTTCAATCTCCAGTACCACCCCCAACCTCAAAGGAAAAGGAAAAGAAAGAAGAAAGATCACCGATGGAAAGAAGGTCAAGAAAGGTGGCATGAACTTGCAGGCTAGGCTGTGTGAAAATTTAAGTCACCTCATATTTTTACAGGTTAGACTTGAGGAAAAATGCAATGAGGCAAGAGCTGAAATTTTCAAGGAATGAGTGGAAATGATGTGATGATCTGAAATGACTATAGTAGTAGTATCATGTGAAGACTTGAAGTTCCCAACTGGGAGAGTTAGGAATGAAGAAGAGAATCAGCCTTACTGGTAACTACTAAAATAATAATTGAAATCTGGCTATTTTACAAAATGGCTCAAGGAAGTCACTATTAGAAAATCACTTGCATTTTTCAAATAAGATACATTCTATTGAAATAATGCTCCTAATTCCAGAAGTTCACAAAAGGTTGTAAAGGGGCCCTTTCCTAACCTTGTGGCCATAAAATATATATTCAAATAAATTAAAAGTGGATTTCTTATTCAGGAATCTGCATGATTTAGAGAATTACTTGTTTGCTTCTAGGTTTTTTTCAGAAGTTCAGTTTCAGTATTTGTCTTTGGTGTTAGTAAATTAAGAAATACAATTTTCTTCTATATTTGGAATAATACCTTGTGCATGAAGTTTTTTACTTGAATTAGCATATATTCCATCTTCTTTTTCAAAAATTTTAAATATAGTTTAGTTTCTGAGTGTAATTGAGTACAATTTAATATATTTAACTAAATTAGACTTTTAGGTATTTTCTAATTAAGAACTAAATACTTTGAGTACTAATGTTTATTTTATTTTTTTGTAAATTTGTTTCTGTTGCTTGATTTTGTTACTTACTTGAAACTTCTAGGAACAGGAAAAATTAGTATAAATTTATGTTGTAAATCTATTTAACTTCATAGATGATCCTTAGTAAAGCTCATAACAACATTTTGTGGTGATTTTTTATTCACATTATAAAGAATAATTATTATACCAGTAAATATGTTACAATGGAGAGAGAAAAAAGTTTTTTGTCTTTAATGGTGACTAGAGGGTAGGATTCCTTTAGATCTCAAAATAATGAACATCTAGTTACTTTGAATGTAATTGAGAAATTGCTTTAAAGATTCCTTCCTGAAATATTTTTGTGAGGTTTATCAAATTATTAACAAGTTCACATAATAAGAGAAAAACACAATTCTCAGTATAGAGTAGCAAGGATTCAGTGTAAAAAAAACCAAAAACTAACTGTAAGACTGAAAATACATTACTTAGACTGTTACATTTTACAGCTTTTATTGTCAACCTTGTAAATAATTCTACGCTGTAATGTAATTCTTTTTATTTTATTTCTGTATTTTTGCTTTTGGCTGCCTACTGTCAGAACCTTATATTGCAACTTAAATTTTATCTTATTTCTATTTTTTGTTGTTTTCTTAATGAGTCATGATACACATTTAGTATTTGTTATGGAAGAGTTCCAAACTTAAGTTGTAAACTCTCATCTTACTTTTTAATGTATTTGTATATGAACACAATAAATATGAAATGCTATATTGTAAGTTCTAGAATTTAATGTGAATATATACTGTTAGCTTCCATTAGGCTTCACACATCTATATTCCTCAGCTCCCATTTTGTGAAGTGATACCCATTGTATATTCAACTATATTTTTAGCTAAGTATCCACTTCTGCTTACTGTGTCATTGTCAGAAATAAAGGAAACAAAAGTTATACGAGCTCTCCTTTTGCTTTGTTAACCATTCCCCCAAAACAGTTTCCATCATCTAATGTTTATAACATGTTATGAAAAACTCATTGGTTTTTCCAATGTAGGAATGTCTTTAATTTTGCCAATCAGACTAGGGGAAGGATGCAAAATAATACCCCTAATGCATGTCATTAAACTTTGTCTCATCCTCAGTTCTACTAAAAGTATTTACATTCTATGAGCAAATAATTAGTATGTATCATGCACTATTTTTTATTTATTCCTTATAATATTTTCAGGTAGAATCTATTACTGTTTCATGCTAAGAAGCCGTGACATTGAATTTAAGTAACTTGCTTAGTTATAAATTGGGGATAAGGAGGTACTAGTGTACAATCAAAGATTTATTCCAAGACTACTTCCTAACCATTAATCATTTTCTAAAGTATAATCATGAGTAACAGTTACAATTGTCATGAATAACAAAAGACTTCATGTGTCTGTGGCATTATTTTGTGGACTGTTACCTCTTTGCAGTAACACCAGGTGACTATGAACCATTCTATACACGCCATGGTAAAGGGCAGATTTGTCTTCTAGATTATCCAGTGACCTGGATGAATCTTGTCCTAAAGTGTACTGTGTATAATTTATAAAACAGAATACCCAACTTTATCATATAAGAACAAATTGTATAATCCAATAATGTTAGAGAATTTTGTGGGTCCTATAAAATAAAATAAAAGACCAGTAGATGAAACATAAGAGTGATATTTTGGTGATGTATTTTTTAATCCTGAATTCCATACCAATATTTCATAACACAGTTTTTGATTATTTATGTGTTTGATACATGCACAATATGGTACATGATACATATACAATATCACATATGTTATATAATCTTAATATATCTTAGATATTCAACATATCCTTCAGTTTTTGCTTAGGAGAGTCTATAATTGTACAATGAATATTATATCTCTTGCCTGAAAATACTGTGAGACAATTATTTAAAAAGACATTCGGGAGGAAAATAATATTTGCTTCTCAGAACTTAATTTAAGAGCAAAAAATAAACCCCCAGGTATGCTGTGCATGCCTGTAATTCCTATAATCTGGGATGCTGAGGCAGGAGGATCACAAATTCAAAACCAGCCTGGATGATTTATCAACTTAGACACTGTCTCAAAATAAAACCCCAAAAGGCTGGGGTTATAGCACAGAGGGAAACCATGGATTCAATCCCTGACTGCTGCAAAAAAAAGTAGAGAGGGAGAGAGAGAGACAGAGAGAGAGAGAGAGAGACAGACATACAGACAGACAGAGACAGAGAGAGGAGAAAGGGAAGGAATAATATCTTTAAATCTAATATGTTATGCTATAAAACACTGTGGTATTTCAGTTAGTCTTTTAGGCTCTGAAACTGACCTCTTTTGGCTGTTTTCTGCTTGTTTATCTAACTATGGTCTTTAAAATTGACCAGAAATCCCATGAGTGTCAACTGATCACCATGATCAGCATTTCTTTTATAATTCTCTGGCTATGTTCCTATTATATATTCTATTCCTTTCAACATCCTTTTCTAGTATGTATCTCTCTTTGATGGTTTGTTAACATTAAGCTGTTGTCAACAGAATGAATTAAACATATTAAGGAACCCCTAATCAGCCCAACATTTTATTTCTGATGATCACTCAGGTTGAATTAATTAGCATACCTTTTGTGAATAATTTATAAACCAAGAATGAATAGTATCATTAATTGGGATGTGTTCCTGTGGGTTTGTAAATCATTATTCATGACTGAGAGTTATATAAAGGGCTTTCTACCTCATTGGTGCATTATCACAGAATTCTCCTGCAGTGGCTGAGAAAAAGTAGTTGAGTAAATGACACTCTTTGAACATTACGTTATAATGAGAAAATTTAGGATGAACACAGAGTAAGAAATACATTTCACTTCTAGAGATTCCCTTGGGAATTTTATACTGCTTCCCCCTACCTAGTTTTTTTAAAAAAACATCAAAATAGAGAGAAATTGGAGGGACTTGGGGATGGGAGGTACAACCTCTTGACTAAGACGGACTCCCTCGTTTCTTCTTTCAGTTTTTCCAGTTGTCCTGTATATGAAACTTTACTGGGATGAAGGTGGGAGAGTTCTGTGTCTGGAGTATCATACTTACATTGTTAAAACCACTTTGATGAGAGTCTGGATCCTAAGTAAATTGGAGTAGATTACTTTTAATCTAATGAATTACTAGAGAGTAATCTGTCAAGTTTGACAAAAATGAGGCTAACTGTAAAAATGGACCATATCATGGCAGACTGAGTGACGGCCTCTTCAACCATGTGCAGACATGATGGCTGGAGCTTTCACTAGGTCACATTACCTTCAAAAGGAACTTTCTACACGTAACTAAGGTTGCTAAACTTTAAATAGGGCAACTGTGGATTAGCTGGATGGACCGTCTAACCACATAGGCACAGAACTTTCTCTCACTGTAGTCAGGGAAGTATGGTTCTGAGTTGAGAAAATTTTGACACACCATAGATTCTGAGAGTGAGGGGTCACATATAAAACTGAAGATACATTCTAGAAAGTCACAGAAAGCAAGAGAAGGAATACAAATAGCCTACCAGAGAAAATACTAGCTTCTGGCTAAGAGCCAGAAAAGAGGAATCTCAGTCTGACAATTGCAATGAAGTGAATTAGGCTAACAATTTGAGTGAGGGTGGAATTGGATTCTTTCCCAGAACTTCCAGTAAGGAACATTATTCTGCTAACACCTTGATTTTAGATCAGTGCGATCTATGTTACACTTCACACTTTTAACCTATAGAATGATGAGAAAATATGTATCTGTTCGAAGCCATGGTAATTTTATGGCAGCACTAGAAAATTAATCCAATTAGTAATGATATTTAAATTTATGACTTGAGCATGTACCCATCTTTGTGCCTCTATACTTTCCTTTGTAAAACAGACAAGATAAGCGCATCTAATTCATTGAACTCTACATGATAGGGCTGCAGGCGTCACTAACTCTAGTTAGATAGAAACAAACATCATTCTGAAGTGGTTTCAAATATATAGTAAGATACCATAAGTGAACAAAAAAAGTAAATATCATGTTATATACAAAAATCATTTTTATTAAATTGAAAGAGGTTAAAGGAAACAAATTTTCAACTAAAGAGTGCTAAGAGGTCACACACATTATGTACTCCTGACTATACCTAAATATCTGAAA
The DNA here is from genome assembly GCA_004027455.1 of Hydrochoerus hydrochaeris. NCBI lineage: Eukaryota > Metazoa > Chordata > Mammalia > Rodentia > Hydrochaeridae > Hydrochoerus > Hydrochoerus hydrochaeris. Next base: position 137,464 of record PVLA01000984.1, read on the forward strand.
CTAAAAATACTTAGACTTACTCCTTCAAAACACAGGAAGTATTTTGTTCTTTCACTAGTGTTGTACCATGATTTGGCAAGTATAAACATGGGTGTGATTGAGTCATTTAAAACAATTAAAAAATATGCACTTGTTATAGGGGAGGCATAAATATTATATGACATTATAGACAACTTTGATAATATTCATATTAATATAGTAACCTGATTGGCATTTAGCTCAGCCATGCTGTTTACAGTGTGTCTTTCCGACTGGGTTTGCATGGATCCTGCTTCATTACGGTGCACTGTGTGCATGTATTACGTGTCAGAGTAGTTTGAAGACTAGTAATCTGGACATTAAGTCTCTTTACATAATGAAAATTCTTTTGCACTTAATATAGTTCTGATTAGCGAAATATATTAAGTGTCTCTTAGTTGTTCAATTCACATAAACTTGGTATCCAGACATCCTCATTTATGTAATCATAAAAAGAAACCTAAAGATATTATCTCTAGGCAAATTAGTTGGGTAACTTCGAAGACTTTTAGGTTTAAATGTTATTAATGTTCATTTTTACGTGCACCCACTGGCTAATAACCCAATTAGACTGCCAAAATATGTAAAAGGAGAGTGAGAAGTTCCGAGCTGTTATTATTTAATCACAAAATCCTCAATTTAACTAAATCATAATGAAGGGCAAATTTCAACCATTAAGTTATCAATGCTTTTTGTTATGCATTCACATAGATGATCCTAAAAAAATAGAATGAGGATGTATCCCTTTAACTCAAGATTGTAGCATTTAAGAGAAAGTTATAAATAAATTCAAGTTTTTTCCCCATCAAAGCCTGACATGTAAAGAATTTTCTGAACTTTCTTGAGATAAACCTTATCTAAGGATTGAGTTCTCTTGGACACAGAAAAATATCAAGTTTAACTGTAGAATATGTTCAAAGATATGACTAGGTAAGTGATTTTTGTCACTCTGAACACTGTAGAGTGTTTTTAAACAAACCTAGAAGGAATGGATCAATCATTCAACATAACCTCTGAGTAGTCAAGAGACTGGATGAGGTATGAGGCTGCTCCTAGGTAACAGTGTCTGAGTTACTTTTTCTCATTGCTGAGACAAAATACCTCACTCTCAAAGGAGTAAAGTTTTGTTGTAGCTCACAGTTCATAGAGGTTTCAGTCCATAGTTGACAAGCTCCAAGGCAGCATGACATGGCAGAGATGCTTTGAAAGGGTGAAAGAGTTCATGGCTTGGCCCGGCAGGCAGAAGAAAGCAAAACAGTGAAGCAGTGTAGCAGCTGCAACAAGCAGCCATGGATGATCCTAGCATTGCACCCTAAGTCAAACCTGGTATCACATTCTTACTCCCCCATCACACACTCTAGATCCAGCCACCTATAAAAACTCCTACCTATGACCAAATGAGGGTTTGGGGGGACATCTAGATACAAGCCCCAACAATGGTATACTATTTTGCAGAAAATTTTAATTTCATAAGTAGGAGGAGTAAATTCTAAAAATAGTGACTAAAATTGTGGTATAGTAAATACTCAAACCAGTATCATAGTCATGTATTTTATTATTAATGTTACACATTTTATAGAATTGTGTGTGATATGCATTTAATGAATATCAGGACATAGGTTAGTTTATACCAACATTGCCATAGATATGCGTTCCTTGTTCTGTATGCAAATATTCTTAGCTTACTTTGTGAAGCCAATCTCTCTGAAACTCTGGGTTTTGACTGCTGTCTGGTTGGCTAACTATTTTTTTGCTCATTAAACCTGGTTAAATGCAATTTGTCTAAAGTTTTTCTATTAGAGGTTTTCACCAACAAAATTGAGGTCCATGAAATAAATTCTATACCATTTACAGAAAAAACTTCTAGTTTCATAAACTAAGGCAAATATCTGATTGGTAAGTAAATAATAAAATCTGTGGCCAAATTTCATGACACTATTATGTATCTAAACTGTGCATGTATTATGTATCTGTAGATAGTATGTGACACTATTATGTGACTAAACTAGTAACTCTTGGAATTCAAGTCCCATTCAGTCTATATCAAATACAGTTTAATTTTCCAACATATGTCAAGGATTCACTTTTACCAGGAGGTATCATACAAGAGGAGAAAGATGAGTTCTTATCCTCATGGATATAAAGGGATTAAAATTTCCTCAGAGTACTTAATATACTGTCACTGGGAGCATTGCCACCTTGATAGACTAAGACTGTAAAAGTAATTTCATATTTGTTCTAATTTGACTCAAAATCTTGTTTGATGAAAGCCTATCAGGAGCAGGCACTGTTGGCGTGAACTGGCAAGGACTGTGGAGGATAAATATTACAAGACGGTCTGTTACTTTGAGGTGATTAGATTCTTAATTTCAATGTAAATAGTTAAGTTCTGGATTTGTACACATTTTAGAAATATCTCAGTCTTATGTTCTTCATTTTAATTTTATTATATATACATTAAAATCTTCCTTTAATCAAGACTGTGGAGAGTGAAATTTAGCTATAATAATAGTAAATGCAATATTTATTTATTTATTTAAATCTACCTATTTATAAGTCAAGTTAGTGGATTTCAATTAAAGAGTTGTTTCTAGTTTGGCCTTTGGTAATAATGTACATTTTTCAAGAAAAAAAATCTGTTAAGTCTTTTATTTTCTGTTTCTCATAAAGACATAAGGATATCATATCACAAATTATTAGAGGGAATGCATATAAAACAATATTATTATCATAGTATTCAAATATTTCTTATCTTTTCAATTATGATACATAAAAATAAAAACTTCTGGGAGCTAAAGATGGCCAATCATGAGCAACAAAACAGAGAACCTTCCAGGGAGAAACAACTCATATGCCAGAATAAAATATCCTGGAGAGATCCAGACAGAGGGAGAAGAATCCTCTTGACATAGGAAGAAATTAAAATGAAAAAAGCTTGTCAAACACACAGTCTTGGGGCTACAACTGGAACAGCTAAAATTAGCAGACATGGCGCTTTCACTGTGACCCGCCAAGCTGCCCAAACTCGTGCCAGCCACAACTCACAGGAGCCACAGCCGTGCTGAAGTTGGGGTTGGTGAGCCCAACAGAGAACGGAGCAAGTGAGGGGACCTTCATTAATCCATGTTCAGTGCTGGGAATAAGAGGCCCCCAACAGGAAGGTCATGACCAAATGGGCAACATGTTGGAATCGGGCAGGAGGAGCCTGAACTAGGAACAACAGTGACTTACACTTTGTTGCTCCCTCCCCAGAGCAGATTCATGAGATTTGCTTGGCCTGGGTCACACCCTTGGCTGATGCCCAATAAGCTGTCCCAAACTGATTCCCTACGCCTAGCACACACTAACCTGGTGAAGGCCCCTGAAGTTTGACTGGCTTGATGGGGAGGTGCCAGCATACACAGCCCCTGCTTACACCTCAGTGACAAGAGCAAACAGGAGAGGGCAGAAATCCCTCACCAGCATGCTTCAGAAGAACCATAACCACAAAGAAAGGGGCTGAGACCTCCACTATACACCTGTATGGAAGAAACCAAAAACATGACAAGAGAGAGAAACAAGAAAAAGCCCCCAGCCCAAAACCCTGAGAACATTGATCCAGGAGAGGGAAAAACAAAAGAGACTGAAGGCAGCAAACATACAACATCAAACATGGCTTCGATATCTTCGGGAAGATATCTTCGGGAAGATATCGAAGAGATATCTTCGGGAACTTGTAGATGAGCTCAAAACTGAAATATTAATCAGGTAAAGCAAGATATAAGTAGATTAATGAAAGAAATGCTAAGCACCTCTCAAGAAGACACAGACAGAGAAGGGAGGAACACAAAAAAGGAGAGAAGCATTCAATAAAGAATATAAAGAAAACCTAGAATACATGAAACAGATTCAAAGAGATTACCAGGAAATTAAAAATTCCATTGAAAGCTGGCAAAACTGCTTAAAAGAAACTAAGGGTAAACTATCAAAACTTGAAGACAAGTTTGCAATGTATGAACATGAAAGGAGAGATCTCTTAAAAATAACAAGGAAATAGGCAGTAACAATACAAAGGCTAGAAGACGACAAGAGAATCTATAATTTAAGAATAAGAAACATTAACAAAGAAGCAGGAATAAAAACAGGTGAATTATAAAGGCTATTCATGGAAATAATTAAGGAAAATTTCCCAAGCACGGGAAAAGAAAATGATATTTGGTTATGCGAGGCACACAGATCTCCAGCCACCTACAACCAAAACAGAGCTACACCCAGACATATAACAATCAAGATACCAGAAATTGAATATAAAAACAGAATATTAAAATCCACCAGAGAAAAGAAACAAATTATCTATAAAGGAAAGCCCATGTAGATCACAGCAGATTTCTTGACACAGACCATCAGATCAAGAAGAGCTTGGAGTGAAGTATTCCAAGCCCTGAAAGAAAATAACCTCCAGCCCAGATAGATGAACCCTGCAAAACTGTCACTAGAAATTAATGGAGAAACAAGATGCTTCCATGACAAAGAGGAACTGGGGGAATTTGTGACCACCAATCCAACCCTACAGAAAATACTGAAGGACATTCTAGAGAGAGAGAAAAAAATATCAGGATTTTAGAAACAGTGGCAGAAAGCCCTCAATCAATGGGCAGGTGGTAGAATGAAGGAGAAAAGTAGACAACCAATGGCAGAAAAATAGCATAGCAGAAATGAGGCAGAGAAGGTTGGCTATATAATCTCTAACATAGATAGCCTTGATACACTAAAAAAAAAAAAAAAGACAGGCAGAGTAGATCAGGAGGTAGGGTCCATCAAGATGCTCTGTATAAGAACTATAATCAACTTGAGAGAGGGTTTATGGACCAAAAATCAAATATGAGAAAACAATGCTCTATGTGACAGGGAGCCAGAGAGAAATAGGAGCCACTTGACCATCATCTGCAGATAGGTTGGAAAGACAGAATACTTATGTGCAGTAGAGAACTACTCAGCTATAATGAAGGAAAACCTTGAGGCTTTGTAGGTAAAGGAATACAGCCTGAGATCAAATTCAGGAGTGAGAAGGTTTGGAACCACTTAGGTAAATAGCAGGTTGCCCCCCCAACCTAAAAACTGAGGGAGTTGGTGAGATCCAAAATGCACAGTGCACCCTGTGGGAGTGAAAGGGGAGGAATAGTCTAAAACAGAAAGGAAAAGGATATTGTTAACAGTGCACCAGGATTTAAAACTGACATCACTCACACCACTCTGTTGAGATGCATTATATTCTGTTCTAGTTTGTCTACTTGTACTAGATTTGAGGGCACAGACAGTAATCCCCAAAATAACAGGATACAGTATGGTAATCATCCTTAATTTCCTATTAACTTAATCTAAAGTTCTGTAAAACTTACACTGTTTTACCATGACTGATCGTAATCAAATCTGGTCTGTTAGATTGCTGTTTTGTATTGATAGATTTTATTCAAAGCTGTTATGATTGATAGTATCAAGTCTGAGAGTATAGGCAGCTACACTGAAGATGACAAGATTCACTAGAATATCCACTCTGGTTTGATTATTACCTACCTTTGAAGTTTTATACTGTCTACAATGTTTTATTTTTACTAATATTGTTATGTACTGCTATACTCAATTATACTGCTATATTCAATTATGCCTGATGATATAGACAATTCTATTGATGATAATAAGAGACAACACAGTAACCATTGTACATCACCTTGTACTGTGGTTTTATATGACTCTTTGGTTTCATGTTTTTATAGGAATTTGTTTTGTTTTGTCTTGCTATGTTTTGTTTTTCCCTCTAATAAAGAAAGGATAGAAATACATGCAGAGATTCATTCATGTGTAACTGTTTACAGTCTCACTGTTTGAATGTCTACTTTGTATGCTTTAATTTTGTAACTTGAACAACTATTTCTAAGAGGGTAATATGTAATTTGTCAACTAGTGATTTCTTACTGTTTATCTTTTTTTTTGAAATTCTGTATTATTTCTACCCTTTTCATGTTTTTTTCTCTTTAAATAAATAAAAAAATAATAACTTCTTCTAAAGGATATAGCTTAAGGTCAAATTTCATCTATTCTAATCTTCTGAACAATCAAGTCCTTACAAAAATAATTTTGTATACTAAATATGGTACAAAATTTTGTACATTATATTTTATCACTTTATTTTCTATTTTATTGATTTACTGAGAACAATTTACAACAGTCACTGCCTGTCCTATAATCAAATGGGTAATGATTCTTTTTAATTAGTTATAACAAGAATATCAAATCATATAAATAATAATGAAACTTGTAGGACCTCAAAATAATGTGATATTTTTCTATAAAATATATATATTCTTTCCAAAATTTTTTTGTAATTTATTGGTTAGTGAATATAAAACAAAATAAACTGGATCTCCAAATGTGTAACTCACATAAATCTACAGTATTTGTGCAAGTTTTTGTGTTTTCTAAGTTGCTAGAGAGCTGTTATTTAAAACAACTTGCCATTTTTGCTGATAATTAAAAAGATGAGATACAGGTATACCTCCAATCACTACCAAGTAAAGGCTGATCTTAAAATTATCTATTAAGGGCATGGCTCAGTGCAGGGAATATTTGGTGTTGGCACTAACATAATACTTTCAAATTATATCTCTAGGGAATAATTGTACTGAAACATCATAAGAAAATTACCACCTCCAGAACAGAAGCGATAACTACACACCCCTGATCTTGGCTATTTTATATTCTCATAATGCTGTTTTGACCCAAGAACCAGGAGTGCTTCTTGGCTGCAAATATGAGAACATTAAGACAGCAGATATGGAGAAGTTGTCATTTTCATCACTTGCAATAATGGAGGTTTGGTTATTTTACATTTCAATTTGAGTTTTGGCAAACACAAATAATAATTATAATGTTATTTTTAAATAATAATTTTATTCACTTCAGGAATTAACAAAGAGTATGGAAAATAAAATTTACCTGAAACCAAAAGTTGGAGGCTAAGTGAATGGCAATAAACTTAAATAGAACATTGCATCCTATATTTAGCATGAAATCTAAAAAAGATTGTTAGTAAATAACATAAATGGCATTCATTTTTATAGCTAACCAGTAGTTTTTCTCCTCTTGTTTACATCTGTTTTGATTACCTGTGAGTGCTTTAAGAAATCCTCTGTTCACAAAATCTTACATGAAGATTGATGGTAAAACATAAAACTCCCCCTGACAGGGGTTATTCCAGGATGCAGGTGTTCATGTCAGGTTCTACTGCTGACAAACACAGTAGCCTTCCTTTGAGAAATTAATTCTCACTGAGTTCAGACTATCACATGAATAATCAAGATTCCTCCCTAGGACATCGCTCTGCTAGCTGCACAGTTCTGCTTTGAAATTTAATTCAGGAAGGAATCCTGTTCCCTTCCCCTGATGTCCTAAACCATTCTGCTCTGTTCCACCTCTGAACCTTTGTACTAGTCCCCACCATGTCGTGTATACTTTGGGCAATTTCCCAGCTGTTTCCTTTGGACACATTTCAGTTTTAATTTGGTACATAATTTAAGGAATAGGCTGTGTATGTTTTGCTTTCTTTTCAAATAATCTGCTTGTTAGACTCCAATGTGTATGGTAGGCTTTGAGAAGTCACTCATGAAAGTCACAGTTCCTTGTGACTTCAGGTCTTGAGGGAATGCGTTATACAGTGAGATCTGCCCATGACACCAAGTTAGAAGATGTGGACCCTGGATCGAAGCTCTTCATTCAGCATACTGGCCTTTGGAAGTGAGCTCCATATTCTTCCATACTGCAGTCACCTCACTGACACCTCTCTTTCATTAATGAAAGTGCTGAACAAAATGTATCTAAGGATACACTCTTTGAATGAAACGATTTACTTGAATAAAATTGCCTTTGTAAAGTAAAGGTCAAAGCAATATTTAACGATAGTTATGTTTACATCCTCAGTGAAAATCGTATCATATTCGGCCTCTATTGGGTGTTTAATGTGTGGAGAATCAAATACACACTTGCAAACCTAATACACTGCTACTGAAAATAAGAATAAATAAAGACCCCCAAATCATGAGTTTGCTCTCTCTCTTTTTGTTTTGCCTTCTTTTAAAAGGTGAATTATGGGACTGGGTGTGGTGGTGCATGCTTGTAATCCCAGCATTTGTGAAGCTGAGGCAGGAGGATTGCTACAAGTTTGAGGCCAGCCAAGGCTAATGAATTTAAGACCAACCTGAACTCCATAGAAAGACCCTGTCTCAAAAAAACAAAATGAATAATAATAATAATAATTTAAAAACAAATTATGTCTCATAAAGCTGAGGTGAAGAGTATAAAAAATAGCTATACATTTGTTCTAAATTGATTCAAAATCCTATTTTATTTTACAAAAACCTATAAATTGTATAAATGGTAGGCATTGTTGATGCCAGCAGGTTAGGACTACAGGGAATAAATATTACTGAAAAGATGATGTTATTTTCAATTTTTCGGCACTCTAACCCAAAACAAGGGTGAATAGGTTTACTTTTTCTTGATCATGGAGTAATAAGTTTTTCTTTCTTTTTCTTTTCTTTTTTTTCTTTCTTTTCTTTTCTCCTTCCCTTCCCTTCCTTTCCCTTCCTCTCTCTCTCTCTCTCTCTCTCTCTCTCTCTCTCTCTCTCTCTCTCTCTCTCGTCTTCCTTCCTGTGTGTGTGTGTGTTTGTCTGTGATAAATAAAAACTATAGCTTTCCACATGCTTGGCTAACACTCGACTGCTAAACCACATTTCCAGCCTTAAAACTATTTTTTATTTATCTGAAGGTTTGCCCCATTCACTTTGCAAAGTATAGTTTGTTTCACATAACACCTACTCACAGTAGTTTTGTTGAATTTATTTTTGTGTTCAGTTTTTTTAGTAGCAGTCATTTTAATGCACAGGAAAATTTAAAGTATTACTTAAGCCATGAGGGGATGTAATATCTTCTGGCATACAACTATTTTAAAATATTGAAGGCAAATGCCTTGTGTTTCATCTAGATGCATAAGTAAACTAAACTTTGTCATTTGTTGGCTCTGTGGGTGTCCACTAGCCTTGTATCACATAGTATGTGATGCAGCTAATCATTCATGAAGTTTGAAAGTACAGTGAAGACTCTGTTAGGTAGAAAGTAGAATGTATCGATTTTTTTTTGCATTGTTTTAAGACAAGAACTTTTCATCTTTACCACCTGGTGCGGCACCCACAATTACACTTAAGGGCCACAGTATAGTGATTGTCTACGGGGGCAGCAGAATGTTAGGTTATAGGAACTATTTTTCAAACAAGATACAAACTACTACTTTCAACGGGAAACCTACAAAATAGTTTTATGCCATCATTATGACATGGATCTCAAATTCATTGAATGCCATTTATCCAGAAGGCAAAGCAAAGACATTTTATATAAGTGATATTTTTATTTATACTAGCAATGTGTATTATACTTTATATTGATTACCTACAAGCCTGAAAACCTTTAAAGTGTTTCTAGAAGCTTACAAAAAAGAAGTGTGAAATGGATTTAGTTTCATTTCTGAGTTACGGGCTTTTACTGAGTGTCAGCACTGTGGTGAGTTGTGACTTCTGAATAATGTTTAATCAGGAAACATTTATTGATTACATTCTCCAAACCAGGTAAAGTGGTAGTTTTGGAGCCACAAAGTTAAATCAGATAATTTCACCTTCCAAATTGCCCATGTTATATTACAGGGGATAAAGGAAAGTGCAGTCTTTCACATATCTATGCATTTCATTAGTCTCATTAGTCATTTGGAATTGTATTTCAATTTAAAATAAAACTAATAAGGTGAACATCAGTCAGTTATTTTGATGATGAAAGAGAACTGAATAATTTTCTTAAAGCAAGCTTTAATCAAGTCTTAAAGAAATAAAAGATTTTAAAAGACTCTCAATTTCTTTCATAATTTGACTTCTCCTCTGTGTATTGAAGGCATTTTGTATCACGATCACAAACTACATGTTAGGAACCACTGTCTCCTGAGACCCTTCTGCACACACTGTGGATATTTTGTGCTTTCATTTTCTAATTTCTGAACATGTGCTGGCCCCTTCTGCCTTGGCAACTTTGCTTATTTTTGTTTCCAAATCTTGAGATATCACCATCTACCAATTATCCAGTCCATTTTTCAAGACCACACTCATGAAAGATTTTTTAATCTCCCAAAAATATTTTCCCCAAAATCTTAATCATTTTTTGTTTACTTTTCTCCCAGGGCACTGATTTTATAAAATTAAAGCATATTTTTTAGCATTTGGTTTTAATAGTCACCCTCCTGCCCTGATATCTCAGTGTGATTTTGACTTTTTTTCCCCCAAATTACTATATGAGTGCCTCCTCCTCTCTTTTTGAAGAGCCAAGCTTCTAGGTAAGAATCTCATATGATTTTCCCAGCCAGACCAAAGACAGTTAGTTATAAAGTACATGTGTAGCCAGTGCATTATGGTCTGTGAAGGGAGTTACTCTTAATGATTCAGCCTCCCTTGATCAGGTACACTTTTATACTTCTGTGCATATAACCCAGGAGCTGTTAGATGAGTAGGGTTAACTATGTTAATTTGATTAACTTGGAAGTCGAGGGAATTAGGCAAGGTTTTTTTAAAAACTAGGTGTATCATGAAGTTGTACATACTATATACTATATACACTATGTACTATGTACTATATCCTGTCTCTTATATCTTTACCTGCCTTTCGGCTGCCATGAACTAAGCAGCTCTGATCCACCAGGCTCTTCACCCATGATGTTTCTGTCCTGGAGTCCATTTCCTATGGGCTGAATTCCCTGAAACCATGAGCCAAATTAAACTTCTCCTCCTTTACACTGTGGGAGTCAGATACTGTGTCTCAGTGACAGGAAAGTGACTAACACAAGCAACCATTTGGAGGCCAGTTTATTTATGACTTTCAGAGGATGTTTTCCCAGAGGGAGGCTCAGTCAAGATGTCTTTATGAGAAGGTGGGAGAGACCATGAGAGCATGTTTTTCCCTTCTACTCTTAAGTATTTACAACTTATCTACTTTCAGCCCTTTTTATTTACTTGTCTCCCACACCTTTCCTGCCCATAAATCTGCAGGACCTACTTTTCTAGTTTTTTTTTTCACAATGAACCAAACTCCTTTATCAGTGTTGATCCATCTGATCCTCTGAATGCACCATTTCATAGGGAACACTCAGGACAGCAGAGAAATCAGACAGCTTAGCAGTTTGCTTTTATAGCAGCAACAGGAGCAACAGAGCAGTAACAGTATAATTTATTAAATTCTTGAATGTTTTTTTTTCATTTTAGCTTGTTGTTTTAATAAATTACTCTGATACATGATGTTAGTGCTCCCCAGATCAGTGAGCTCTTGGTGCTTTTCACCTTGTTTCACCAAATGCTTGGTAAGTTGCATTGTAAATCAAGCACTTTTTAAGTGCTAAACAGCAACAAGAAACTAAGGATACAGAAGCAGAAACATTCCAATCGAACAATGTGTACATGTTAACAGAAAATGAGTTATGACCCATGGCATAAATGGAGTTAAGAGAATCAAAAGTATCAAACCAGGTTTGGAGACTACATTCTGGAAAATAATGTTGGGATTTGAAGGAAGGCTAGATCTTAGGAAGGCTTTGGGAAACACTTGACAGAAGAAACAATATATATATAAAAGGAAATAATAATGAGACAGCATCATGTGTATCAAAAACCATTAAACAATTAAGTGTCACAAAGCACAGGATATATTTTCAGATTGTTGAAAACTAGGCTAGAGAGAATAGAACAGGAAGCTCAGCAATGTCACTTTGCAATAAACAATAATCTATGAGCATTCTTAAGTATTTTCTCTTTTTTTGAGAAAAATTCACAATTATTATCATTTTTAAAAGCATAATGAAGGCACAGACACATATCACATGTTCTTACTCATTTAGGATACTAAAATGTCGTTTTCCAAAAGGCGAGGATTAGTGACTAGAAAGGGAAGGGTTGAGGAAAGACAGAAAAACAGAAAAGGCCCATGAAAAGGAAGAACCTCAACATTCCAAATTAATATATTTGTTCATACTTATAGAGTGTAAATTTCTGTACTTAAACTTTTATGCATGAATGTTATATATTTATATACACAAGATTTGATGCACTAGATTTTCTACCAGACAGATACTGAACTCTATGGTGTCAATTAATGTGGCATATACAATAAATTGTTACTTAAAAATAGCCTGGGAAATTGATATACCTTGACTAAAATAACAATGTCATTACTGAGTGATGTAGTCAGGAGTTGTGCAGAGAACAATTAAAATCAGGATGTGGAATTTATAATATTATTTTATGATGGTCACCCATAGTTAACATAAAGTGCAGGAAATCTATACACAACACCAAAGCCATAGAATATTCAGCCAAAGCCTGAATCCCACAGCAATGTCCTGCATGAGTCCAGAGGAAGACCCAGAGCTCAGGACAATGCCTCCCACGAGTCCAACTGGAAGTCAAGAGCCACAAGAAGGACTCACACAAGTCTCTTTTACGGATCCATGCTGGGAAGGCCCAAAGGTCAGCGGTGGAAGCTAGAAAGTCTATGCCAGCGGGGTGAAGGAGCTGTGCTGGTAGGTTGAGGGTTCTATGCTGAAGCCAAGAAGTCACACTCAAAACAAAGACCAGGGCTGCCCTGAAAAGCACCTCAGCCATCCTCAGCAACACGGAAGTCCTGAACCCATCTGATGATAAGCACAGTTGAGTACATGCCAGGAAGCCAGCATGACAAGTTAGTTCTGGAGATTAAGTGGCACACATCTTCCCCTCTGGAGCCAGGAAGCAACACTCGATGTAAGGACCAAAGCTGCTCCAGGAGAACCAACGGTTCAAACAGCAACACGTAGGAAAACCCACAATGCCTCAACGTCTCAATGCCTCTCTTTTCCTTCTCCACATCTCTATTTATGCTGGCAGCTTTCCTCAGGTGGAACATCTACGCTCAGCGCCCTGCTGATTTAGTTCAGCTGGCATTAAATTGACCACCAGTTTTTAATACAAAACATTGAGTAAGTAATGAAATAAGAATTATAGAACAGACATATTCCATGAGAATTAGTTGTTACAAGATTTCTGTTTGTACACAGGGTTTTTGTTTTGCTGTCATTTGTTTTGATTTTAGTATTAGGGAATGAACCCAGAGCCTTCACAATGAGGTAAAATCCACATCCCCAGGGTCTCACTATTAACACTAAATTGTCCAGGCCAGGCTCAGCCTTCTAATTCTCCTGCCTCAGTTTTCCAGCCAAACTTAGGAGATTGTAGGTATGTACCTCCATGATCAGCTTGACATAGTTTTAATTCATAGAAAATTAAAATTTTTTGAGACATTTATTTATAATGTATTTATAGTCTTTAGCTTGGTTGTTTTTACCCCCAAGAAAATGATTAAAACTATGTAGATTGCTAGATGGTTTAGTGAATATATTTAGATAATGACATCAATATTCTAAATTTGGTGGAGGATTTGTGGAATATCCTGCACAGAATCAAATGAATGGCTAACCTATCATCTTGAACTCTCAGTAGAGTTCAGAGCTAAGAACGAACAGTATACAACCAGATCAAGTGTTTAGACTATGCCAGCAGCCCTTTTACAAAGAGCCAACTGATTCATCTTTTGTCTTTGATAAGCAAAATACTAAAGCATTATAAGGTGGGCCAATGTAGATTCAGTTTCTTATTTTTAATAAAACTGTTTTGAGTATGATTATTATTTTCAATAAACTGATCGTTTCTGCCTTTTTTTTTTGAGACAAGATCTCTCTGTGTACTTCTGGCTGGCCTTGCATTCACTAAGTAACCACTATGTGAGCTGGTTTCCAATTTGTGGCAATCCTACTGCCTCAGCCTCCTGAGTGCTCATATTTTTAATGCGTGCCACCTTGCTTGGCTTCCTCTCTTCCTTTTAACTTCTATGCAAATTTATATAAGTATCAAAAATATTAACTGATAGTATAATTATTATTTTATTTTGATAATTAATTTATGGAAATCATAACACTATTATGCAGCAGTTGCCTTGGACATAGATGGTTTCTTTGTTTGTGGTTTGGATTTGAAGTGATGTTGCTATAAAAGTTGCTCTGGTAAAACCATGTGCCCCTGAAGGAAGTTAGAGCAGTTCCTAGGATTATATTGTCAGACTCAGAATTAAACTGAGCAAATAAATGAGTGCTGGCTATTGTAAGTTAAAAACTGTACAAATAAAAATATTGCTTTTGCTATTTAAAGGAATATGTTAGATGCCAATAGCAATTCATTATATTTGTATGTTGCAGTTAAGGCCAAATAATTATTCTGACTGAAGCCTTTATAAAATTGTAGGTATTCTTATGTGAAATAGGTGAATAAAGAGTGACTTCACAATCACTTAATTAGTTTGTCTTTACCAAAATATATAATCCCTATACATATAATATTTAAACTTAAGGTAGAACTTCTTTCCAAATTTTATGTATTATTATGAAAACACGTACCCTTTGGAGGCAATTAAAATAATTAAATGAAGAATGAATAGTATATCTATTGAATTAATCCATAAGAGTTTAGCTATACTTTAATGAATTCAGGGAAATAAACAATATTTTGAGTTTTCATAAAATCGTCCTAAGGGCTGTAATTCTATGGAAGTATCTTTGTGTTTTGCTGCTCTAATAGGTAAATCACTCATGCATTCCATTCTTTCATAACTTGATACTTAGAGTGAATGACAGTTTTGTCTTTCTTTTAGAATTGAAAAAGGGAAAATGAATTCTTTCCTTATTTGGCTGACACAAGGATGGGTTTAAAAGGAACATTTGTCCCTGGGGTTTAGCAAATGAGTAAAGGGCAATGGTATGTGCAGGTGTGATCACTGCCTGACTTTATAATTAGTTCAGAGAACCTGAGAACAAAAGGCACAGCTTGAGCAATCTGCAAAAGCTTCGTTATTGTCCTAACAAAATACGGCTTTAAAAGTATTCTCTTTACAATTGGAATTGTCTTTTTAAATATCCTTAAATTTTAGACAAGTATCTTGGAAAGTGAAATGGATTTTTTTGATTTCACAGTTTTCCCAACACCAACCACACAAAACTGGTAGGTTAGCTAGTCCTAGACTGTGAAGTTAATGCATATGAGGGCAAGCAGAAACATAGCAATACAAAAAATGTCAACAGAGGTTAATACGGTGCAGCCAAATAAGTGTGGATATGTTTAAATGAAAAGAGAAGGGGAAATAAGTAGTTTGCAGTTTTATAAAATAAGATATAACGCTTCTGAGGTGCCATTGTGTATATATAAGACATTCCTTAGATTTTAGATAAAAATCATTTCTTTGCACTTGGTGAAACACCTGCCCATCTATTTCTTTTGGGTGAGGTTTTCTGAGGGGAAGTGAATGGTAGTGTAAGGGGATGATAGGTTTAAAGTTAGGAGTGAATGGTGCTGTTAACGTTACCTCCTGTAAGATAGGTAGAGACAGACTGTTCACCTAAAGGTGGATATTTCTCTGAATGATATGATTGTAAAGATTACTTGAGCAAGAAATATGAAATTATCATAGACAGCCAGCAATTGATAATCACTTTTACTAGATGTAATAGAAATATTTTGAGGAAAGATGTAAATACTTTGGCAGGCATTCTGCTCAATTTTTATATAAATAAAATTTACTGAAGTAATGAATACTGAATTATAGGAAAATATTAATAGCTATACAGTGTATGTATAAGTATACTAAAACAAAAATAGATACAGGTATAAATGTAATCTCTAACTTGGGTAGAAATATTGTGGTTAGAAAATTGAAATAAATGACATTGAAATGACATTATTTCCACAAAGGATTACATTCCTTCTAGAAAATCTTCTGAGACAATGTAACTACCTTTAGCTCATTAAAGCACACATGTCATAACACAAATGTGTTCTGTGTGTAAGAAGGCAGTCACAAATATGATTAAAAGCCTGAGCTCATAAGTGAATTAGTCTGGTAACACATTTACGAATCACATGTTTATTTAATCTTTTACTGTGAAAGATATTCACTTTCTAGCCAATAAAGGTGATTGCTGTTTTTAGAATTTCTTTCTGTTTGCTTTGTTTTTAGAATTACTAAGGAACAAAAAAGTGTTTTAGGTTCTGCAGGGCTTGAATTTCACAGCATGTATTTTCTAGTGAGAAACAAATACTGTCTCAGGTTTCTGTCGTTCACCAGTGTTGCATTATTTAACTAAATAATTTAACCAATGAAATGGAAGGTTAAATTGAAATTTAAGGAGTTTAATTATTTTTAAGTCATCTCTGCCATTAGTCTGCATACAGGATTTGTTAAATCCCCTTCCTTACAGAAGTAGAATGGGATGCTAAATCTCCTAGAATATCTTTCTTTTCTTCTGAGGAACACTGAATTTGCATTTTGAAATTTTTAGTGGATTTATTTTTGGGGGGTGAACTCATGTTAGATGAGTGCTCTGCCTTTGAGCTACACTCTCAGCTCAAGTCAAATGTTTGACAAAACCTTTTAGAAAGTGATGTAGATAAGAAAGCAAGTGTTCATAAGATGAAAACAACCAAATAAATTGTTTCATTTTTGTTTCGGATTGGCCTTTTAAAATGTAGAGTTTATTATTTGTGTAAAATAGAGGAATAAAGCCGTTCAAACAGCAAAACTTTTAAGTGATATTATTATTAATTTCTTGAGATGAAACAAAAATTCCAGAAGTTTTGGATAATATTATTAATATTCAAAATAATTTTTCTTAGATGAAAGACATTTGCATGTCTTCAACATGCAAATTTGTAATTCTTCTAAAATTGCATCTATACTTAGGTTAATAAACAATATACGTGATTGATTTTCTATTTCTACATTTAACTTATTCAGGTTGAAAATGAGCAATAATGCATCCTTATATTGCATCATATCTTATTTCTTCTGTTATAAATACTTAAAGGATATATAAATGCAACTGCATATTCAGATACATATATATGGTATCTATGTAGCTGAATACACATATTTGAAATAAAATACTTTTGATTCAGTAAACATGTATTTTCATACCCTAATAGCAAGATAACGCCTGAGATTATTATATTATTCTAGTGTGTAATTGGAAAATCAGTGATTTTTCAAGTATAAATTACAACACTGACTTCACTATTAAGAGAGTCAGAGAACATTATTACCTATTGCTTACAATCTCCAATGGGTTAACTAGCCCTTTCACATTCTGAGATAGCACCCGGCATAAATTACAGAGAAAGGGAAGCTAACTGTAATCTAGGAAGTACTTAGGGTAAATTGAAATGAAGTTTATACTTTAAAAACGATAATTACTCTTTAACACTGCTTTTATGATTAAAAATACTATCATAGTATCATCTTGAATGAGACCAAAACAAATTTTTGTCCTATAATAGTCATATGGCAGCTGTAATTTAGGGAAGGTGATTAGTTAAGTTTATTCCAGTTTCATTTTAGAGATATGACAATACTTTGAAATACATCCTCTTTATGTTTCAAAAATAAGTAGAACAGTATCAAGGGTAGAAATTTTCAATTTCAATCCATAGATAAAGTTTTCTAAAAGAATACCCTCTCTGATATTTCAGATCAAACGGTGCCAATCTTTTGAATGTTAACCTTTCTAATAGGTATGTAATAATGTCTCATTGTGGTTTTAATTTTAATTTTGACAATAATTGATAAAATTGAGCATCTCCTAATGTCTTTATTTGACATTCAGAAGTTTTTGGCACAAGCTTGGTTTAAATATTTTGTCTCCCTTTAGAATAATTGCCTGTTTAATTGAATTTTTAGAAGTCTTATTTTTGAGTATATTTTCCTGATATGATTTATTTATTTTCTATGTTATTTCTAAATATTTCCTCTCCTGTGTTTGTTATGAATTTTTATCTTTTGTAGTGTCTTTCAAATACAAACTTTGATGAAATCTAATTTGTGTCTATTTGGTTTTATAATTGTGCTTTTGCTTTTGTCACTATGAAACTTTGCCTAATCTAATATGAACTACATTAGTTAAATGTTACTGAATGTCTAACTACAGCTATAGTTTTCTGATAGAGGCCATTATGTATTAGAAAAGTTGGCTTTTAATTTTGGTTTTCTGTTTGTGATATTTTGTATTTTCCTCTTTTTCCAACTTCCTGATCTTCAGATTACAAATACATGTTTTATCAACTCAAAATGTCATACTTTTGTTTCTTCAACTTCATGGTTTTTCTTTTTTCTATAACTTGCTTGGTAGCCTTACAATTCATGGTTTCTCTGAAGAAATTTTGTATTTAACCAATGGTATTTGGGCTTGAACCAGGGGCTTTCACATTGAGCCACAAGCCCAGCCCTTTTTTATTTTTTATTTTAAGACAAAGTTTGCTTAAATCATTAAGTTGGCCTTGAACTCATGATCAGTCCTCCTGGTTCAACCTCCAGGAGTTCTGGGATTGCAGGTGTGTCCCACCATACTCAGATGAGAAATTATTTTTTTTTTAACTGAAAAATCAGATCATTGATTTGGAACTCTTGTTCTCTAATATGGGCATTAAGTACCATAAATCTAATTTTTCCCTGGTACTGAGTTAGTAATATCCACAACTTTTGATCTGTTGGGTTTTTGTTATTATCTAATTAAAATTCCACTTTCATTGATCTATAGATCCATATGCTACTTAGAAGTGTTTTGTTTTAAAAAATTATTTGATTGTTTCCAACATTAGTTAGTAATAGATATTAGTTAGATAAAATTTGTTGTTAATAATGTTCAAATCCTGCATCCATTACTAAATTTCTAACTATATTTTCTAAAACTTATGGGTAGAAGAGCATTAAAATCATCCAATATAATTGTAGGTTTATCTATTTCTTTATGCTTTTATCAGTTTTTACTTCTTGCATTTTCAGTCTCATTTGTAAAGTATATAAACATTTGGGAGTCCCCTTGATGAATTGATTCCTTTATTATTATGAAATGATCTTCCAACTGGGGATTTAGCTCAGTGGCATAAGAAACTGCCTGGCAAGCATAAGGTTGTGAGTTCAGCCCCTGGCACAAAAAAAAAGAAAGAGAGAAAGAAAGAAAGAAAGAAAGAAAGAAAGAAAGAAAGAAAGAATCTTCCATATAATATTCTTTGCTCCAAAATGTATTTTGAATGACGTTAATATAGATAGCACTCCAAATTTTCATGGATCAGTGTTAGTGCATAATTTTTTTTGCCTTCTACTTTTAAACCTTTTGCATCTACTACATACTTTGTGACTTTTTAAGAGAGTATGCAACTTTATTTTTTCAGCGCTAGGGATTAAATTTGGGACTTTGTGAGTGCTAGGAAAAGACTCTCCCACTGAACTATATCTTCACCTTACCATGTAATATTTTAACAACTATAATCTGACATTCTCAGAATACTATTTGTGAATATTTAGATTATTTACATTTAATGTGAAATTATAGTTAGTGTAAATTCTCCACCACCCTGCTGTTTATGCTGTTGTTTGTTCCTTTTCTCCCCTTTTTGTGGATTGATGTGGATTCATTAATTATCTTCTAATTACTGATCAACTTTTCTTTTTCATACTTGATAATTTTTATTGTTATCCAATTTTTATTGGATATCACATTGTATGTTCTATTTTTGATGCTAGATATATTTACAGTGTCATAAATATTCTTAAACTATCTTCTGGGACATAGTTAAGTTATTTGAAAACAATTTTAATCTTTTGAACCTTACTTTTACAAGTTGTATACATAATCAGAATACTCCGTCTTGGTTTGAACATTGAGATAAAACACTTCTATTTATTCGACTTCATTTGCTATAAAATACAATTTTTTTTTTCTATTCCAACTGGGAACAACAGGGATAACTTCCTTCCAATGGTGAATGTTATGCTGTGTTACCTCTACTCTCTTTGATGAGCTTTTCTCCAGCTTCAGTTAGGATTTTTACATGCATGTGCTAATCCATATTCAACTGAATTCTCAACAGTAAACCTGTTTATATTAGAGGTTTTCTTTACACTAAAGACTCTAGCTGCCCCTTTTTCCTCACATACTTAGCTTTTTCGCTTCAGCGGAATGAGCATGTTGGCCTCCTTCTGGGCTGCCCTCTCCTCTGTACTGTCTTCTGGAAGTTTCTCAGCACAGTACACTGAGGCAATAATAGGTATTGTTTGATTTGTTTTCTGTTTCTTAAGAATCACTTTCTGCTGCGTAATGCTGAGAGCCTTAAAAACTTGTTCAGGTGGGAGGTCAGGACCTAACTCAAGGCCCACAGTTTCTTACTAAGAGCTCTGTTCCTAGGGCCCTGCCACTGGAACTCAGCGCAAGCCCACCTCAGGGGTAGGCTACCCCGAAACACCACTTAGGCCCGCCCTGCCACCTGGAATTCAGGGCAAGTCTGCATTAGGGCAAGGCTGCCCCAAACCACCACCGAGGGCCCACCCTGCCACTGGGAACATCAGAAGATCTCAGCCGGCTCCAGTTAGTGTGAGAAAATTTGGAAATTTGCTCCCAGGTGGTGAACTTTGGACTACAGTGGATTATTGTATCAGTGTGGTGAGTATACTCCTGAAATAGAGCTGTACAGGGGATAAATAGGGCCAGTAGTAAAACCTCTCCAACTAACTGTAAGACTTTGGTGTGTCTGAAAAGAGTGTGTGTGATCCCCTCCTACACATAGAAACCACCAGGCAGAGTGAAAATGACAAAACGAAAAAGCAAAATGCAGTCTCAAACATATAGTTCACCAGAAGCAAGTATAGGAGACATTGAATAGAGGACCCCAAAAGTAACACACTGGGAATCTCTAAAAAGATAGTGAGTGAAATAAAAAAACAACTGCATCAGGCTATAGAGGAAATCAAATTAGAAGTAGTCTCCCATGTAAAGATAGAAATAACAACTTTAGTAAAGCAGTTGTTAAATGCAGCTAAAGAAGAACTAGAGAAAAAAGTACATGAGCATGGTAAACTGATTGAAACTTTGAATGAACAATATAGAAAACAAGCAGAATTCATGAAACAAAGAGACATCCAAGAAACAAAAAATTCTGTTGAAAGTGTACAAAACCGCCTAAAGGAAGCTGAGGACAGGATTTTGGACCTTGAGGACAGGATCACAGTTAGTGATCAGGAAAGGATAAAACTTTTAAAAATAACAAAGCAGCATGAAATGACAATCCAGAAGCTCCATGATGATGCCAAGAGCAGCAATGTAAGAATAATGGGCATTAGCAAAGATACAGGAGTCCAGGCAAATGATATACATAAAATAATTACAGAAATAATAGCAGAAAATTTCCCAAACATGGAAAAAGAATCTGATATGCAGATAAATGAGGCATATAGAACACCAAACAGTCAGAACCAACCTAAATCCACACCCAGACACATAATAATTAAGATCTCAGACGTACAGCATAAAAACAGAATATTAAAATCTGTCAGAGAAAAGAAACAACTCACCTATCAAGGAAAGCCTATTAGAATCATGGCAGACTTTTTAGCACAAACCCTCAAGTCAAGAAGAGCTTGGAGTGAGATATTTCAAGCCCTGAAAGAAAATAGCCTTCAACCCAGACTGATGTACCCAGCAAAACTTTCATTCAAATTTAATGGAGAAACAAGATACTTCCATGACAAAGAACAGCTGAGGAAATTCATGTCCACCAAACCAACCCTAGAAAGAGTACTGAAAGACATACTAGACAGAGATAAAAATGAGCACAATCCCCAAAACAACAACAGAAAGAAACCACCAGGTAGGATAAGCAATTAAAAAAGGGGGAAAGCAGAAAGAAACAACTGGAACATAACATGGCAAAGTTGAGCCAGTACATATTAGTGATATCTATAAATATAAATGGACTCAATTCACCTATAAAAAGAAATAGATTGACAGAATGGATCAAGAAACAGGACCCCACAATATGCTGCATACAAGAAACACATCTGACCCAAAAGGAAACTCTTAGATTAAAAGTCAAAGGATGGAAAAAAGTATTCCATGCAACAGGAACCCAGAAAAAAGCAGGGGTAGCTATTCTGTTTGCAAACAATGTGAACTTCAAACCTAAAATGATTAAAAGAGATAGAGAAGGTCACTATATACTTGTTAGTGGTAAAATTCAAGAGGAAGAACTAACAATTATAAATATATATGCACCAAATACAGGAGCACCCAACTATATAAGACAGATACTAATGGACATGAAAAACCAAGTACACAAGAACACAGTTAAAGCAGGGGTCCTTAACAGCCCATTATCACAGAGAGATAGATCAACTAGACAAAAAGCCAGCAAAGAAATAATAGAACTGAAACATACCTGAGAGCAATTGGACTTAGTAGATGTTTACAGAGTGTTCCACCCATCCACATCAGAATACACATTCTTCTCAGCTGCACATGGAACAGTCTCCAAAATAGACCATACATTATCCCATAAAACATTCTTAAGTAAATGCAAAGGTATTGAAATGATACCATGCATAATATCTGACCATAGCGCACTGAAATTGGAAATCAATGGCAAAAGAAATTTTAAAACCTGCATAAATACATGGAAATTAAATAACAGCCTTTTGAACAACCAGTGGGCTACAGATGAAATTAAAGAAGAAATAAAACAATACCTACAATTCAATGAAAATATAGAAACAACATACTGTAATCTGTGGGATGCAATGAAAGCAGGCTTAAGAGGGAAATATATAGCAATAAACTGTCATATCAAGAAAACAGAATGAGCACAAATAAACATCCTAATGCTCCATCTGAAGCTTCTAGAAAAAGAAGAGCAAGCTAAATCCAAAGCTCATAGAAGAGAGGAAATTGTAAAGATAAGAGCAGAAATCAATGCAATTGAAACTAAAAAAAAATACAAAGAATGAATGAATCAAAAAGCTGTTTTTTTCACAGAATAAACAAAATTGACAAACCCCTTCAAAAAGTTGAAATACACGGCATCTACCTCAACCTTTTAAGAGCCATCTATCACAAACCAACAGCCAACATTATACTAAATAGACAAAAACTGAAAGCTTTCACTTTAAAATCAGGAACAAGACAAGGATGTCCACTCTCACCACTCCTTTTCAACATAGTTCTGGAAACACTAGCCAGGACAATCAGATAAGAGAGAGAAATAAAAGTAGTAAAGATAAGAAAGGAAGAAGTTAAATTATCACTATTTGCAGATGATATGATGCTCTATATAGAAGACCCAAAAAAACTCCATTAAAAGACTATTAGAGGTAATAAACAAATTCAGCAGTGTAGATAGTTACAAAGTCAACACTCAAAAATCAATACCATTCCTGTACACAAACAAGAAACTCACCAAGAGAGAAAATATGGAAATATTGCCCTTTACAATAACATCTGCAAAAATGAAATACTTAGGAATCAACCTAACTAAAAATGTAAAAGTCCTATATGGTGAAATTTATACTGCGCTGAAAAGGAGATTGAAGAGGATGTTAGAAAATGGAAAGATATTCCTTGCTCTTGGCCAGGAAGAACCAATACTGTGAAAATGGCCATACTCCCAAAACTGCTATACAGATTTAAAGCAATCCCAATCAAAATACCATTGACATACCTCACATATCTAGAGAAAACACTCCTCAAATTCATTTGGAAACAGAAGAAGCCTAGAATAGCAAAGGCAATTCTGGGTAACAAAGACAAGGCAGGAGGTATCTCAATTCCTGACTTGAAACAGTACTATAAAGCCACAGTGATCAAATCAGCTTGGTACTGGCAAAGAAATAGACCTGAGGAGCAATGGAACAGATTAGAAGATGTAAGCACAACTACAAAGACACTCACCACCTGATATTTGACAAAGGGGCTAAATATGTCAACTGGAAGAAAGATAGTCTCTTTAATAAATAGTGTTGGAAAAATTGGCTCTCTACATGCTGAAGACTAAAACTAGATCCATGCATATCACCATGCACAAAACTAAAGTCTAAATGGATCAAAGACCTCAATATTAAAACAGAAACACTAAATCTACTGACAAGGTAGGTAGAAATCTTGGAGACGTAGGGGTAGGCAGAAGACAAGGTAGGTAGAAATCTTGGAGACGTAGGGGTAGGCAGAAAATTCATGAATAAAACACAAACTGCACAGGAAATGCTTCAAAGAATCAACAAATGGGATCTCACATTATTGAAAAGTTTCTGCACTTCAAAGGAAATCACCAACAGAGTGAAAAGAAAACCAACAGAGTGGGAAAGAATTTTAACCAGCAACCCCTCAGACAAAGGACTTGTGTCCAGAATATATAAAGAAATGAAAAACATCAAGCCCCCCAAATTCAAAGACCCTCTCCAAAAATGGGCCTCTGAGATGAACACACAGTTCTCAGAGAAAGATATACAAATGGCAAATAAAAGCATGAAGAAATGTTCACTATCGCTGGTCATTCGAGAGATGCAAATTAAAACAGTATTGAGATTCCACCTTACTCCGGAAAGAATAGCTGCCATCAAGAAATCAACTGATAACAAATGTTGGCGAGGATGAGGGGAAAAAGGAACCCTGCTCCACTGTTGGTGGGAATGTAGACTGGTGCAACCATTATGGAAATCTATATGGAGAATTCTCAGAAGACTAGGATCAGATGCCCCATTCAATTCAGCTATCCCCCTCCTGGGTATTTTCCCCAAACAACTGAAAAGTTCATATCACAGTGATATATGTGCACCCATGTTCATAGCTGCACAATTTGTGATAGCTAAATCCTGGAAACAATAAGATGCCCATCAACTGCAGTGTGAATGAAAAAGATGTGGTATTTTTATACAATGGAATATTACTCAGCTCTAAAAAAGGGTGATCTTGAGGGCTTCATAGGCAAATGGAGACAACTTGAGACTGTCCTCATTATGGAAATAAATAAGAATCATATTTATAAATATCATATTATGTCTCTAGTGTAAAAAGTAAATAAGAACTACAAGCATAATAAAACCAAAATGTTTAATTGCTGTTGTAAAAAAGAGAGGAAAAGAAAGTGCTCTAAGGGATATAGCTGCATGTATGTTTGAGTGTGTAAAATAGATGACCATATTGCTGAATTTTTGTTGGATCTTTGAGCCGAACTGTTTGTAGTCTGACTGTTTGAATATTTACTATGTACCCTTTAACTTTGTAACTTGAACAACTACATCCAGGATGACCGTACGTTATTTATAAATTACTGATTTCTTAGTGGGGCTTTTTCTCATTCTCCTTTTTCTTTTTTTCTTTTAGAATTCTGTATTGTTGTTACCCTTTTTTCTGTTTTTTTCTCTTCTCTTTAAATAAAATTTTAAAAATGTATAATTAGTATTGTAAAAAAAGAGGAAATAGGAAGCGCTATAAAAGATATAGCTGCATGTATGTTTAGGTGTGTGGGATTGATGACCATATTTCTAGGTTCTTGTTGGATCTTTGAACAGATCTGTTTTCACTCTCACTGCTTTAGTGTCCACTTTGTGTGCTTTAATTCTGTAACCTGAATAACTATTTCTAAAAGAAAGTATAGCTTTTCAGGCAAAATTTTTTTCTAAAGAGGAACTTTTACAATTTAGTCTTGCCCATTGCTTTACTTATTGTCTGTGGCTGCTTTCATCTTACAATAGTAGAATTCTGGCAAAGATTCCATGACCAGTGAAGCTAAAAACATTATTGACCCCTTTACAGAAAATGTTTGCTAAGCTCTGCTTAGTATAATGGGAAAGAAAGAAAAATGTAACTTCTCCTTGCAAGGTTTAATCCTTGTAAAATCAAGAGTATGCTTTAAATTATTTCTGTTTCTTCAGAGTGAAAACAGTTTTTTTCCCCTATTTTTCTTTTAGTGCTAGGGATCAATCCCAAGACTCACAATTGCTAAGCAAGTGCTCTGCTATTGAGCTACAATCCGAGTCATAGTGATTGAAGTCTTTTAAGATTACTTCGCTGGAAGATCAATGTATTTAATAGCATGGTTAAAACTGAATTTCTAAATTAGCAGTTTATCCTTTACCAAGGTACTATGAAGACTTAGCCATTATGGCCAAAGAAGATGACCTGGAATTCTCTCATATCTTTTTGTTCTCTTTTATCTGAAAAAATCTGTAATTGATTTATAACTAAATTATGGGGAAGCAACTCCAGAGCAGTTGCTAGACCCAGGCCTTCACATGACAGCTTCAACTTCTACTCTTTGAACATTTGGGGCTCTAAACCTAGAGAATGACCACTCTAGGACCAGCACAGTGGTAGAAATCCATGCCACCTCAAAAGGCCCTGCAAGATAAAGGCAATGTGGAGAGATAGAGAGAGGGAAAGACTCCTGAGACTGCAGATATGTGGAGAAAACAGATATTCCAGATCTGTTCACTTGCTATGGCTGTGATCACAGAATAACCTTCGAGTCAAACCCTTCAAAAATTCCTGACTCATTAAATTGGGAGTGACTTTTACGGTATTAAATATTGTTACTTTATTGTATAGCAACATATAAACTGTAATTGTTGTTAGTAATACCAACATGTTCCAGGCAAAAATTGCTTTAAAAAAATCTAAATAGTTAGAATTGCTGTAGTTCAGGCCTGCACACAAAATTCCCAAAGGAAGGTTGCTACCAATCTGCAAAACTTATGCTCTCAGCGCCTGTTATTGTACCTTCTGTCAGACTTTCTGTCTTTTAAGGAAAGAGATTTATCTACTTGTGTGTATTTGCATTTGCAACTCCTAAAAAATGTTTGCTATTTTAGACCAAAGAGAGATTTGCAACTGATTTTCCAAACAAGTGAACAGATGACATTTTCATGTAGCTTGTCATGTTGTCAATGTCATATATATCTACTTCCTCGACAAGCGTATTATTTTGTTGATATAGCTAGTTTTCATAAACACATACCATATAATATCAGTAATTATATCAATTTAATTTTGACATCTAAATTTAATAATTTTCAGTGTGAAGCCTTCTCTTTTATTCGTTGCCAGTACATATGAACACAAGCCAAGAGTAGTTCGGAAAAGTATGGTGGCAATGACCCAGAAAGAAATTGTTGAAAAGATAATTAAAGTAAAAGTTCCATATTTATTATATGTAGGTATTTTATTTGTTTTCCATTATTATTTTTATAGATTTTATTATAAAATGAGATATGTTGTATATTGTCTAGGATAACAGCTATTTGGAGGAGAATTAAACATGAACTAAAAGGGTGGATACACTCTGGAATAAAGTTAAGTCTTGGGAAGGTGTTAGAGGTAAATTTCAGCATAGAGATTAAAGAGTCAAATGTATAATACTTTATTTTTTAGGAAAAACCAAAACAAATAGTGACTAGAATTTGGTGAGAGCAATGTTGATATGTTGGTATGGTACTGTCCTTTTCTCTGGTGTGGTAGAAATGAAATGTATCTGTATATAGCAAAGAAATTTACCTCTAGAGAACCAAAGTGGTATTTCTCCTCATTGAACACTTGTGAGGAAATAGGGAGGGGCAGACATGGTGCAGTGGTGAGCTGGATCAGTCAGCAATGCATAGTCCCAGACTTGTGACTTCCTTGTCCCTTGTGAGCAGTAATATTCTATCTTCTCAAAGATCAGTAAGGGACCTTTTTTTTAAAAAATTCCTTTCAACTCTACTCAAACCTCCTTTAAATATCTGAGATGTTACACAGAATGCCACTGGTAAATCTCAGCTGTATTATTCTTCCCATTTAACTAAGTTATAACTAACACAAAGTATATTTATAGTTAATGAGATGTTCTGGAATCTTTGCATAGGTGGAGAAAAATATCAGATTTGAAGATCGAAAATGAAATTTTGATTCTTTATTATGTAAGGTATTATACATATAACAAAATTGGAATATTTAGATAAATATGAAAGCAAAATACAACCCCATATCAATGATAGTAATGAATAAAAATATAAAACAATTTCAGCAGTGCCTAATCCGGAGTAAACAAACAACTTCTGAGTGTATTATGTGATCATTACTATATGCTTTTTCATTTATGCTTTGATGTCACCTTACAAATGTGCTTCTCTCAACTTTTCTATGTGACACTATCATTTTCAAAAGTTTTTCTGGCAAACAAGTCATTATTCTTTTTATTTCACACCACAAATCCAGGACACTAGATAATTAATTGGTTCTACTTTTATTATTATTATTAGATACCAGGAATTGAACTTGTGACCTTATACTTTCCAGGCAAGCACTCACACCACTGAGCTAAATCCCTGGCTCTACTTTTATTTTTAATGTATTTATTTATTAATACATGTCTGCAACATATAAGAAACACTTTTATCATAGGGACTTGGTGGTACTTTTAATGTATATCCAGGAGATTTTTACCAGTACATGCTTTATGGAATTGATTCATGTACCTAGCACATTTTATTTCCTTTTTAAAAGTTTTAAAATTTTATTTTAAAGATAATAAAACCTACCAAAACAAAGCAGAATATATCCAACCAAAACAAAGCAGTGGAATTGATACAGAACTTCAAAGCAGGAAAACAACAATGGTTATCATAGTATATCTTGCCATCTTCACAATAGTTTTCCATTCCATCAGATATAGCAAAATCAAAGCAAAACAAAACAGAATAAAACCTATCCAAAAAGAACACTGAATAAAGTAAAACAATTAATCAGAACAAAACAAAACAGTGAGAACAATATTGTATTTCAAAACCATGATAGAAATTCCTATATTTGCTATATTTCACACTGTCATCCTCCCAGTAGATGCTCAGACCACAGGCCCTAGGCCTGCAAAGTCAATCAAACAATAGGAGTATTCAGCTGCTTTTTGTTCCTCAGAGGCTATCAGCTCAGCCTTCAAAGCAACGGATTGCTTAAAGTGGGTGGAGAAATGGGTGTTGGTTGAATTGGTTGGGGGTGAAGGTGGTGAATCTTAACACAGGCTGACAGGCTCACAGGAGGTGCTATCTGACTTTTCTCTTTCTGGGGCCTGCATGGCTAGTGTGGCTTACTGAAAAGGCTGGCTAGTTGGCTTTCTGGTCAGCTCCTCCCAGTATCAGCATGGCCAATTCTTGCACTGACTTTTCTGTTCCTGGGATCTTCACGGCTTGCTCTTAATTCCTTTTATTTTTTCTCCTTTCCTTTCCCTCCCTTCCCTTCCCTCTCTCTCTTAATTTCCTCCCATGTGAGAAATATCTATCTCTCTACTTTCTATTATGTATTTTTTATTTTGCCCTTTATAATTTGGATTTCTCACACAAGAGAAAACTTTCACAGAGAGATTAACAAGAAATATTAAGTAATATTTTTATTAAGATATGCCTCCTTTAAGGTGAATTTATGTATAAACTTAAAGGAAAGCAACACAACACATAAAATGTGTTCATTCTTAAACTTCTTGCTTGCTAGGAGACCAAAGTTCTTCAGTCATGAATCAAAGAAGCAATTGTTCCTGAAAAAAACAAGCAATTAAAAAACTAGAGATGTGAGTTTGACTTCATTAGCTTTAGGATAAAGGAAACTTATCCTGCTTATCAAGCAATATGCTTCAAGATTTGCTTTAATGATTCTGATCCTACCATTCCAAAGACAAAACAATAAGTAGTCTGTTTTTCAACATGTCACCTTTTCTGAAAGAAATGCAAGAAGTACTAATGGGATATATGTTTTTATAGCTTTCATATGTCACTATCTGGTGGTCACTGCTGAAGGATATTCACATATCTGTATGTTGAAAACATTTATTTTATTTATATTCATTATATCTGGTGGTACTTTTTTTCAACTCTGCCTATTTAGTTTTGCTTTTTTGTCAGTATTTTCCTTTTTTGATAACAATTTTTGGCCTTAAAATTATGGCATTAAACAAAAATAACAAGGGACAAATCCTTTTCTCTTCCTCCATTTATTTTTAATTGTTCAGAATAAACTGATCCATAGAGAAGCAATACATTCTGGTAGTTATTATTTCAGCAGGGAAAATGGAGAATAACAACTAATAGATACAGGGGCTATTTTTACACAGATAAAATGTTCTTAAATTATATATTAATGATCACAAATCTGTAAATATTTGCATTACTTCATGAATATATTGAATACCATTGAATTTTATACTTTAAAAGAATATATTTTATGGTTAGTGAATATTAATATTTACATCACATTAGAAAAGAGTTCTAGATTCTTTTCATTAAACAAATATTTGGTGAGACGTTTTAAAATGCAAAAGGTTGGGCTGTGTAAAATATAGTGAATTTTCATACAGACAAATGATAATTAGGAGTATCATTTATCAAATATCGGTGATAATCAAAAATCTATGATAAAACTTGCTGTGAGAAGATTTCAAAGTGGTTTTACCTTTTCAAATTGAGCTTCAAGAAAACTGATGAGACATTTTCTTGCATAAAACTATACCTTAATTTACATTCATCAACTGAAAGACAGTCTTCTTTTCTTACTCCATGCATTGATATTATACCTAGCGCAAACTTAAAATGAATTAGTTTTCTCTAGTTACCAGTAACGTTAGTGAATAACATGTATCAAGTTTGTCATATTCAAGGAAAACAGTGGAAAATTTGTTACATGTAATTGTATGAAAAAAACAGGCAACTTAACTTACTCATTATTGAAAGAATGCCCTGACACATGCAATTTAAGGAATGCATTTTTATTTTAATTCACAGTTTCAGTTGGTTCAGTTCATGGTTGACCAGCTTCATTATATAAACAGGATATAGAAGAGCCTGGTGGAAGCTCATGTCATGTCATGGTGGCCAGGAAGTAGAGAGAAAGGAGTAGTTTTGGACAAGAATACATTCTTCCAGATCATGTCCCAGTGACCCATCAACAAGGTGCTACTTGCTAGCAGAACATTCAGTCACAACTCATAAAAGGATTAATCAACTGATAAGTGTAACACCTCCATGATCTAAGGATTTTCCAATGCTCCACACATGACACTTTAGGGGAACATATTAGATCTAAATCATCATTCTTCCTAGACCTACACAGGCTCTTCCATCTCATGATGCAAATTGCATTTAATCTATCCCTGAGACTTACCAGTCTTAACATTTCCAACATTATTTAATACTCCAAGTTCAGAATCTTCTCTGAGCTTTAATGCAAATTCTTAACTGAGTTCCTATAAAAATAATTTTAAAAAGAAAGTTAAATATTTTCAACATATAATGATTAAATATTCTTAATCTAAAAGGATGGAGTAGGGTGATAGAAAGGAAACAGACATGAACAAGACTGAACCCCAATTGGTCAAATACTAAGTCCTGAAGTTTCATACCCAGCACCCAGGGCAGGTGGTGTAGTACGTGAACTACAAGTGGCATGGGTAATAGCATGACTTCCGTGTCCACAACACTCATGTCCTCCTCTTCAACTGCCTCTGCTTGCTGTCTGTAACTTTTCTCGCAGATATTCCATGTTTTTTGATAGCCCTAGCTTCCTAAGATTTCCATTGCACCTGTGGCTTTACTCTCAGAGTTAGACACTACACTCTTAGGTGCACCCTGCCTGGCCACTCAGGCATTCTTTTAAAATTTGAGTAGAAGCTTCCACCATCCTGCAACCCTTGCAAACTGCATGCTTGCCAAACCATCATCATGCAGATGAGACCAAGATTTGCTATCACTTCAAGCAAAGCCTGGACCCCCTGGGACCTTTGCTTTTGAGGCAAATTATGGCTGAGCAGTGAGAAGTGAAACACAGGAAACCATTTCCAGATGTGGCTCCTTTCCAGGACAGGGCTTAGTGGCTCTTTCTCAAGTGAAATGTTTATACTTTAATACCTTTGTGTCTGTGATGGGTGGGGACTTGGTTATTTTGAAATGTCTTTAGCCCATTTTTCCTATTGTCCCATGGAAAGAGCTTGGATTCTTTTTCATGGTAATTTTTTCATTATCCAAGCTCTGATTGGGTCCGACTTTATAGGTGATTCCTTTCTGGTGGGTTACTTCTTACCACATGTTTGTCTTTTCCTTAGAAACAGACCACTTTCACTCATATTAATGGCAATCTATAATTACATGTAAATTTAATGTGTATATCCTTAAAACGTGGCCTCAGCAATTTTCTGAAAAGATTTTTGATTAGCTTTTGTGCTGTAGATATAATATTACCTGTTTAAGATGGGTAAAAAAATTATTCCTTTATTGTGAAAACTACATAAATTTTAGCATTGTTTCTAGAATGTGAGTTTAATAAATAAAGGAGCTATCATAAATACGTGACTATAGGTAGGCACTTTGTAAGTGATTTGTTTATATTTCAATGGCACATGCTGTGGTCTTCATTCTTTGGGACCTGATGATGGTATCTAAATTTAGCCTTAGGGTATTTTAAAGTAGCTGATTAGTTTTTACTACTTAATTAAATATGTTAATATAAAAGCTAATGAAAATATTTTATTGATCAGATATCAGATTAGTAAATGCTATCATGTCCCACAGTGATATCTGACATTTATAATGACAGCAAAATATTACTAGAAAATTATTGAAATACATTTTATCACATAGCATATAGTACAACACATATGAATAAAGAAGCCTAATATAAATTTTAAAGCAAATATTTGCCATATATTTACTAATAAAGATAAGTACTAAATATTCATTTAAAGTGATTGCTGAAGCTTAGGAAGATGTAGGTTTTAATTTCAAATATGTAGAAAGGTCTATAATAATTTAGCAATTTCAAATTCTTTTAGAATATAGTTTTCCTTCCATTTATAAGTCAGAGAACAGTATTTTAAAATCAAGTGCCATTATTTCCAACATATTTTTCAAAGATTCCACAAATGGGTCCTTTCCTATGCACATCATGTCCAACAAATTAAATAATTTTTATCAAGAAGTGCAACTCAGGCATGCATTTACTCTCATACCTGGGAAACATGCTGATTAAAGCCACACTTATATTTCAATTAATTGTACAGTTACACAATGAACTGAAGGCAGAAAATTCTAGTTTCCTGTTATAGAATTTTGAGGAAGGGGAAAAAAGTGTTCTCTTTAAGCAATATTATATAAATTTTACCCTACAGACATTTTAACATTATACTATTAAAATAAATTTGATTTTTTGTTTCATTACAGATGCTTGATTATTTGGCATCTGATGCATTATATATTTAAGATTTTCCTGATAATATAAGTAAAGTTCTAAAAATAAAACAAAATGCTTGAAAGGAAAAGGTTATTGTGAGGTATAAGTATAAAAGAAACATAACACAAAACGCCAATTGGATTTTGAGATTTGACTAAAAAAATCAAGAAAAGGGCGTGCATGCCTACTTGCTGTTTGTGCTTATATTGATTAATTGCAAAATAAATTAAATGTAAGCATGTTAAATCCATAAAAGCTAACACTTATAACCTTATCCAGAATGGATTTTTATAAAGCTGTTTCTAAATACACTAATCTCATTGAAATTAAAAAGGGATAATAATCCTTGTCTGGCTCAAATCTTTTCCCTGACGTGAGAAAGAGTTAGTAACGCTCAGATGAACCTGTCAGCCACGTGATAAAGAATGTGTGGCTGCGTCTGCAGCTGCGCTTCCCAAGTAATGAAGGATTACAACACAAAAATAAAAAACGTTTGGGATGCTGTTTTCTAAAAAGCCCCATTCAAGGAGTCTGTCCAATGGCCACTGTGTATTGTTTTATAATGGAACAAATCAATCACCTCCTTAAAATACATATCTAATTCTTCTCATTGCTTCCTATTTTCATCATGAGCCTCATAAAATGTGCATCTGTCATTATGGGCAAAGAAGAAAAACTACAGTTCTTGCATAGAAAATAAATATGTTTGAAGCAGAAGAAACAAATACAAAGTCCAACAATAAGTTGCGAGAGGACGACTGTTTCTGAGTCTGTTCTGTGTGGCTGCAACGGAATTCCACAGACTGGGTAATTTATAAACTACCGAAGTTTATTGAGCTCATGATTTTGCAGGACGACAAGTACAAGAGCGGAGGTTTTCATCTAATGAGGGCGCTCTTGCTGCATTACTCCACAGCAAAATGTGGAATGAGGAAGGGCAAGAGAGCACAGGCGTCAGAGATGCAGCGTGTGAACCGATTTCATAATACATTCATCCTCACTCTAATGAGAGAAATATTGATCCAATTATTAGAGCAAAGTCCTTGTGACCTAATTACTTCTTTAAAATCTCACCTCTTAACTCTAGAGCAATGGAGATTAACTTTTCAGCACAT
This sequence comes from Hydrochoerus hydrochaeris, assembly GCA_004027455.1. NCBI lineage: Eukaryota > Metazoa > Chordata > Mammalia > Rodentia > Hydrochaeridae > Hydrochoerus > Hydrochoerus hydrochaeris. The sequence goes on from PVLA01000984.1 coordinate 171,793, forward strand.
GAATTTGGGGGACACGTTTGACTGAGGTGAATGAGTATGGGGAATGTATATGAAAAGAATGCTTGCATTTGAGCCTGTCTTATTCAGTTTGAATAATTAGACATAGAAAACCTCCATGTGATACATAGTCATAATCTCTAGAAGTAAATATGCCTTTCAGTGATGAAGCTAACAGTTAAATGATACATACTGAAATAGTTAAAAAAGAATATTATTTCTATAACTAAGTAGATGACCAAAATAAGAGAAACAACATGGAAAAAAGAAGCCTAGAATATGAATTCATGTTATGTTAATTTATTCATATGAAATTAAAATTTTCATATGAATAAATGAACATAATTTTGTGTTCATATCATACACAAATAATTGGATCAAAATTCATTATGCCATATGTTGAATGGTACATGAACTTTTAAAAAATTAAGCCCAAAGTTTGGTAAAGTTTCTGTTTCTAACAAATTTAATTAAAACATATTTAATAGGTATAAGGGTAGAACACTCTTTCATGCTGAACAGTTCATAGTTCTCATTGCATTTCTTCTACCTTCTGAAAAGAGTATCCAAATTTTACATTATAAGGATGTTTACAAAATCCACAGATAAAAATACTCTTATTTCTGTATGTCACATATTACCTCCTTTTATAAAAATCCTAACATAGCATATATGTGTTTCTATCTTATTAAATTATATACTGCATAAAGGAAAGAAACTTTATTTTGTAGTCTTATGTCTTATATCTAACATAAAAGGGGCCACTCAGTAAGACAGATGAAGCAACCAAATATAGTTTTGGGTCTGTAAATTTTGAGTATGAAATAGATTGCTCCTTATTTTATGAGTGTTGTGTTCTGCCTTTTTCATTTTACATTGATGTGATGCATGAAAAATGTTTACTTCAATGCATGACAGAGAGTAAGAACTTGTTAGTCAATGATATGATTAACTCCATGCTATCACTTTAAGTCATTTTTCGTGTCTGCTCTCCAAATGCCTAGATTTTCCTACTTAAATATTGATACCTGAGCCTACAATTTACAGGAAACATTGTGACCTCAAAGCACGAATGGGGACTTTTTCTAGTCAGAGTTATGCTTTTGTGATGAGTGAGTAAAGTCACTGAACTCTCAAACATTAAAAGAGCTTCCTTTCCAGGCCCCCAATAATGTATCTCTTGATTGCATGTGTTTGTAGTGAACTAGGAGAGGATTATGGAATTTTCTATAATAATTATATGTATAAAATGCTAAAAGAACACAAATTAAAGTCAAATCAATTCTTCCTGGATCAATAGACAACACAGAGATTTTATCAAAACTTTGAAAGGTGAGTAAAGTGAATAAACATTGTATAAAAGCATAAGGCGAACAGAATCATGACAGGATCTGAATGTGCAAATCACACAGATGTGAAGTGTAAGGTATGACGGATGTGTGTTTCCAAGTTGAAAGAGGGTGTGTAGCAAACATATGAAATATTAGGTTGAGGAGTTTATTGTCAACAAAGCCTACATGTAAAGATTTGCACTCTCAAACAATAATTAAATGGGAAAATTGATTGAAGGGGGAAGAGAATGGTTATATAGATACACACACACATATATATATATATATATATATATATATATATATATATATCAGATAATATCATTTTCAAATATAAATCCTCTATGATCTGTATAGTTTTATTTTTAAATATATATTATCATATATTATTACCAGTTTTTAAATTTTGAGTCCAATGACCTTTAATATATTTTACTTTAGTAGGAAATTGAGTTGCTATTTTTAAGATCAAGTGACAGAATTTGAACTATGTCTTAGGAGAAGACAGCAATGTTATGCAATTGCCTAAATCCTGGATAAATTAGTATACAGGTAGCTTTAATGTGAGGATAAATGAATAGATCAAAAACAGAAAGAAAGAAAGAAGCAATGTTCTTTGAAATTTATTAAAAATTCACAGTTAATCAACCAATAGCTATTAATGTACTTTAGTGTAATAAACAGCCTGAGAAATTAGGAGATATAAAAATTTAATATTTCTTTTTAAATACACTGAGTTATGAGTAGCAATTAGAAAAGAATGACTAGTTTTAAATAAGTAGTACATTAATGATCAGATAATATAAAGCACTGTCTATTGCAAATCACCAGGGATTTTATTCTCTGTTCTTTGTTACAAGTTGGGACAATTTCCTCCCCAGTTCTCTCACTGAAGTTACTCTAATTCTCACAACTGAAGCTTAAAGTACCCTTCTATCATAATAAATCCTCTTGGTTGCTCTTCATCTCCCTGTCAACCAAATTAATCTCAACTTTTCTAACATTAAAATGTCTCAATAACAGTCTCTGGTGAGTAAAATATTTCACTTTACTTCACTAGTCCTAGATTTTTAATCAATTTCATTAAGAAATGATTTTCCACTTAACTGTCCCCTTCAGCTAACCTTGGCAACCTTATGTCCCCTGTCATATCCTTACTAATCATGCTACAGAATATTTCCAGAATGTTAAAAGTTTCCTTCTGTCCCATGTGGTAAATATCTACTCCAGAATCCAGTCCCTAAGCAATCACTGAATTAGTGTGTGTCACTGAATATTAGTTTTTCAATTTATTTAATTTTATATAAGTAGAACCGCAGTATGTTCTCTTTTGTCTTTGTCTCATTTTACTGTTCAGTGCTAATAAGTGTATCAGTAGATCATTCTTTTTACTGTTGAGTAATATCTTGCTACATGGCTGTGTCAAATTATGTCAGTCTTTTAAATTTTAACACTTCTATAGTCGTACCTGATCATGACTTCCATTTATATTTTTCCTATTTAAAATGATGTAAAAAATTGTTTCTTACATTTCAAGGTTATTTTAATATCTTCCTAATAAACTTTGAATAGTTTTCAATTTTTTTTCTATTTTTGCTACACAGCCTCAATTTTTAAAAATATATATTTTGTGGGCTGAGGGTATTGCTCAGTGTCATATGCACCTGCCTGGCAAATGCATTCCTGGTACAAAAATAAATTACAAAAAAATTTGGATATGACTTTTTCCAAATGTGTTTATTGTAATTTTTTTTTTTAGCACCAAGCAGGCACTTATGCCACTGAGTTAAATTCCCCACCCTATTATAAATATTTTGTACCAATCTGCAGCATCCTTTAATTTTTTAATAGTGATTTTCAAGAAGCCTTAGAGAAAAAAAATCACGAACTCCAAATAATATTTTTATTCCTATTGTCCTAAGAAAATGTGACCACACCAAGGTCATTACAAGTTTCTTTTTTAAAGATCTTCTTTTTAAATTTTCAAAGTTTTGCTTTTATGTTTCAGCCTATGATCCATTTAACATTGGTGTTTTATAGACTATATGAATAAAAACAGAGGCTCATACTTTCCACATGGATATTTAGATTTGTATGCACTGGCACTTTTCACATGGATATTTAGATTTGCATGCACTGGCATTTTCCTGTATTAATTCAGTAATATTAGACTCACCTCATGGTATGGGAGATAACCACAGGACCACCGCCTACAGAATCAATTATAGAAAAACATGAAAGGTAATTAATACACAATGGAAAAGTCTAACCATTGCTCCAGAAGGAGATATTAACTCTGCCTTCTATGGTGCTTTTGTATCCTCTGAAAGATATAGCTCATAAGAAGTGTTTTGATCACAAAATAAATAGAAATGTGACATTCTAGAGAAGCATTTTTCTTGACTTCTCTTCTTGGTGTAATTAATGCTTTTGGTTTGCTAACTATTTTATCTACATTTATTTGTTTCCTAAACAAAATTTAGAATGTTTTGGCTCTGGCTTCTTGCAATGTCTTTGACTGCCGTCTTCTCTTTCTGATTCCGTCATGGACTACATTTCTATATTTATTTATTTATTTATTTATTTATTTTCAAACAAATGGAATGCATTGTTTTATTTTTATATAATCAACTAGAAGAAACAGGAATTGGTTTTATATGATTTTTAATGATAACCTAAGAATTACTGCATAGTGCCTCAGATTTTGCAGCTCATTCTATTTTTTCTGACTCAGGCCACTTCATTTCACTAATCTAATTAATTTGTGCTAAAACATGTCACCCTTGTTGCATTAAAATTTACATTAAAATTGTTTGATGACTTTCCAAAGGCTATTTTTCCTCCAGAATTGGTTATGTGAAATAAATGCACATTGCTCAGTGCACTCTTCCACCATTTTGACAGACATTTTCTTTGTTTTTAAAAGTATCCATAGCATGAAGATTATGATGAATTTCACACCTAAAAGTACATACTAAATATTTTATGAGTACTACAAATATAATTACTATAAATACAATTACTACAAATACAAGCAAGCAGGCTGGGAAAACAGTCCTCTAACTTCACTGCACATTATTTTCATCTCTCTGGTTCCCAAGATGATCACTCAATTTTCAGTTCCCTTATTACTGTGAAATCAAGTTTCAGTGAGGGAAGAAAGCAGTAGGGGAGGGTTGGACAGCAGAATGGAAATGCCATAAACTTTGCCTAGTTTTTTATTCAGCCCATTCCAAGGTGTACACACATGGGTCAGAGGTGGTTATTTCATCCATCTAAGTCTTGTTAAAAAATTTTTTTTAAAATTTTATTTAAAGAGAATAAAAGCAAAACAGAAAAGGGGGTAGAAACAATACAGAATTTCAAAAAAAAATAAGCAGTAAGAAATCACTAGTTGATAAATTATATATTGTCTTCTTAGACATAGTTGTTGAAGTTACAAAACTAAAGCATACAAAATGGACATTCAAACAGTGAGACTGCAAAGCAGTTCAGTGATCCAGTAACAACTTAGCAACATGGTCATCAATTCTACACATCTAAACATACATGCAGCCATATCCTCTAGAGCACTTTCTTTTCTTCCTCTTACTTTTTAAGTAAATTATCTGTTTAGTTATATCCTGTTTCAGGTTGCTCAGTAGCTTACTGACTTGTTTTGTTGTTGTTATTTACTTTTTAATTACCTTATGTAATTCTGTTGCCTTGTTTTTGAGTTTTTCCTCATCCATGCTCCATGGATCAGCTTTGGTGGAGTTGGGAGTTTTTTGGAGGCATTTTGTTACTTTGTTATCTAGTGTTTTTTTTTTTTCCTTTGAAGGTAGCAAAATACAGCAGAACAAGACAGAACAAACCCATGTGACCACAGTGCAGTGAAACTAGCACAGAGCCTCGCAGCAGGTCATCAGGATACAAGCAATAGGCACAATAGTACATCCTATTCTGTTCACATTAGCTGTTCTTTCAATCAGGTAGAGTAAAATGGAAGGAAATATCGAACTTAGAAAAATGGAATATTGAATAGAGCAGTACCATTAATCAAAACTGAGCAAAACAGTGATAAAAATATAAGTATTTATCTTCAAAGACATGGTAGAAGGAAATACTCCTCACTTGCCATGCTGTATACATTTATCCTCCCAAGAGATACTCAGACCACCGGTGCGGATTTGTTAATGGGGGTGGAGGAATGCATCGATGTCTGATCCTTAACCTACACACCAGCAGGACCTCCACTGCTTACCAGGGCTGTGAGTAAGCTGCCTATTCTCCCAGCGCCCAAAGTTCCAACATGATGCAGAGCTCAGGAATTGCCGATAGTTCTCGCCCTGGTGCACCGGCAGCTTGCTAGACCCCCAGCTGCTTACCAGGGTGGCGAGTAGGCCACCTTTTCTCCCAGTGCCCAAAGTTCCAACACGATGCATAGCTCAGGAATCGCTGATAGTTCTCACCCTGGTGCCCTGGCAGCTTGCTCTTATGTATTGTTTTTTGAGTTGTTTCGTTTTGTTTTGTTTTGGTACTGGATCGAACTCATAACCTCATGCTTGCCAGGCAGGTGCTTAGGCCACTGAGCTAAATCCCTGCCCCATATTTCTATATTTATTAAGCCACACAAATTTTCTCAGGGATTATCATTGCAGTTTGTATTGTTCCCACTACCTCCCTCACCTCTGTTTTTTATGTGGGATAATTTCTATTTTAATGCCCTTAAATAAAGCAATCCTTCTTCTGTGTTGTGAAAATCTACTGTGTACTCCTGCAGAGGCACATTGGCCTTGATTTTGGAGAGGACTACAAAAAATAAGAAACAGGAAAAACAGACACATGCGATTTCATTAGATTAAAATATTTGACAATAAAAAGAGAACTTACGGAATGCACACACACAAAAAATTCACTACCTGTAAATCTGACAAGGTGTAAATCCAGAAGGCGAAAGTTTGAAAAAAACCTCATTGGGAAAAAAACCATAATCCATCTAGAGATGTGCAATAGGTTTAAATAAATGTTTTACAAAGGAGATACCCAAATGACTAGCATGTATATGAAACAATGCTCCACATCACTAATCATCAGAGAAATAGAAATCAAAGCAATAATGAGGTATCTCAATGAGTTAGGCTGCATAAGTGATAACAAATGCAGGGGGAAAGTGTAGAAAAGGGAAGCCTTGAATACTGTTGGTAGGAGTGTAAGCTGTTATAGCCATGTAGAAAACAGTATAGCTGCTCTTAAGAACATTAAAAATAAAACTACCATATGATGCACCAATCATACTACTAAAGATACATATCTTTAAAGGTAATAAAATCAGCACATCAAACAGTCCTCTTCATTGCTATGACCACTGATGCAATATTTTCAGGCAGAAGAGACAATTTAAGGGTTCATCAACCAATGAATGGTTAAAGAAAATATGATATTATTCAGCCACAAAAAGAGTGAAATCCTGTCATTTGGGACAAGGGGAATGAAATTTAGATGATTATGCTAAATGAAATAAGTCAGACACAGAAAGCAAAATAGCACCTTTTAGCATTCATATTTGGGTTCTAAAAAAATTTAATCTCTTAGAAATTGAGAGTACGGAATGGTGGTGCTTACAAGAAGCTGGGAAAAGTAGGAGGATTGGCAGGGGGGCTGAGAAATGTTGGTTAATAAGTATTACATTACAAATAGAAGAAATAGGATCTCATGTTCTTGGCACAGTGGGGTGAATACAATGATGATATATAATATATTAGCACAAAATAAAAGGTTCAGAGAGACTTTATATGTTTTTTTCCTTCAAAGGAATATTTTTGGGGAGGTAAATTTACTCTTATTTCAATATTACACAAGTATACCTATGTCAAAACATCATGGGGAAAACATCATAATGGGATCCCATGAATGTATGCAATTTTATGTATTAGTTAAAAACACAAAATATAACAATTGCAAAAATTAAAAATATAATGTTTAAAAAACACAGGTTTTACCTTATAGGATACTCAAAATAGTGTATTTAAAGTAGACTTAAGGATGTTCCCTTCAGAGCAGCTTGGACAAAAAAATTCTAACAATTGTCTTAGTAAATATTCTAAAGGTGAGAAGACAATACTGAAGTCTGAAATTCAGAGATTTGTAGTCAGGAAAATCAGCAAAGTAAATTCAGTGTATGTATACTTCAGAGTACGAGACGTGTTTATTTTCCAAAGTCTATTATGGAGATAAAGAACTTTTCTGGTACTGGGTTTATGAGAGTTACTACAAGAAGGATTATAGTCCTACATTTTATATATTCATACATATGTAACTATTTCATGTACTGTTATTTTCTATTTTCACTGATTCTCAGGTGCACTTAATAAATGAATTTTGCTCAAAAATGTAGCTGCAAATTTTATAAATCCTTTTATCATGGGAGAAAATGTATATATTTGCTTGCTACATTGTAGAGCTTGAAAGAGGTCACATAGCTTAATACTGGAATACTTGAGCAGGCTGATCTTACTGTGATGCCTACTGAGCCTCCTGGCACAATATCAGTGGTGTATTGTATTTTAATGATATTTGTAAATCCTGCAATTTTATTAGTTCTCTGCGATAGAAAATTTTCAGTTCTTACTGTACTTAGAATAATTGAATAAACAGAGCTATAGTTATACTTGCACTTATAGATTTATCAATAGAGCTTTATCATTAGAAGAAAAAATATTTTCTGTGCCCCTTTGAAAACAGAAATATGACAGCGGGTGCTGTGGTGCATACCTGTAATCCCAGCACTCAGGGAATTGAGGCAGAAGGATCACTGCGAGTTCTAGGCCAGCCTGGGCTACATAGTGAGCTCAAGGCCAGCCTGGGCTACATAGTGAGCTCAAGGCCAGCCTAAGCTACATAGTGAAATACTGTCTCAAAAAACTTAAAAAAAAAGAGAAACATATCAGATATATGGCACAGAAACCTGGCAAGTATATATTATATATATATATACATATATATATTCATATATAATATATGTACATTATGTGTGCATTTATATATCTACACATTTATATATGTATAGTTTAATTCCTTATAGAAACTCAAAATTGCTTTTAGCATGCTCTTTTTCTGTCATATTGGGCTATAATTTAATTTAAAAAAATGTAAACCAGGAAAGTTCTTTTATACAATAATAAAATCTATTGATGAGTATGTGATGAAACAGAATGCTGTATACTCTGAGCCATGTAACTTGGCATTCCATATTCAGATTTTTTAAAATGCTTATGCATTATGATAAATACTATTTGGTATTTTGTATCCAGATTTTTTTAAAAAATTTATGTACTATGACAAATTCCATGATCATGTTTTCACTTCTAAAATCATACCTAATTAACAACTACAACAAATATCAAAGTTGTTTAATTCAGTGTAAAACATATAAACTTTGTTGTACACTAGACATTTGGAAAACAGAATAAAATCAAGAAAAGGAGATGCTTACAAAATTAGTTTATAGTTATTAAATTTTAACATTAGTGCAACTAAAACAAAGTTTTCAAAATATATGTATTGATATAAAATTAAATAATGATGTAAAAATGAATTCAGAAATTTTTACAGTCAATATATTTCCATCTTTGTCTCATATTTATGTGGAGATAAAAATCTGGGCATGTAAATTTAAATAATCATTATAGATGAAAAGGTTGATGATGTTTCATTCATCACTTTTTTCATAATTTGAAGCTATTTCATACATAATTAGATAAAGTATTTTTCACATATCCTTTTATCAGGGTTGGTTTGTCTCTTGTCCATTGGCCAAATCCAACCATTCACCTATTTCTGTAAATAAAATTTGGCAAATGGTCACACTTGTTTCTCTCTGTCCTGTCTACAACTTCTTTTTTTAATTAGTATGTGTTTGGAATACAGAATGATCCCACATTCTCTATGTGGGATTTGCACCCCCACATTACATATTTTAATCCATTTTGTCTTTTGGTCCACTCTGCTCCTTTCCTTCCAAATCTTCTTTCTTTTCTTTCTTGCAAAACTCTATTTCCATGTTTTCCAATTCTGTTTTCTTTAAATCCTTTTCCTTTCCGTCCCTCTCCCATCCCATCTCTTGTTCTGCCACTGGTCTGAAAATATACTTCCTACTTTATTTATTTTGTTCCTTTTTTCATGTCGCAAGGGCAAAGTGAATAAATATCATATCTAGAACTGAAGACCACAGAACCTGAAATATTTACTGTCTGGTCCTCCATAGAGAAAATGTTTTCAGTTTCATTAATTTTAACTTTCAAATAAACCAAAGCTGCTATACAAACAAACAATACATCAAAAAGGGATGTACTGTTATACAAATGCCTACTTACATCTGAGAAATTTGCTGGTTTTGTTTACCCCTAGAATCGTGATTCCTTTTAATCATTATTTTAAAGGAAGACATTAAAGCAAGTCTACTTTCTCATTCATAGAAAGTTAAAGTTCAAATGCAGAAGTAAGATTTAAAAAAAAAATCTTTCTTTATCTCCACATTGGATTTCTTAAAAATACAACAGAGGAGCTGTAAAAAAGGATTCCATCTTGAAACTGGCAGGTACATCAATTATGAACAATGTTAAAAGAAGAACTGAGCTCAGCAGAAAGAATTCAGTAGCCTCTTTTCCTTTTACTGTTATTTCTATCTTGCTTTGAGTCCTGAGGTAATAAGAAAAGGTAGTAACTTTCCAACTATGTAAACCACAGGATTCTTTGCAATTCACATTATACTAGAGCTCTTAAAAAAAAAAAATAAAAGCCCCTCATGGACAATGGAGATGAAATCAATACATTTTGTCAATGGACAAAGACCTAAACTCAAAGCTGCCAATGGAAAGATATGAGCGTTTTCAAATGGTTCAGGAGTTCCTTTTACTATAGTGTTACTCAGATATTAATATCGATTTTCTAAAGTGGGCTTTAAGGAGCCCTGATTTTCTAGTATATAATTCTCCAATTTTCTTAAACTCATGCAAAATCTCTTCTCTTCTTTTTTTCTACTCTAATTCTACCTCATTGATTTCCCAGTGTATTTCCTTCCATCCTTGAAGAGGGCTTGACCCACTTTGGCAAATGAAGGATGTGCGCGACTCTGTCACAGTGCAGGCTGCAGCGCGGACTGCAGAGCCTGGACTCTCGGGAGACGATGCCAGGACTGCAGTCCTTCCCCAGGTTAGCTTTCTTTCTCTGTTTGCAGCACTGTTGGCAGAGTAGGGCTGTACGATACAAGGAAAAGACAGTTAATTTGAAATGTCTTTGTTCAAGTAAATAGAATAATGCATTTATAGTCTCCCCAGGAAGTTCTTATCTACACATTTTTAGTACATTTTTCTGTTTTGCTGACTCCTGGATCCTTCTTCTGTGAGCTCTTCCTTGGTCCACCTTCTAAACAAACCTCCTTCCTGCTTATAAAATTGATTAGGGTGGAGCTAGCTAGACAATAGTAAAATGAGTTAATTACTGTTTCCTAAATGGACCCATGTTTATATATCTGATTTTAATTCCATTAGCCTGTGGGAGCTGCTCTATGACCTGAACATCCAGGAGGGTCTTCGTGCAATTTCATCTTTACCTAGAATATTTTCCAACATGGCTAATTTTACTGCAACATTAGTGTATTGCAGTTATGATTAGACACATATGTTCATGTAATGTAGATTTGTAATTCTGATGTGTGAGTCAACATTATACATTTTTACACTTCTGTTTTTCTGAACAAGGCAACTGAGCATAATAAACATTTTCAAACACAACAATAATGATAAACATTTTAAATTTGGAGGTATTTTATAGTTATCAAATTAAAATGTATCATCAATTATATATCTATAAACATGCATTTCACAATATATCATTTATATAAATAATATTTATATTAATTAGTTCCTATCAATCTAATTTAGACAAAATTAAAATATGTTTTCTGTTGTCTTCTGTGGAATTTTTTGTAATTTCTTTATATTTTTATATCAAATCTGGCTTCTTTCTACCTCTAGATGACCCACTCAAATGCACTGTTAAAGTTTTTTCTTTTCAGCAAAATTCTCGACTTGTATTCCTATTTCCTCACCATACGTGTGTTCAATATCTTATACTGTCTTGTTTTTGTGACTATTTTCTAAAATGATTACAAGTATTATTTTACTTAATCAGGACTAAAGTGTTTTGGGGAAATGTAATTTAAAAAAAACCTCCTAAGCCAGAAACCCTTTCTATAAAGGGGTAAAATTCAAAGAAAATTTTAGTATTAAATGAGTATTAAATAAAAATCTGATATGCATCATACACAATATCTGAAGGGGTAAGACAAATGAATTCTTGCCTTTTCATATAGCTAAACAGATGCAGCCAATTATATTTGTATCTAAATCTATATTTATTGCTATATCTATAGTTATTGGTACAACTATATCTGTATCTATACATAGTCTTAAGACAGACAATATGTAGTCTTCAAGTACAAGGACTACACATAATTTTTGCTACATCATTTACCCTAAATTTATCTTCTAGTTGAGATGAACATCTATACTAGCCAATTGGTTTTATCCATCTTTTTGTGATGGAGATAGTTTTTGAGCAAGGGGCTGCAAGAGTTATAATTTATCCTCTCATAGACAGGGATGTTATCTTTACTTACATTTTAAAGACATAGTATTCATGTCCTCAGGGAGAAAGCTTATTTGGTTATTATTTGGTTTTTAAGTATATATATATATATATATATATATATATATATATATAGTTCAAAGAAGCAAAAGAATGAATTTACAATTTCAATTATGTACAAAGTAAATGGTTTTAGAAAATGAAGTCAAAAGTAATTTTCTCCCTTAATTTTGCTAGGGGATAGATAGTTTGATAGATAGATAAAGTATTATTCTTTCTATCCAGAGGCACATTTATGCCTTTTCACTGTCCCTTCTCCATTCTCCTCCTCAACACTTTTCCAGTCTCTGGTGATTCTGCCTTTCACTTTCTTTTTCATTATATGATGGAGATATATTTCACAGTAAGTGAAATACATCTATGAGAATTGGAGGACCCTTTGGAAAAATTTGATTTTCTATGCCCTTTCCTTACCTTTTTTAAAGGATTCCTACATGCAGAGGTTTCTTGTTTAAAGATGTTGCATAATTATTCTAAATTTTCTTGTTTAATTTATCAGTCTGATTAGACTCTCTCAAATACCTGTCTTCGACCTCAATCCTTATTTTTTTCTGCTTGATTTCTTCTGCTTTTGAGCTTTTTAGGGGTACTTTTATTTATTTGATTCTTTAAGATTTTTGCTTGATTTTTTAGTGACCTTTCTCCTTGCTGAATTTCTCATTCATACCTTAAACTGACTTCCTAATTTCATTGAATTGTCCATCTGGTTGCTCTTACATTTCAGAGTGTACCCTTAAACTCATTATTTGGAATTTTTCAAGCAATTTGTCAATGTCCCTTTGTGCAGACTGTTGCTATGTAGTCACTGTTTTCTTCTGGAGGCAGCATGTTACTTCACTGATTTAATGGTTGGTTGCCTGTGCTGATGTTTGTGTAACCAGTGGATGGGTTGCATCTATCAATAGTATGAGATATTTTTCCTAGTTAATGATTTTCTCCTAGTAATGTATCCTGGGGTATATCAGTTGGGTAGGCTCTGTTGGATTTTGCTTTCTTGTACACGATTTAGGTGGTCTCCAAGTAGTTTCTTCAGATAGAGTTAAGGTTTATGATGCTTACAGGTGTCTCAGTGGCACAAGCAACAGAGAGAGTAATGTCACATTGCTAGTAGCAGTGAAGCTGTCTTAGGAGAGGCATGATGACTGGCACGTCTTTGCACAATGCACTTGTATAGCACGAGAACAAGGGATGGCAGATTCAGCAGTGGAGGCATGACTTCTCTCAGTTTTCGGGAGTTCAGTGGTGGTAATGCCACTCCAGTCCTACATGCCCAGTAAGGAGACACTTATCAGTGCTTGAGGGCAAAACAGAGGCACAGAGCACTAATAGCTCCAATGGGGCTATCCGTCAGGGTTAAGGGCTACCTGGACAACCTCCAGGAACTTCTGAAGACTGATATTCCTGGAATATACTGTTTTCTGGGATTGATATTGGTAGGGCGGGGACAACCTGTGTGCTTCTTAGTACTTAGCAGAGTGAGCTGCTTGGGGCATGTCTCCTGGCTGCTTCCTGCAGCTGTAATGCATAGGGCAGGACAGCTTGTGTGTCTCTGGCTACAGAGCCACTTTGGGTTGCTTGGCTGATTCACTGCTCCCTAGGTCTGAGGGAAGGTGCACAACAACACTTACCCTTTTTCTGGGACACTGGTGGTGGTGATTGGGTTTACAGAGCTGGTTCTTTGGGAGGAAGGTGGGTAGATAGAAATGCAGATCTTTCTGGGGGCCTGAGTGAGCCTCCCTTCTCACGTAGGCTGGCCAGTTGCTTCCCTGGTGCTGTGGGAGGCTGAGAGGGGACACCGGGCTTGTTGGCAGAGCTAGATTAACTAAGACACTGAGGAAAGCCACCTAGCTGCTTCCCAGAGCACCAAGCAGCCCAGGTCACCAGATGGTTTGTGTAGCAGAAGTCTGTGTTGGTGGTGCCCTCATTGAGACACAGACTTTGGCTTGGGCTTGGGTTTGGGCTCTGTCTTTGAGGTAATACTGACGTGTGGTAATCTAGCAGCTCCCCAGCTGGGATCAGTCCTATGCAGGCTGTGGGATTGTCCAGCAGAAAATACTTATGCTGTCTGTGGCAGGAGTCAGGGTTACTGAAGTTTCTCATTTACCCCTTCTCCAGTGGGTGAAGTCCCTGTGGGTTCACAGTTGATTGGAGACAGGATGGTGGATGTCGTTGTATGCTTCTTTATAACACCATCATGTTTAAGGTGCTGGGCATTGCCACGTCCCAACTATGCTCTGACACTCTGATTCAAAGAAACAGCTTTTTGTTTTGGTCTTTTTTTTTTTTTGACAGAAGTATATATTACTTCTACTCAGCCATCTTGGTGTCACCATCTTCATGTCCCCCCACCCATCATTTTTTAAAAACAGCCACAAATCACACAGATTTTAAAAATCTTTGCTCTACTACCTGTCTTTTTGTTTCATTCCCTATATCATGTTCATATTATTAAATTAAACAAACAGAAAGTTATGGTCTAAAACTGTGTCTTTAATTTGATTTTCTATGAAGCAAACTGCCAACCTGATAACACAAACAAATAGAAATCTAGTTGGGCATGGGAGCACATACCTACAATCCCAGCACTCTGGGAGACTGAAAGGGAAGGTCACATGTTCAAGCCACATTGGGCTACTTAATGTCTTAACAGATCTTGTCTTGAAAATAAAATAAAATAAAATAAAATAAAATAAAATAAATAAAATTAAATAAAACGGACCGAAAAGACAACTCAGTGCAAAAGCCCTGGGTTCAATTCCCATTTCTGCAAAAACAAACAAACAAACAGCAGCAATAATAAAACAATTCAGTCCAATTTAAGAGTACATCTTAGTCCACATTTCAGCTAATTATATATGAGCTTCAGCCAGTCAGTGAAATCAAGTAAACCTTAGCTTTAGCCAGTGAAATGATACCTTTTCTTAGCTTCTAAGTTTTACTTAAAAACTTTGCTGTTCATTTTTCTGGGTAGAGTTCTCTGAACTTCTGCTGGTTCTAAGTGCTGCCTGATTCTGAGTACCGATACATTCTGTTAAATTTAATTTGCTTAAAGAATTTTTTAATGATATAAAAGAAAATTCTGTAAAAATAGCTGTGTGAGTATGCCTAAGCACTTCCCCCTCCCACGACAGTTTTTCTGACTATATCCTAGATTGTTCCCAACGTAGAAATGGCAAAATAAAAAAAAAATTAAACAATTTTCTTGTTTTTTATATTCTTTGTTTTATTTTATTGGTACACATTTTCAGTACATGCATTTTACATTAACCTTGGAGAACTGATGCATGTACATGAAACAGCTTGTTTCATTTTTAATCATTTTCTCTCCCCCTTTCTCCCTCCATCTCTAATTCCTCTTTCTTCCTTTTCATTCTTGTAGATATGACTAATCTCAGTACGTGTTTATTGCATATGGTGGCCACATTCGTTTAGGTTATTAGGACCTTGCACCTGGCATATCTTCACTCCACCTACTTCTGCATCCCTCCACCTCAACACTTACCCTTGGTCTCCCAGGACTCCTCCTCATCTGCAAGAGATCCTTCCCTTGTTTTGTTCTCTCTGTGTCTCTGTCTCTGTCTCTCTCTGTCTCTTTCTGTGTCTCTCTTTAATTTTATGGAAAAAAATTAAAACACAATTTCATCACAAAATAATAGAATAACAATAGTTAATACATTGAATATTATTATCTTTAAAGTAGTTAACTGGAGTACAAGATATGGGCATAAAAACTTCTCCAAATGATATTGCCACAAACCTTTCTTTTCAATGAACCAAGAGAAACTAGTGGTTATAACTATCTTGTATTTTGTGTTTTTCATTTTCCCTTCCTTTCCTTTCCCCCCATCCTAATTCCTTTCTCTTTTCATCAATTTCTTTTCATTTCACAATATCTATTGTGCATTTTGGATCTTGTTTACTCTTTCAGTTCTTCACACCTGGGAGACAATGTGATATTTACGCATGTGAGTTTGTTTTATTTCACTTATGACTATGGTCTCTAGTTGTATACATCTACCTATAAAAGTCTTGAGTTTATCCTTCTTTATGGCTGTATAATCAGAATTTGTAAGGACTTTCTTTCCTTTTTTAAAACTTGAAATCAATGTTTTCCCTTATCACTAAATGTTTTTTGTTACATGCATAACATAGAGAGAAAGAAGCAGAGGGATAAATAGAGGATGTTTCCTATGTCGCAGGTGATGAAAAGGTGAGGGCCATTGCTTGTCATTTAGAGGACAATTTTGTCCCTCAGGAAACAAAGCCATTTGTGGAGTTAAACCAGAGAAGTAGTAGGGAGAAGAGTTCTGTTAAACATTCTGCAGTGTAAACAAGAGCCTGCCACAGCAAGGAATCACATGGTTCGAAATATTAATGATGCGGTGATTGAGTTTAGAATGAGAGCAATTTATAAATATAAAAAGCAAATCAAATCCCTTTCCTTATTAATCTTACCTAATGCTGTCTTCGGCAATAGACACCCATGTCCAGTACAACTTTGGAAAGAGGTTTCTTTTGGCTCACAGATTGCAGTAGAGGTTTTAGTCCATAGTACATGGGCTCAACAAGAGGGCATGGCACAAAAGCATAGCGATGGAATGCTGTCTAGGGCGTGGCAGACGGAAAGCAGAGTGTCAGGGAAGGAGGCTGGAAGGCGTGTAAACCTTTTCTGACTACACTTACAGTGATCTGCCTCATCCAACCACACTCTACCTTCCAAGAGCAGTCAGATATAAACCCCTGCAGTCTGAGGACTTTGCAAAAGTCCCACCACTGAATGCATGAGGCTTTGGGGGAATATCCAGATATAAACCATGCTGTTCATAACATATATATATGTATATATGTATATACATATATATATACACACACATATACATATATATTTATATATATATACATACATATACATATATATGGAATAAAACAATAAATTTTGGGGCAAGCATAGTAGATAGGAAGGAGAAGACACTACAATAAGGTGACATTAGTATAGTAAATTTGAATCAATAAAGAGGGGAAACTATATGAAAATCTGTGAGACTAAAAGAAATAACACCTTCAAGGCAGGAATAAAATGATCATATTCAGCAAAAATCCTGTTTTACTAGTGTGACTTTAGCAAAAACAAAATAGGACACAGTGTTAGGGGGTAGGCATAGATCAAAATGTATTGTAGGACATGGACTTTGATAAAAATTTAGATTTTATTCTAAGTGTGATGACACCCTAATGTAGAAGTTCAAAAAGTAGGATAATATTTACTTTTTAAAAGCCTATTTTGGCTTCTGTGTGGAGAATACACTTTAGAGGAGCAAAAACAGTATTCATGACACTAATCAAAAAGCTGTTGTGTTAGACAAGGTTTGCAGAGATGGTGACTGAACCTCAGTTGGTGGTAACAGAAAAAATTGTAACATTGATCAGATTCAGGAATTAATTTGAAAATGAAGCCAGAATGACTAGATGTTTAATATGTGTGATAAAAGAGAATAACCTAAAGTAACTTCAAGGCATGGCAACTGGAACTTTTAGTTGGGCAGGGGATGATGGAATTAGCAAAGAAAAGAATACTACAGGGTGTTTGGAGGCTGTTTGGTATATGTAAACCTGAGATGCCTATTGACGTTGAGGTGAAGATGCGCAATGCTATTAAGCATGTAAAATGAAAGGAAGAGAATAGTGCTGAAGATAATAATTTAGCAACAACAGCTCTAGAAATAGCCACAAAGGAAAAGTATCTGAAAAGCTCACAAGCAATGTCAGAATAAAATAAGCCCTCTCCTCTAATAATATAAAATAAATCAACAATAATAACAACAATAAAGTAATTCTATAAGGGTAGGAGAAAGTATTTATTATATACAAGATAAAACAGTTCAAAACAAATACTTTTATAAAATGCAAAATGTAGCTCCTTGCTGGATAAAGGATTTTAGGAAGAATTTTCTACCCTCCAGTGAGTACGTTATCCAACTTCTTCCACAAAGAACATATTGCAGAGAATATCATTTCCACTCAATAATATTAAACACAGAATAAAGGGCAAGTAGGGAATTGAAATGTATGCACTTTAGAAAAGGCATATAAAAAGAACAATTTTTAACTTTAAGAAAGCAATTCTCATCTGTGGCACTAATGTTTATTCAATGATTTCCATTTTTACCACCTGCAACACTGAGGTCACTTTATTTTAAAAGATTAGAAAATAAAGGGTAATACAACAATGAGAAGCCCATTATAGATATTGAAACCAGAAGAGAAATCACTGGGTATGTAAAAAGAACCTCTAAAAGTCATTTTTCTCCATTATTTCCCCCCATCCCTCCTCCCCCATCTCCCTCCTTTTCCTCCTCCTCCAAGGAATTCTTCTTTTATAAGACTAGCTCAGCATACATATCTGAAGGATATGTAAACTGATCTAAAATGCTAGTAGTTTCAAGTTGCTATAATTTTGGACTTGGTTCTTTTTTTTTCCCACCATATGTGGAACATCGTGATCTTCAGATCAATCATATAATTTTACTCTAGCCACAGTATGCATAGGCCAATTTAAGTCAGTATAAGAAGAAGATAATTTATTTTAATTCTGGGCAATAGTCACAGGTAAAGATATACCCAAGAACTGAGATCTGTGATAAAGTCAATGGAAACGATCTGAAGAGGTTTAATATTATTTCCCTTATTCTAATGAGAAATGAGGAAAACCATTTCTGGTGGGTGGAAAATCTTGTGGTGCTGTGTGCTGGAGCCCTCACTTAAGAACAGAGAATCAGCCTTCCGGGTCACCTGGACCCTCACCAATTTGCACCTTTTTCCAAAATTCATGTAACTCCCTTTCAACGAGAAGAGAGAAAGAGAAAATTATAGGCACATTTACTGAGTTTGTCTACTGACTAAATTGTTATCTGTGAGGAAATTTTGAGAATAACCAGACCAGAGGATTCTGAAGGTTATGAGTCAGCCATGTGAACAGCTCCAAGAAGACGAGGCTCCTGAAGTCAACCAAGCCAACACATTTTCAGGTAAAGGAATTTCAATTGACACCATGCTCTCAGGTGTGTATATAAACGTGCGGCAGTTCTGTGAGTGGTTTCTTTTCTCCTACCAGGAGAGGAGGGTCCGCCTGGCCACAGCTTTCTACATTCTGACTCTTGTCTTTATTTCCTCATCCTCCACCATCCTCCCCCCAGGAAATTCAAGAGCTATGCTGGGTGTGGCACTGCTGTATTGTTCAGCTTCTGTTTTGTGAAATGTTGCCATTAAAACTTTCTCCTTTCCTTGTAGATTGTTGTTGCTGTTCTTTTAGCTGATTCTGTTGTCATTTTTAAATTAATATATTAAGCAAGATGGATTCTTCTATTTTTATATCACTCTGACTTGTTTGCCTTTTCCCCCTCCATTTGTACCTCTTTGAAAATGACAGATGTGAGAAAATAAACCCTGCTAGAAAACATAAGTCCCCGAAACTACCATTAACTGGGAAGTTAGGCATTGAACAGAAGGGGATGGCAGGCACTTTGACTCTGCAAGATGTGAATCTCATAGTTTTCTAAGTAAGGATTGTGTGACTTTGACAA
Organism: Hydrochoerus hydrochaeris; assembly: GCA_004027455.1. Lineage (NCBI taxonomy): Eukaryota > Metazoa > Chordata > Mammalia > Rodentia > Hydrochaeridae > Hydrochoerus > Hydrochoerus hydrochaeris. The sequence goes on from PVLA01000984.1 coordinate 191,390, forward strand.
ATAAACTCACTGAACTAAGTTGTTTTCCTAATGTTAATATAACAACTAAATGAATGCTGCAGTGAGCGCTGTGTGCCAGTCTTCAGCACGGTGACTCACACTTTATGTTCTAGAAATGTACTATATGAATATGTCAAATGCAGCTTTGGCATCATCTTATCATTTTAATCCTTGTAAACAGGGTTGGATATTTGGCTCAACTTAAAAGACTTTCAAGCTTACATAAATTTAGAAATCAATACATGCTTTAATAGTAATCAGCTTTCTATCTTATGCGCCATATTTTTCTGCATTGCCTTGCATCACCTCAACCTCATCTGTAATTACAGCTGTAGCTGTCCTAGACAGCTCCATGGGAGAGCTAATTGGTATTATATCCATGAAATTTGACACATCATTAAGGGTCAGCAGAATGCTTTTTTAAATCCTCATTACCGTGCAGTATCTGAATTATTTCCTTTAGTTTTTTTTACATGAGAAGGACATCAGAGAGCATTAAATATCATAAACCAGGCAATGAAAGCTATAGTAATTTCAGCCACAGTACACTTTTTGGGAACTCTGCTATTTTGATTTTCTGAAGAATATTATGCTAGAAAAACAGATTTTAAATGTTCATATAATAAAATAATTCCTTTGGAATTTTCATGTATTTTGAAACAGAGTAACTGACAAAATTGAAGGACACATTTTACTTTATCATTAATATGAGCTACTACTAAATGTAAGTGAAACACTAAGTCTAATACTAGTTAATGAAGATAACTATTGTTTCACTAATAGGATCTTAGGTTAGTGTCATTCAAGTTTAAGGAGTAACACATTTTGTCAGCAACGTCTGTTGCTGGCTTAACAATTTTAGCCCAAAGTAATAAGTTTTCAAAATTTTAGACACAATGCACAGTAGAAAACACATTTTACATTTGCACAAAACACACACAAACAAATATACATAAAATTTTTTCTCCAATGTTCTTAACCTTTTTGTCTCTCAGCCAGCAGCAGACACGAGAACTAGATTATGTAATGAAACTCAGATATCCAGCCAATGACTTCTTTTGTAAGTACCAAAGCTAAACTTGTCACCAGAATGTTATCCTCTCATTAGATGAGATTCAATGGCCCTAAGAGCTGAAATCATTGTGACATTATGCCTTCATTTCCAGAGACATGTGTACCTATATTTTGGGAAAACTAATCAAATTTTCCATGAATCACTGTAATTGTATAACTCTTCTGAGGTAATTTGCTTAAGTTTAAGTGTAGAAGGGGACTTTATATTACAGTACTTTACTTTTTTTTTTTTTTTCCTCATGGAGATAATAAGAGATAATAACCCATCTGGAGTGAGTGCCATTTCATGGTTTCTGTAAAATGTGTGAAGCCTATTTAAATCCTTCTTGAAAGTGATATGACAGAATCAGATATATTTGGTACACAACATAAGTAGGTCCTCTTTCTCTACTTTTCATCCTGAATCGTAAGAAAGCAAATATTCCGTGCATAAAATAAATCTGTAACAGTCATGAAAAGTAGATTTTTTAACCTTTTGATAGTTCATTTGCAAATCAACAAATGAGCTCAGGTCTCATGATAGATGATTTGATTTTATTACTGTTTAAAATACATTCTTTTAAGATATGTTCTTGTATACAGTTTTACATTTCTATGCAATTGAATCTTTTGATTTTTTTCCTTTGTTTTCAGCATTATGTATAGAAATATCTTTGCCCTAAGTATCTAGTTATAGTACTTCATAAATAAATATATTCATGTTTATTTTTATGATTTAATGTTTAATTGATATGAACATGGAGCTTTTTTTGTGGTGCTGTGGATTAAATTTGCATTATATAAAAAGGCATATTTCTTTTGTTTATTACTTCCCTTTTCTTCAAGATTTTACATTTAATTTACACATTTTGAATATTTTATTTTTGATAAAAAGTAATGAATAGATACCCTAAATCCTAATCAAATTAAAATTAGGTACATTATGATTGAGCCAACTTGAAAAATGGTTGTCTGGGAGGATATCTTTGTGTAAAGGAAGGAGAAACAGTCTATTTTCTGAATATAAATATCCTGAAAGAGATGAATTACAAATATTTTGACAGATTTTTCTTTAATTTGTAGGTATCATTCATCGTCTTGTGAACATTATCCTAAAATCTGATAGAAATGCTTATGATATTTAGGTAGAAATTATTAAATCATCCATGTGCTTCTTTTTGTGTGTACTCTGCTGGTTTCACATGAAAACTGAGTATCTCTTAAAAGAATATCTTTGAGATTTCAAATTCTGGGAGCCATATTTATTAGGAGTCATTCAACAGTGACCCATTTATAATGTGCAAAGATGGGGCTACTGTGCTAGTATGACTTTTAATGTGTTTTGTGGCAAATAAATGCTCAAGATCCACGCATAACAATATCCTGACTTTAAAAAATGGTCATGAACATGTCAGTTTTGCTCCTGAAATGCATCCAATTTGTCACTCAAGTACATATAATATATGAAAATTTCCTGCATATTCTTTTCCTGAAATTCTGATTGCCTATTTAAGTTCTCATGTTTGCATAAAATAAAACTTAAACTCGCTGACTACATTTGCTAGTTCTTAGTTTTGTGGGATTATTTGTATAAAACCTGGTAGCTAGTCTATATTCTATATTTAATAAAATTAGATTGAATAAATTATCAAAGGTAGCAATATGAAGGAATTGTATTATTTTACTTTGTGAACCCTAAAACTCACAGAAAATGACTTGAGAATTTCTTACCCACTTGAGTTGCACAAAATAGCACATAATAAATAAATAGCAGAAACTTCACAAAGAATAAAAGAAGACAGAAATTACCAGCTCTGATTCAGAATTGCTTCGAATTATTCTCGACTTTAAACTGAAACCATTAATGCAAAGAACATGCTTAACAGTAAGGCCATTGCTCTTTTTTTGGTTAGTCTGACTAATCTTAAATTTGATTGTATGAGTAATTTATGTAATCTCTGAAGATAGAAACATATTACATTAGATGTTCAAATAAGTGTCACACATCATTTCCCTTTATCCTTTCTCTACTCCTTCAATTCTCTCAGCATGAATTTCTTTCCTTTTTATGCAAAACAGCACAGTACATATATTCCACTGAACTTTGTTTTGGTCTTCTAATAATTAAGTCTGGAAATCACTTCATCCAGTTCATTAAGATCTCATTCCTTATTCATAGGTGAAGCTTATTCTACAGCTCCATTTTATGGGTAAATTAAATATTTTACAATTATTATTCTTATTTGGGCATTTAAGATGTTTATAGAATTTTGAAATTATAAACTACTGCTATGAATAACTGTGCAATTTAAAAATATTACTGGTTTATATCTTTATAACAAATTTTTAGATGTGCATCAGAAGCTAGACTCATTTGAATATTCATTACACTTTGCAAAATGTGCCTTCATAAGGTTTTTCTAATTTATATTTTACCACATGCTATTCAGGAGATTGCTCCCTCATCTCACAAATAATTGTAATAATGTTATTATTTAACATGTTTTAGAGATGAGAAATGTCATTTTTTGTGCAATTTAAATTTGTTTCTTTATGATTTAATACTTAAAATATATTTATGACCAATTAAGGTATTTGTATAAATTTACCATTAAACTTTTAACAGTGACTTTCTATCTTGAGCCCATTAATTTTAAAACACTAAACTATTTAAACATTGAAATAGATATTTATTTTCTAAAGTGCATTGCCACGTAGTTAATTTGCAGAGGTATCTCATCTACTAATATGAATAAGGTTATGTTTGTAGATTCTGAAGAATCTATGAGAATTACTCAGTGTCATTTGTGCTTATGAATAGAGCCAAAGAACAAATTATGAGTCAATCTATATTCAAATTTAGAGCTTTCCCAAATATGAAATATTCATATTGCAAACAAACAGTCTTTGGAGAGTCTAAGCCATTAACACATTATCTCTTTTGGATGGGCAGTAAGACACTCATGTTCCAGCAACTGAATATGAATTAACAGGAGCTGTTTTGTGCATGTTTTAGGGAGTGCAAGCTGCATAACCCAAATGAAATTCAGCATGTGATTAGAAAGTCTGATTGATAATTTGAATTGTGCTGCTTATGCTATCATTCACAGTTTAACATTTTTATTAGTATCATAATCTCCAATTAATAATTTATCTGTTTTTCATTTTATGTTCTTAAAACAAGTGGAACTTTTTTAAAAAAATTTTTTGTTTACGTTTTGTTTTTCATGCTGAAGATTGAACCCAAGACATCTTGCATGCTCTTCATGCCCTCTACAACTGAGCTTTCCTTAGCCCTGGGATTTCTTTTACTAATCTAAGAGAAAATTCTACTTCCCCATGAGGCATGCTAATGTAGTTTTCTATTTACTACATGGAAAAGCAGTATTGAAAAATACATTCTATAGCTATACATGAAGAAATGTATGATTAAATATCTTTGTTTTCAGAAAGGAGGAGGTTTGTTTTTCTGGCCACTGACTGTTATGATTAGTTGAGGTTCTAGGAAAAATCTGTGGATTTAAAATTGTTATATCAGGATAAACTTTAGATCCTGCTGATTGGAAACTTTGACTAAATAGTTGTTTGATAGAATCCTTAACCTAGATTCCCTTTAGATATTTGAAAATGGTGATATGAGCACAGCTTGTAATTAACTGATTTACATTTTGTGACTTAAAATACAAGCTTTTACAGGAGCTAACATTTCTTATTTCTGTATTTGTTAGTTAAAAATATCAAATAGTTCATACAATTTTTTGAGAGATTTATTAAATGATTTTAATATGATGTCATATGTGGATGTTTATAATTCTAAAAACAAAGATCCTCATCATATTTAATATATTTTATGTAGTACTATATTAAGAAATTATTCTCTATGGAAAAGATCAATATTTAAGTGTATAATATGAATAACATAAAGAATATATTAAATAGAAATGTGTATATATATGTGTGTGTGTTTTGTTATACATAAATCATGCCTATTTTTATTCAAGGGTAAGTAATTTAAATAGCATTTAGGATGTATTTTTGGTGAAATAGAAGGGCATCTATAAATAATGCTGTAAATAGATATACATGAATGGATTAATGACTAAATCATCAGAAGTGATTGATTTCGCCATCAATCACAGGCAACTTTTGTGCATTCTCTCCAAAAGCTTTTACTTTTGTTTGCTAAATTTTAATTATCAGATATTTTCATACAGAATTGGAGATTATTGAGGAAACAGAGTTCTTCCCAGTGTTTTCCCGGTATTGAGGTTAGAGTTGGATAGCAAGTGTAAATTTACATATTTCTTTGAAAAAAGAGTTTAATCAGGTTGGCTGGTGGTTGCCAAGAAGCCTGGACTGTAATGAAAGACAGACAACGTTCTCCATGAGCTGTCTGTTCTTTGAGGCCAGGTGGCACTATTGGCCAAAGTGAGTCTCTGAGGTTCTGTCTTTCTAGGCCTGTTTATTAGCTTTTAAAAGAGTTTACTTCCATCTGAGCTAAGTGATGTGGCCACTGTATAAAAGGAATGCCCTTGAGAGAGTCAGCACTCACTGAACTCTGCTCACATCTGCTTTCTTCACTTTTACCTTCCCTGGGTTCTTGCAAGGTTCCCTATTGTCTACCCATCTCCCTTTTCACCTTGAGTTCTCCAGTCCAGTTTCAGTATAGCATTTCAGTTTGATAGCCAATTAGTGATATTTTTCCTTCATTTCTGTGATGTGAATCATTGAAACTTCATCATTCATATGCAAGTCCTGCATTAACCAACGTTCAGAAAGCTTAGGGCAGCAGTTCACGGCAGCTGCAGACAAGCAAGTGTTGAGAGGGGAGTTTTGGACAAAGCAAAAGGTGTGGAAGTTGTTTGGGATGTGCCGGCCACTAAGTCACTCTTTCATCCGCTTTAATTACATGCCAGAGCTGTAAAAGCAAAGGGATACATTTCTACAGAAAAACAAAATGTGTTAGAAGTTAAATATAAAAGGAAACAAGCTTATTAAAGTCCACATAACAATTACAGATTGTGTTTATAGGTTTTGTTTTAAGCTAAAATTGACGGGAATAATTTTGCTGTAACAACAGCCATATTAACACTAATCAAAATAAATTCAGTGTTTCAGTTTCAAATTCCTACAGACAAAGCTTTGCTACTCATTAATCTGCATAACTTCATACCCTGCCTTGAGATGCATAAGTGTGTTCTCACTTTTGCTTTCATTTTTTCTATTTTAGTGTTATATTTTCATTAGAGCCTGTTAGTTATACTGAAGGAGAGGCATTGTTTTGGTATATGTATATGTTCATGCTTCAATACATTTATTTTCAGCCCCCATTACCACTTTTCCCTTTCTTTCTTCCTTTCCTTTTCCTTTTCCTCTCTCTCTCTCTCTCTCTCTCTCTCTCTCTCTCTCCTGATTTTCTTTCTCATCTCTAATGGCTTCTGTTTTCCTGGTCTCTGTGTCTGTCTCTATCTCATCTCTAAATCCAAAGTAAACATTCCGGGCTTCTGAATCTGGCTTATTTTACTTAGCATGAAGAACTCCAGTTCCATCTAGCTTCCTGCAAATAGCATGACTCTGTTTTTTCTTTATGACTGAATCACATTCATATACATGGATATGTTATATTTAACGGTATCACGCATTCTTTATCCATTTGTCTGTTGATGGAGACTGAGGCTAACACAATAGACATGAGTGTAGGTATCACTATGGTTTTACTTTAATTCTGAGAAAACACCAAGAAATAAAACAGTATACCTGGAACAAATGAAGCCTGAAAAGGTTCTAGAAAAGATTTGTTAACTTTGGACAAGAAGTGAATGTTTGAATCTTAGAAATCCTTAGAAGGATTAGATTTTCTCTAATCCTTTTGAAATTGTCATTACCCCAGTTGCATGTAAACATGTACTGGTTTTCTGGGGCAAAACAACATTGTTCCAGTCAGTTCTGTAGTCCTGATTCAATCTTGGACTATTCCAACTAATGCTTTAACCTTAATCTCTTTTAGTAATGTCAGTGGCTTATATCAATATTGATATATATTTTAAATACTTATACAACACTTCTGTATAGTAAATTTCAGTTACATAAAGGAATTATTGGGTTCCTAAGAAATATATACATTCATAGTTTAAATGTACCTGAGGAATTTAAATGTACTGAGGAATTTGGAGGGGCATCTATTTAAATCTCATTTATAGTTTCTGAACAAAGCATAATGCGATCTTACATCCCAGAACAGAAAAGTGGATTTTCATCCTACTTTTAAGTTAACATTTCAAAACATGATGCCTTCTGTATTAGTCAGGGTTCTCTATATGACAAGAAACCATGGAATATAAGTACAAGAGGAAATTCATTCAACTGACTTACATGATTGGAGGTTGGACGGTTCCACAGTGGCCATCTGGGGCCTGGAGGGCCAGGAAACCAGTAGCTCCTCAGTTCAAGTAGCTGAAAGTCTTAGAGCCAGAGTGACCAGTGATGCAGCGCCAGTCTGCGGCTACAGGCCTGGAAGCTCCCTGAAGAATCACTTATGCATTTCTGTATTCAAAGGCTGAAGAACTTCAAGTTTAATGTCTGCAGGTGATGTAGCAGCGAAAAGCACATCTCTCAAGAAGAGTTAGCTTCCCTGGGTGTGTTCCTTCCTCCTTGCACATCTCATTCCATTTGGCCCTTTAGCCTATTAGACAGTTCTGCCCCACAGTCAGGGGGGCTCTTCCTTATTTAGTTTTCTGTTCTACCTGCTAGTTGTCTGTAAAATCACTCACCAACACAGAATTGTGCTTCACCAATTTTCTAAATGTTATTGAATCCAGTGAAGCTGATGACCAAGACTCAATCACACCTTCCTTGGTTTGATTCTCTTATGGTGCATGTGTCAGCCAGATGGCAGTGTTCAACCACTAAGGATTCATTTTTCTTTTGTTTAAAAGCTTTAAGGTCTCTAAAAGAGGGAATGACAGTTCGTAAACCTTTTCTCCAAAGGGCCAGATAACAAATACGGTGGACCTGAAGTTTATAGGGTTTCCTTACAGTCGCTCAGTCCTACCATGACTGCTGACAGCAGTCATCAAATTGCTGTATTTCCATAGCATTTTATTTACAGAAACAGGTGTTGAACCAGATTTGCCCAGCTCAGACTTAAACAGTTTTGCCCTTTGGGAAGTCGATTTTGCTAACATGAAGCAGAGTCAAAACTGGGTGATATACCACAGAAACCAAGTTTGAAAGATGTAGCAAACAAAGCAATGTGTTCCTCTTGAAAATTTGTTTGTCTTAGAATTATGAAAAATAATAGAACTCATTTGGAACTTTAGCAAACATCTAAAAATAATCTAAATCCCTTTTAGTGCTCTGAATAGGTCAGAGGAAACTACTTCATGCCTTCTAACCAAGAGGTGACAATATAGAATATCACTCATATTGCTCTGGGGCATAGCACAAAATCAAATCTGCCTCTCAAGATGATTTGGGAAGAAAACAAATGAGAAAAACTGTGAAGTCACTGGATATTCACTTCCACTCTGTCCATTTTAACTTTTTTCCTTTTCCTCATCTGCTCATTTTTAGTGTTCTGCCCTGAGAGGTCTCATTCGCATTTCACACCATCAATCCCAACTCAAGGCATTCTGTCAATGCCTGGAAAGCATTCCTTGTTGTGTTCCCCTTTTATATGTTAATATTTTATTTAGCAACATTAATTCATTGGAGTGAGTCTTCTAAGAGGGCAGCGAGCTATGATGGACTCATATAACATAATGACATTTTAACATATTCCTTGTACTGAAATGCTTGGCCACAGAAATGAGTCTACTGGTTTTCCTAGTTCCATTTAAGAGAAGGACCTATGAATGATCCTCACAAACAGTATACTTTTTTAGTTATATGTTATGGTTTGTTTCTAATCAAACCAAATTTCAATATTTTTCATGACTATCTTTTTAGTTAGAGATAAGAACATAGATACTAGTCACCCTAAAATGCAGTGGGTGTATTTAACATTTATTTTCTGGTCATCTTATAAATATACAATTGGTCATTTGCAAGGACTTTGAGAAGTTTTCAGACTGACTTCCATGAGTAACTAAAAGGATTTCCAGGGGGGATGTTAGTGAAAGATCATCTGAACAATAAGGGTGGGGAAAAAAAAACATAAAAGGATGGCTGGAATTTTTAGTTTTTCTAAAAATATTCAAGACAAGTTTGGCATGTACAATCATAGGAGTCTGCAAGTTTGAAGCAGGAGTATCACAAATTTGAGCCCTGCCTGGGCAACACTGTGAAGTTTTGTCTCAAACTGTAAAAGATAAAAAAGGGAGAGGGATGTAGCTCAATTCAAAGGCCCAGGGCTCAATCTCCAGGACTCCAAACAAAAATTCAAAAAGAAAAACTTAAGGCAGAGAGCCAGGAGAAACAAGTGATGATCACAATCTGTGCGTAGTATTTTGGAATTTCAGTACCAGAGGAGGAGAACAAGTTTGAGTAATTGCCAGATAGAGAATGAGAGCTTTGCATATAATGTTTCTACATTTATACCAGAAAGACTGATCCAATATAAGACTCATAAGTTGTGAGCAGGATCAGTGACTAGAAATGAAAAAGTAGACCAGGTCTAGCCCCAGGCAAGGTTCCTATTCTAGTTATCTTTAGTTAGGGCTAAGACCACCCTAGGAGGGAGGACTGGTTGGTCACAGCAATTTTCCATTGTAGTTCTGACTGCTTTTTATCTAATTTCTAGCACCTCTAAAATGTTAACCTATACTACTTACTAAATGGTTTACATATATTCATGATTCTTAATTGTTCACTGACCACTTCTCTTGATGTCACTGTGGTTTATAATTCTAATGCATATTCTTGCGCACTGGCAACATATTTTGAATTAAAATCTGTTTGAAGTTGTAACCTATATAATCTGTATTTAATCCTGTCTTCTAGGTATTCTTAGGCAAACTAAAGTCAACAAACCATCAGCATATCTTTAATACATCCTTATTAAACAATCTGTGATATGAACTATTATCTTCATTATATAGATGAGAAATTTGAGTTTAAGAAGGGTAATATAATTAGTATCATTCTATTAATGAGAGCCAGTGCCAATTTTTGAACAAAAGACTGCTTTTTGGAACAAACTGAAACCTCTCTGAGATAGTGGATGATCTGTGAATTGTGATGATTATATGATACATTGTAAAGATACATACTTATTTTAATGTAAATATGAGCTTTCTAAAACCTAACTTTAACTTATTTATTTTATATTTTCTATCACTTCAGAATATGTCTGCATTCTTTAGACCTAATCTTTTTGTTAACTTTGAGGTTCAATTTAAATCTATACAGTCAGACACTGTTGATAAATATTCTTAATCAGCTCCAACTGACAAGGTACACTGACCTCTTTGACAAAGTGACACAATTCTCATACTTGTACAGGAAGGCTGAAAGTGGATCCTCCGATGGCTATAATTTAGCAGAGAATAAAACCATCCATTTACTTCTATCATCCTTAAAACCAGTCAGGAAGGAAGACCAATAATGCTTTGAAAAAACATACAGTTAATTTTGGAGCCAGTTTCTTGATACAACTACCAGAAAGCATGTTGGTGACAGCAGGGACTTCCTTCCTTCGACTGGACAGACTGATAAGCATCTTTTTTGTTAGAAAATGAGGAGGCTGCACCATTTGCAGCCTGTTCTAGGCAAGTGATACTGAAAAAGGAGCTTACCTTTCCAGACAATATAAATTATTTCTATATAGGAGAGATGAAAATGGGTTTAGGTTTCAAGAATAGAGTTAAAAGTTCTTAGTTGGCAAACTACTGCAAACTGGAACAGAGAAAAGCCTTACTATGCTCCCAAATGGCCCCCTCACACTTTGAAGAAGGCAGAGATTTTGGACAAGATAATTTAGTTTGTATAAGGCTTTCCATCAGATTCACAGAAAAAGTCTTAATTATGGACCACTACAGTTTTCGGAACATGAAGTTCCTTTAAACATTCCTTGCTGAAATGAAATAGTAACATTGTTTTCCTTTGGGATAAGTAATTTTCCGTGAAGTGTTTTAAATAACTTGCACCAATTTTTCTTACTTTGTTTCCAGTTATTAAAGTTACCAAGGAGATACTCTGTTTACTTCTTGCTGACAAGAGATAAGACGAGGGAAAAGTTCTTTTCCTAGACTTAATAATCATTGACTGCAACATAAATTCAAATTAGAAAGATCTGGCAAGTAGAAACAGTCCTGCTGTTAGTAAACATCAGACATGTAGAGTTGTGATCTTATAAATGCTGATTATATTCACGAGCTTTTTTGAAATTACCACAGGAAAAATAGTTGTGATTAATTCTGATGCAGCAGGTATTTTGAAAACTAAGCTTTTTGTTTTTCTTCTTTTCTCTTGGTTTTTGCAGATTTTATTAGAAATGCAAAATATAACACCTAATATTTAACCACTGTTTCACCAAGGCTATTTATCTAAAATTTCCCTCTTTACTTTTGTTAATTAGTAACCTCATGGAAACATGTCCACTACTGGTGCTGCGAATTCAGAACGTAGATAGGAATAGAATGAACAGATATGGACAGGAACAGACACGGACAAAGCAAAATAAAAATATTCAGAGTCCAGTAATTACAGGATACAAAATCCTACTCCTGCGTGCGGTCTTTCTACTGATGTACGAGAGGGCGTCTTCTTGAATGTGTGGCATTATCTCAATGTGAGAGTTAATCTCCGATTTTTTAAAGCATCTTGCTCACAAACAGTGGAGGCAGAGCAGGAGACACCTGACCATGGCACTTCCTACAAGCTGATGACTTGAGATAGGTGCCAAAATGAAAGTTCTAAACTTCATTCAGGAGGGGTCCCGCTTCAAACTCAATAAAATATTTCTTTTAAATATACTGATAATAAAAACATTTTCCTTTTGTCTGTGGTCTTTTTCAACCTTTTGTGCTTTTTGTTTTTGTTTTAAAATTCAAAATGTCATTAGAATAAGTTTTTCACATTCGGTGCAACGCCAGCCAGTTTCGTATGTAGATACAAAAGCATTTAACTTCTACACAGAATCCCCGAAAGTACACCATTCATTTTCCACAGTAAGCACATGCATATATATTTTATTGCTCATAATGAAAAAAAAATGCACAAAACTAATTCAACAATTGTATTTACCTTACCAATATGCATACACTCTACCAATACCTTCTACCTTCTATTTACTAGTGGGTAAGGAAGGACCAAAAGGAAAGAAGAAATGAGTTGGAATTGCTTTATCTTTCTTCTTCCTTCTGTGTTCATTTTCAGCCTGAGTAGCTGGTTTACATAAGAAAGAAGCATCTGAGCAAGAAACTGCATAGTAAGATTCCTTAGTTATTTTATCTTTTTTTATAACTCTCTTGCCTCCTTCCTGTGTTTGAACATAGTTGTGCTTGGAACAGAAAATGTGTCCTCTCAGGGCTGTCAGTGATTGCCTACATGTGAAACATTTATCTTGTACAGTATTCATTTCAAATCAGTTTTGAGCTCTACCTCCCTCCCATGGGGAATTCTGTGCTCGTGAGGCATCAGGAAAACTTAACACGCACTGGGCATCATGAGTGGTTTCTCTACTATGCACGTTTTCCACTGCCTCTTCAGATTTCCCTGACAAAACACAAGATCAAAGATAACATGATTTCAGAACTGACAGCAAAGCCTTAAACCAATTGAGGGTAAAGAGGGATCTTCTAAGAGAATAATTCTGGGAAATCCCTGATTTTTTCCCAAAGCTAGCACTGCCACTGTGGCCTTGGAATAGGTGTCTTGAGTCACTGTCATGAAATTTGTCTCAGCTTCTTATAGGCAGAATGGGAAAAACTGCAAAAGGACAATATAAAGGAAAGGGTGACCATCAAGACCCTTATGGAGCCTGAGCAACAGCCCAATACATAAGAAAACAAAAGAAATAATTCATATAATCATATTCTGGAAATTTACTCTTGAATATAAATGCAATATAAAATAAAAATAAATCTTAATTACCTACATTTAAACTCTCACAAAAATAAAAAAAGGAAATAAAAAAAGTAACAAAGAAGAATGGATACAAAAACTAGAAAAATTTTTAATGATTTTTTTTTCTATACTAAAACAATATCAGGTTTGATTGCAGTGTTTGCACTTTGGGATAAATAGGCGAGTTTTGGGTTGCAGTCTGGGCTTTCATTTTCTAAATTTCAGCATCATTGATCTAGGGTGTGATACTGGAATTAAGGTGTGTGGCACTAAATTAGTGTGCTGATTGGTTTAGCATAGTTCTGATGTGGAAAATGGAAAAGTCCACTTGGTTGTAAGTGGCACCACCCAAAAGACTGGCAGCCTGCAGGGGATAAAAGGGACAAGAAGGCTTGTTGCTTCCTGTTCACTGTCTTCATTCCCACACCATGGACTGTTCTCTTTTGTAATGCCCCTCCGCCATGCAGCTCTGCTTTGGAATCATTTGACTATGGACTGAAACCCCTGGAACAGTGAGCTGAAATAGACCTTTCCCTTTATCTTTGGGTGCCAAGTATTTTATCTCGGTTATAAGATACTAAGATAATAACAAGTTTCTTTTTTACCATTTGAAAAGGTGCTTGTTTTTCCAACATTTGCTCATACACATTTTGGTTCAAGGAGCCTAATTAAATTTTTAAATAGCAGGTATTTTGAAATTTTTATTTATTTTTTTACCTTATTATGAGGTATTTACAGAACACCTAATGAAAAATGGTCATTAATATGCAAAAGGGTTTAAGGATAAACCAAATCCCTATGGATGACTTTGTGGCACCTAGAGAGTGTTACCTGGTGAGTGAAAGGCAATAAGGGAAGGGAATGATTATTCATAACTGGAGAATGGACAACAGTTAGATACTTAAAAGAAGCTGATTGTTTTGACTTGGTAAACTGGACCAGATGGTCAGTAACCTGTAATGGAAATTTTTTATCATATTTGGAAAAATAATCTAACTTTGTTTTGCTTTTCCAACTTGCATTATAAAGGGCTCCAATAATTTGTCTCTTCAATTACTTGATCAGGAAATGGAAACGTAACTATCATCAGAATGTCCCTGGGGAAGAAGATTTCACACATGCTCTAAACCAGCGCAGTTTTTCTTCAACTTGCTTTAATGCAACTCCAGTGTGTATTTATTTTCTAGATTTCAGCAAGACACTTTAATTTTAATTTTGATTTTAAGGTTCATTTTGTTTTTCGTCTATTTCTCTTCTAATTCATACTACAAGGAACCTTTGATTTACCACTGGCCTGTGCATATGTGAATATTATGAGACACAGGTCAGAGCCTGAATATTATTGAAAATGTTCTCTTGTGCATGAATGGACAGGCATTAAGATTGAGAGAGCTGCGGGGATGTTATTCAGTGAAGAGGAAAAACATCTACATGAATAAAATCAATGAATTCTTATAATTTCTGCCAGTAAGTAATCCAATTCAATAGGCTTGTTAACTGTTAAATAAAACATCTGTACTCAGACCATTGCATCACTGCCAAAATAAAATGTTATTCTGAAAATCTAAGATTCTGCTAAAATAAATGCAGCTTCTCAAATGAATGGATAAAATACTGATTATTACTGTTTTTATTAAATATTTAACAAGTCATTTTACTAACACAAAAAGTGTTTCAGAGTGTATGCAGTATTTTATGATTATTTGATTTTTCATTTAATTTAATACTATTACCATAGATATTTATTTTGCTCTGTAGATGTAAACATATGTTTGTTTAAAATTCTGTGGACTTAGACATCTGGCAGGCATCACTGATATTCCTTTTTCCTTTAGGCCCTGCATTTCATCAATCACCAAAACTTGATAGTTCTGCTTCATAAATATTCCTCAAGTTCAGCCATTTATTTTCATTTCCACTTACAATATCCTTCTATGAGCCACAGTTTCTTCTCACCAGCACTACGGAAAGTCTCCAAACTAATAGCTAAGACTCTGAAAAATGGCTCTGCTGGCAAATAGGCTATGATGGGGGAATTTAGAATTGAACATAAATCACAACTTGTAAAACACGACGATGAGTCACAAAATAGATACATTTTACCAAACCAGGACATGCAAGATACACGCAACACAAACTTTTTAAATTCCCATATATTGATGATAAGACCCCAGACAGATAAACCTAACTGAAATGTTCCATGAGGTTGTGTGTTCTAAAGATAAGATCACTGACTATTTTAGTAAATCATTTTTGTTTACAAGTGAAGACAAACCCTCTCAAAATTATGTTACTAACTATGGCTTCTCTTAAGTTTACTTTCCTAACCGTCCCCCATTGAGGTGATCATAGTTCTGTCAACCTGCTTTCTATCTTACAAACCTAACTTGGCTGTCATTGTAGCCCTGGTGGTCTTTCTTTAATGGGCTTTCACAAGTAAACATATTAATAAAATTTGCCAAGACCCTCAGTGTTGTGGACCATAACCCTTGTGTGATAATTTTGATGCTGATTTTTGTGGAACAAACTTGACAAAGTTAGGCACAGAGTGGAAAAAAAGCAGCATTTCTGTGTGGTCAAGTGTTTATAAAAGAACTTACCATAGCAAGCAGTAAACACAGTGAAGAAGATTCTCACTCACAAGTGGAGGTGTGCCATGCTGACCACAGAGAGAGAAAAAAATATAGACATAAGGTGCTTTAT
Source organism: Hydrochoerus hydrochaeris (assembly GCA_004027455.1). NCBI lineage: Eukaryota > Metazoa > Chordata > Mammalia > Rodentia > Hydrochaeridae > Hydrochoerus > Hydrochoerus hydrochaeris. Next base: position 207,152 of record PVLA01000984.1, read on the forward strand.
TTCTTTCTCTTCTTAAACTGGGATGTCATCCTTTGATGCCATTTGACATTGTATGTAAGGAGTGACTATGACTAATTTTGACTGGGAATTTAACTGGGAATATATATTAGTATAATGGGAATATGAATTAGTATAATGACTAATAACTGTTAAATACTTGGTAGAAGCCAAACTGTCCTAGGACCTTCAAAGGTGAGCTACCATGCAATGTTTACAGTTCCTCTAAAGGTTGGTACTACCAAAAACCTGTTTTACAACCTGAGGCACAGAGAGATTAAGTGACATGCAGAATATCACAAATTATTCTGTTTTCTCAAGATCAATAATTGAACATAATGATTTTGAACATGGAATTTAGTTTTATGCCTTCCCCTCTTCTAAGGACAGTAATTCTTACTTAACAAAGTGTTCTACAAATGGCAGAGATACAAAAATTTAAAACAGAGAACTTGTGAAGAATAAGATAATCATTTATATATTTTCTGAATGCACTCTGATTTATTGGAAGTTTGGAGAGTAACAGATGGTGATTCACCAAGTTGTGTGGATGCATAGATGAATGCTTGGGCGTCATCAGCATTTATGCTTTTGGTCTCTATAATGCATTGATATTTAAGGATTTTAAAGATTCTTTCTTGGGAGTCCAAACACATATTTGCAAATAGTAATCATTAGTCTTTAATAATACAAACTGTTGAAGAGTATATGTATAACAGAAGTCCAACTTGATTTCATGTTTCTTGTGTATCCTCTTTTCCCTTCTTTCCAATAAACTTTTAAACAAAATTTTACTGTTATATACCTTTCTCCATCAATTACTAGTACATTTTACAAAGAATAGCATGGCAAACTAATTTTCCTGAATATTTCTTACTTCTAAAAATTATAGGTTATAATACATTTTGCATGTATGCATGCATATGTGTTTTCAAGGAAGACTACTGAATGAAAAATATATAACACATTATGTCTTTGTTCAAAATCAGTGTGAAAAGCAAGCCAAGGATGAAATGTTAACAATTGGTTTTTTTCTGTGCAAAAAATGCTCATGCTTATGTTGTATTAGAAATCCAAAATTGGTGCATTTTCATTTATTTGGTCCTGAATAAAAGTTGTCAATAGACTGATGAATATGAGGTTAACAAAAATATAAGCTACACAAGAGAATATGTAATAAGTATATGACCTTCCCTCTTGCTTTTGTATATGTACTCATTTCAAGCAGGCAGTATTTTTTATAGAGTCAAGGCTATTGCTTGGGGACCGAGTCTACCCATTGCAGAGAGTTAATTTATTTTCCCTCACCAAAATGGATTTTGTTTTCCTTTGTGCACCATCAGCACATTTTTAAAAGTTCTGATTGCAAATTTTAGAGTGGCAATGTACATAAGAATGTAATTTAGAGTTCTCGCTTTGAATAACAGTGCTCCTGAGGTATTATTAATATTATTATTTTATTTTTTAAAAATTCATTACTATTTCAAAGTAGAAAATAAACATCTACTTATTCCAGAGGAGTAGAAGAGCAACTGGGAAAAGAAAAAAGAAAATAGCAATCCAAAGTAGTTTGTATTTTCCACATTTCTGAAGCACAAAAAGTGCTTGTAGATGTGTTAGAAAAGTATGATATTAAATTGAACTATTAAATTTCATACTTGTTAGTAAAATAGTAAATCTTTTTTCATTTGCCAAATTTTATATTATATATGTATATGTATATATATATATATATATATATATATATATATACTTGAGTTTGTTTTTAACCTGATTTGAAGTCTTAACAATATTGAGATACAAATTCCATAAGAACAACAAAGAGAAACTAACAGTATAAACCACCTTTAAAAATAAATGAGATTGATTTTGTGACTTGAGCAACTACTTCTAAGATAGCAATATGTAATGTATCAACTCGTGATTTCTTACTTTTTAAAAAATTCTGTATTATTTCTAGTCTTTTACTGTTTTGTTTTTTTCTCAACAAAAAAATAAGAAAAATGAGATTGGTTCTTGCTACCAAATAAATAAGAGACTGGGAGAGATGAAAAGAGAATATCAGAATTGCACTGTGTTCTGGGAACTATCTCCCCAGTGAGAAGGATCAAAAATGTCTTTACTCCAAAATAATAAAATCACATTATATACTTTTATCTTCAAAATAAACTAGAGAGATTAATTCTCATTTTAGAAATTTTAGACCCAGGAAAGCTAAGGAGCTCTGTTAATATTCAATTTACAAACAGCCATTTGCAGACAGACACTGTGTGAATCAATGGCTAGTGAAGATCATGCCACTTCCAATGCTCATTACCACCATTTTACCAAGACTTGCACAATGTATCTTTTTTAAAATTATAACTAAGCATTTATGTATTTCTTATGAAAAAATGTTTGAGTGTCAATGAGCACATGCTTACTGTGGGAAAGAAAAAAGATTTTCATTCATTGATTAATAAATTGTCCAGTTCATAGGATGAGACCCTCAGGTAATAAGAAGGTACAGAAAAGGGACAAAAGTGTTAAAACCTCTCAAAGAAAAGTGAGAAAAATGAAAGCTATAGGTGGGGGGAATCTTAGAAACCATATATATGTTATCCATGTAGTCCTCAGAACCAGTGACTATATTATATTACTTGATAAAATGAAATTTTAAGATTATAAATTAAAAGAATGGATTTTGGTTTGGAAAGTTTTCTTGACTTATACAGACCCAATTTAATTATGAGTCTTTAAATGTGGAAAGGGCAAGCAGTAAGCTGGTCAGAGAGATGTGACATAGGAAGGCCTGGACTTGCTGCTCTTTCCTTGGAAGCCAGAGGAAGGGGCCCATGAGCCAAGGAATGTCTGAGGCAGGAAAGTGGATCTTAGCTCACAGTCAATAAGGAAAGAAGGATCTTAGCCCCACAACCAGCAGGATCTGAATTCTACCAACAACTCCAAAGAGCAAGAAATTGATTGTCTTATGGATCTTTTAGAAAGGAAGATAGTCTTGAGTTTTTGAACATCACACCAACACATTTATAAAATTTGAAACTCTTTTGTTTTATCCCACTAAATTTATACTTGTTATCACAGAAACAATAAACTAATACAGAGGTTGGAAGATATTTGCTGGGGTGCAGAATATATAGAGTAGAAAAATAGATCTTAAAATTATTTTATATTCAGTATATTACATGTTAAGTTAAATGCAAACATTTATCAATATGTAGTTGGATAATATATGTTGTGATTTGTGTTTAAATGTCCCCAAAAGATTCAAATGGCCATAAGAAATGGGCCTTTTGAAGGCAGCTGAGTCTAGAGTTTGTAATTGGTTCATTGTCTAGCACTGAGATTGGTGGTGTGAGTGCTACACCTGCCCTGGGGTTGGTAGCAGATATAAAATGTAAGGGAGGGAAGGAAGCAAGGAGGTGTGCTTTTCCCTTTTGTCTTTTTTGTTCTGTCACTTATGTCCACCATGAACAACTGCCCCTTAACCATGCCAATGTGCCTCGGAGCCAGCTGAATATGAACTGAAACCTCTAAAAACTGTAAGCTAAGTAAACCTTTCCTTCCTTCAATTTGGGTGTTAAGTATTTTGTCTCAACAGTGAGAGAAAATTAAGTAACACCGAATTTGTGCCAGTGGAGTGAGGTTGTTGCTGTGACAGTACCTGACCATGTGGTTCAAGAGCCTTTGCAAGTGGATTGTGGGAAGAATTTGGAAGGGTTCAGAGATATCATCTGAAGGAGTAGACCTGGCACACCTTAGGATGTTCTGTATGGGAGAGTTTAGTCAGAGCTCAGAAGAACAAAACAGATGGTAAAGACCAGGCTCAAGAGGTTTCTGCTGGGAAGAAGGACTGCATTGCTTGTTGGACTCTAGGTGATGTGTGTTATGGCTTGGAAGAAAGTTTGTCTGAATTTTGCTCATGTTCAGAGACTTCACCTAAATCTAAGATTAAGTTTGGTGGACTAACTAATCTGGCAGAAGAAATTTCAAGGCAGTCTAATGTTGAGGTGGTGACATGGTTATTGTTGGGAGCTTTGAGCCAGATTTACATAGCAAATCAAGAGCAAAGAGCCCAGCAGGATAATGGTTTAAAACACTGTGAGTATGGCCAGGAAAATATCCCCAGTAAAGCTATGGACTGCAAAGATAGAGCTGAGATCTTGATTGATGAGAAGGAACAAAAGAACAGAAAAGATGGCATGGTGGCCTCACGGGAAGTGGCATGGCTATACCCTTTGAAGCCTCAAAACCGTAAAAGTGAAAGACTTTGCTTTGAGGAGAAAGCCACAGAGTACCATGTTCTAGAATGGAAATGGAGGCCACTCAAGTTTCCAAACTGGTGATGGCCACACTAGGTTCCAGAATGACCATAGCATTCCTCACTATTAAGTTCAGAATGCACAGTGATCCAGACACTCAACCCCTATAGCCAAAAGAGAAGAAAGCCTGGCTACTGCTGCAACTGGCAGCAGATCTCACTATCATCCACATGGCACTGGTTTTAGGTGCATACAGAATGCACAAATTCTGAGATCATAAAGGCTTCCACCCCAATTTTAGAGGGCCTGAGTGGCTAGGCAGTGTTCCCCTGAGAGGGTAGTGTATGAAGCGGTGAGTGTGAAGCCAAAGGTGCAGTAGAGACCCCAGAAGTTTGGAGAAGCCAGGAACATGGATTATCTGAGAAAACCTGCAAAGAAACAAAGCTAGCCTAAGAAAGAAGCCATGGGAGCTACAGTCATCAGAAGTACTGTAGAGACAGAGCCGTACAAACCATTTGGAGCTTACAACTTGCCATTCCCTGCTTTGGGCCTTCCTTTGGTCCCCATTTGTACCCTTTGGTATGGTAATGTTTGTGCCATTGAATGTTGGAAATGTTTTAGTTTGTTTTTATTTGTGCAGGGGCTGGCAGCTAAGAGTTTGCCTTACATCTTGGAGGAGACTTGACACTAGGACTTTTCAGCAAGAGTTGCCCTTGGCAACTCTTGGAGGTAGACTAAATATCTCTTGAATAAAGGCATGTCCAAGAGTCTTTGGGAGGCCAGGGGTGAAATGTTATGGTTTGTGTTTTAATGTCCTCCTAAGTCATGGTGGCAAGCCTTTTGAAGGTGGCTGAGTCTAGTGTTTGTTATTGTTATTATCAATGCCAGAATTGGCAGTGTGAGTGCTACACCCATCTAGGGATGGGTAGCCAACATACAATATAAGAGTGGGGAAGGAGATGTGATTTTACCTTTTTGCCCTTTTCACTCATTCCTTGTGGCCATCATGAAAGGCTGCCCCTTAGCCATGCCACCGTACCTTGAAGCTAGCTGCATATGAATGGAAACCTCACCAAACTGTAAGCTAAATAAACCTTTGCTTCCTTCATTTGGGGTGTCAAGTATTTTGTCTCAACAATGGGAGAAAATAATCAAGGCAAGATATTTACAAATGGGCATGTCCTATGAGAACACTCAAATCCACCAATTTTGTAACTAATTAATCTCCTTTATACTTAGGGCCATGCCTGCCATCAGTTTGGGATTCACATGGAAAAGTTCTCAATGTACAAATTTTAAAAAGAACTAGTGGTCTTTATAACTGTATTTTTAAAAAATCTATCATGAATGAGACTGGTCTTATTCTAGTTTGAATTTACTCTAGGGTAAGGAAAAGATGTTATGATGAAGGTAAGACAGACAATGCTTGTACAATAAAGTTTAGGGCATGTTATTAGATTTAGAATATCCTTTGTTTCATTGGAATCAAAAAGGCAAGTTGTATTAAGTGAATTATAATAAGCTATATAAGTGATATAATTATAATATTCTTGAATATCCTCAGTCACTTGTTATATTACCCAATTTTAAGCAGCAGTGCTGGTCCATTTTGGTAGCTAATGGAGGAGGGAAGAGAGATAACAATGCCATCAACCTGAGGGAGTAAACTTGCTTTGTAATTTAAACTGTTGACTATGAGCGATCCTGTCTCATCCTACAGGCTTCTATATTTGGTGACATCCAAGATCCTTCATATATAATAATAAATTCAGGTTCTACTAGAACACTGAGCTTCCAATTGAAACTTTGAAAGCAATTTTGCACACTTTTTTGATTTTTATGCTTATATTTTCTCCTAAGAGGGCTCATTAACAGCAGTCTTCTAGATTATTTGTCTAATACAATCAATGCAACCTGATTGTAAAAAATGAGAAACATTTTAAATATCAAGAACTACAGATCATTTGCATAACATATGTTGGTTGAAAACTGACCTATTAATGTTACTTACTTTAACTTTCAATGAGTGGAGAATTACTCATATGATGGTGTTGTCAGGTGGCCATCCAGAACTTGCTATTAGAAATCCCCTATCTCCTGGCCCTGACCACGTGCTCTGGTGGAATCCCAGCACACAGGGCAAACTTGGAACTCCACTCCCAGGTTGTAAGACCATGCCCTACATCTGAAACTAACCCAAGACTCACAAGAGGGACCAGCAGGCATAACTGGGCCACACCCAGTGAACTGCAAGCAATGAGCAGGGCCTGGAATCCAGCCCTGGGCCCTGACTGTGCACTCTGGTGGAATCCCAGTGCATGGGGAAAACTTGGAACTTCTCTCTCAGGCGAACCTTGGACTACAGCAGATTAATTGTGATAGCCTGAAGGGAGATTCAGTGACTGCCTCACCGAAACAGAAGATCTCAGCTGGCTCCAGTCAGTGTGGTGAATATTCCCCTAAAAAGAGATGTACAATGGATAAATAGGGACAGTAGCAAAGCCCCCTCCAACTAACTGTAAGATCTTGGTGAGTCAGACAAGAGTGTGGGTGACCCATTCCTACACACGGAAACATCAGGCAGGGTGAGTAGAGTGCCAAGAAGGACTCCCCCAACTTGAAGAAAATCAAAAGGGCTTATGAGACACACAGGCACACAATAGGGACACAGTACAAACTCAGCCAACACAAATACTATAGACAGGGAGATTTGATGACCTAGAATAACCTAAAGATAAAGTAATAGCAGGAACTAAAAGTTGACCTATATCAATACTACTAGGTTTGTCTGCCCAGGAAGAATATAGGACTCACTAAACAGGCCCTGCAGCAGGAAGTCAGGTGACTGGGCCGCCTATTCATTGTGGGACCCAGCAATTGGACAAACATCAACCTTACATTAGGACCCCAAGATAAACACAACCAACAGTTGACACTAGCGGGACTGAAGGGCCAAACACTAACTCAGAAGGGGAAAATGACAAAATGAAAAAGCAAAATGCAATCTCAAACATCTAGTCTACCAGGAGCAAGTAGAGGAGGAATTGAAATAGAGGACTTCAAAAATAACACACTGGAAATCTCTGAAAAGATAGCAAGGGAAATATAAACACAATTCCATGAAGCTATAGAGAAAATCAAATTAGAAGTACTCTCCTATGTAAAGACAGAAATAGCAACGTTAGTAAAGGAGTTGCTGAGCACAGCTAAAGAAGAAATAAGGAAAAAAGTACAGGAGCAATGGAAACTGATTGAAACCTTGAATGAACAATATAGAAAACATGCAGAATTCATGAAACAAACTCAAAGAGACATGCAAGAAACAAAAAATTCTATTGAAAGCTGGCAAAACCATTTAAATGAAGCTGAGGATAAGATCTCAGTTAGTGATCATGAAAGCATAGAACTTTAAAAAATAACAAAGCAGCATGAAATGACAATCCAGCAACTTCAAGATGATGCCAATAGAAATAATGTAAGATTAATAGGCATCAGTGAAGATGCAGAAGTCAATGCAAATGACATAATTAAAACATGAATAGAAGTAATAGCAGAAAATTTCCCAAACATGGGGAAAAACCTGATATGCAAATAAGTGAGGCATACAGAACACCAAAAAGTCAAAGCCAACATAAGTCTCCACCCAGACACCCAGTCTTAATAATACTTAAAACCTCAGACACAAAGCATAAAAAACAAATATTAAAAGCTTTAAAGAAAAGACACAACTCATCTACCAAAGAAAGCCCATTAGAATCACAGCAGACTTTTCAGCATAAACCTTCAAGTCAAGACCAGCTTGGAGTGAGATATTTCAAGCCATGAAAGAAAACAACTTTCAACCTAGACTGATGCATCCAGCAAGACTTTCATTCAAATTTAATGGAGAAACAAGATACTTCCATGACAAATAACAACTGAAGAAATTCGTGTCCACCAAACAAACCCTAGAAAGAGTATTAAAAGACATACTAGACATTTTTATCTATGACCACAATGACCACAATCCCCAGAACAACAACAGAAAATGATCACAATGGCCAGAATAACAACAGAAAGAAAAAATCAAGTAGAACAAACAATTTAATAAGGGGAAAGGCAGAAAGCAAATGATTGGAACATAATATGGCAAAGTTGAGCCAGTACATATCAGTGATATCCATAAATGTAAATGGCCTCAATTCACTTATCAAAAGAAATAGGTTGACAGATTGGATCAAGAACCATGATCCCACAATATTCTGTATACAAGAAACACATCTGACTCAAAAGGAAACTCATAGATTAAAAGTCAAAGGATGGAAAACAGTATTCCATGCATTAGGAACCCAGAAAAAAGTAGGAGTAATTATTCTACTTGCAGACAATGTGAACTTCAAACATAAAATGATTAAAAGAGATAGAGAAGGTCATTGCATACTTATAAGTGGAAAAATTTAAGAGGAAGAACTAACAGTTATAAATATATATGTACCAAATACAGGAGCACCCAACTATATAAGACAGATACTAATGGACATGAAAAACCAAGTACACAAGAACACAATTAAAGCAGGGGTCCTTAACAGCCCATTATCACAGAGAGATAGATCAACTAGACAAAAAGCCAGCAAAGAAATAATAGAACTGAAACATACCTGAGAGCAATTGGACTTAGTAGATGTTTACAGAGTGTTCCACCCATCCACATCAGAATACACATTCTTCTCAGCTGCACATGGAACAGTCTCCAAAATAGACCATACATTATCCCATAAAACATTCTTAAGTAAATGCAAAGGTATTGAAATGATACCATGCATAATATCTGACCATAGTGCACTGAAATTGGAAATCAATGGCAAAAGAAATTTTAAAACCTGCATAAATACATGGAAATTAAATAACAGCCTTTTGAACAACCAGTGGGCTACAGATGAAATTAAAGAAGAAATAAAACAATACCTACAATTCAATGAAAATATAGAAACAACATACTGTAATCTGTGGGATGTAAAAAAAGAAGTCTTAAGAGGGAAATATATAGCAATAAACTGTCATATCAAGGAAAGAGAATGAGCACAAATAAACATCCTAATGCTCCATCTCAAGCTTCTAGGTAAAGAAGAGCAACCTAAACCCAAAGCTCATAGAAGAGAGGAAATCATAAAGATTGGAGCAGAAATCAATGCAACTGAAACTAAAAAAACAATACAAAGAATTAATGAATCAAAAAGCTGGTTTTTGAGAGAATAAACAAAATTGACAAACCCCTAGCTAACCTTATCAAGAAAAATAAAGCAATAATTCAAATTCACACAATAAGGAATGAAAAGGGGAAAACTACTACAGATCCCATGAAAATTCAAAAGATCATGAATACCTGCTTTGAAAATCTCTACTCACATAAAGTGAAAAACACAGAGGAAATGGGCAGATTCCTAGAAACATATGAACTACCAAAACTCAACCAATAAAATATAGCAATTTTGAGTAACCCAATATCAGCTATTGAAATTGAAAACGTAATTAAAAACTTACCAACAAAAAAAGCCCAGGTTCTGATGGATTCACAGCTGAATTCTACAAGAAATTTAGAGAAGATTTGATGCCAATACTCTTTAAACTCATCAATGAAATTGAAAAGAAAGCAATCCTCCCTAAATAATTCCTGGAGGCGAGTATTACTCTCATACTAAAACCAGAGAAACACCAAACCAAAAAGGAGAACTATAGGCCAATCTCACTAATGAATATTGATGCAAAGATTCTCAACAAAATACTGGCAAATAGAATGCAGCAAATCACCAAGAAAATCATACATCATGACCAAGTGGGGTTCATTCCAGGAATGCAAGGATGGTTTAATATATGCAAACAAATAAATGTAATATACCACATCAACAGAGCCAAAACAAAAACCACATGGTCATCTCAATAGTTGCAGAAAAAGCTTTCATAAAGTACAACACATGTTCATGATTAAAAACCCCTCAGAACCTCAGAATACACAGTGTCTACCTCAATCTCATAAAGGCCGTCTGTGATAAACCAACAGCCAACATTATACTAAATGGGCAAAAACTGAAAGCTTTCACTTTAAAATCAGGAACAAGCCAATATGTCTACTACCACCACTCCTATTCAATGTAGTTCTAGAAACACTAACCAGGGCAATCAGACAAGAGAGAGATATAAAAGGAATAAAGATAGGAAAGGAAGAAGTTAAATTATCATTATTTGCAGATGACATGATACTCTATATAGAAGACCCAAAAAACTCCATTAAAAGTCTATTAGAGGGAATAAACAAATTCAGCAGTGTATATGGATACAATGTCAACACTTAAAAATCAATAGCATTCCTGTACACAAACAAGAAACTCACCACGAGAGAAATTATGGAAATATTGCCCTTCACAATAACATCTGAAAAAATGAAATACTTAGGAATCAACCTAACTAAAAATGTAAAAGACTTATATGCTGAAATTATGCTATGCTGAAAAAAGGAGATTGAAGAGGATATTAGAAAATGGAAGGACATTCTTTGCTCTTGGTTAGGAAGAACCAACATTGTGAAAATGGCCATACTCCCAAAACTGTTATACAGATTTAAAGCAATCCCAATCAAAATACCATTGACATACCTCACAGATCTAGAGAAAACATTCCTCAAATTCATTTGGAAACAGAAGAAGCCTAGAATAGCAAAGGCAATTCTGGGTAACAAAGGCAAGGCAGGAGGCATCTTAATTACTGGCAAAGAAATAGACCTGAGGATCAATGAAACAGATTAGAAGATGCAAGTATAAGTACAAAGACACTCAGCCACCTGATATTTGATAAAGGGGTTAACCATGTTAACTGGAAGAAGGATAGCCTCTTTAATAAATGGTGTTGGAAAAATTGGCACTCCACATGCAGAAGACTGAAACTAGATCCATGTCTATCACCATGCCCAAAACTGAAGTCTAAATGGAGCAAAGACCTGAACATTAAAACAGAAACACTACCTCTACTTGAAGACATGGTAGGTAGAAGTCTTGGAGATATAGGGGTAGGCAGAAAATTGATGAAAAAAAGGCAAACTGCACAGGAAACGCATCAGAGAATCAACAGCTGGGATCTCATATTATTGAAAAGTATCTGCACTTCAAAAGAAACAGTGTGAAAGGAAAACCCCCAGAATGGGAAAGAGTTTTAGCCAGCAATCCCTCAGACAAAGGACTTATATCCAGAACATATAAAGAACTGAAAAACATCAAGACCCCCAAATTCAAGACCATCTCCAAAACTGGCATCTGAGATGAACACACAGTTCCAGATGAAGATATACAAATGGCAAATAAGTACATGAAGAAATGTTCACCCTCACTGGTCATTCGAGAAATGCAAATTAAAACAAGATTGAGATTTTGTCTCACTCTGGAAAGAATAGCTGCTATCAAGAAATCAACTGATAACAAATGTTGGTGAGGCTTCTGGGAAAAAGGAACAGTGCCCCACTGTTTGTGGGAGTGTAGGCTGGTGCAGTCACTATGGAAATAAGTATGGAGAATTCTCAGAAGACTAGGATTGGAAGCTCCATTCAACTCAGTATTCCACTCCTGGATATTTTCCCAGAAAAACTGAAAAGGTCATTTCACAGTAATATATGTGTACCCATGCTCATAGCAGCACAATTTACAATAGCTAAATCTTGGAAACAACCATGATGCCCTTCAACTACAGAGTGGATGGAAAAGATTTGGTATTTTTATACAATGGAATATTACCCAGCTATAAAAGGATAATCCTGGGGCCTTAATAGGTAAATGGAGACAACTTGAGACTATCCTCATTAGTAAAATAAATAAGAATCATATTTATAGATATCACATTGTGTCTCTAGGGTAAAAAGTAATAAGAACTGTAAGAGTAATAAAACCCAAAATGTGTAATTGCTATTGTAAAAAAGAGAAGAAAAGAAAGTGCTCTAAAGGATATAACTGCAGATATGTTTAAGCATGTAAGATAGATTAAGATAGATGTCCATATTACTAAGTTTTTGTTAGATTGTTGAGCAGAACTGTTTGCAGTCTTGATGTTTGAATGTCTATTTTGTATGCTTTAATTTTGTAACTTGAACAACTATTTCCAAGACAAAAGTATTTAATTCATCAAGTAGTGATTTCTTAGTGTTTTTTTCTTTTTTTCCTTTGAAATTCTGTATTGTTGCTACTCTTTTTTCTGTTTTGCTTTTTTTCTCTTTAAATAAAAATTTTAAAAAATATTGATTACCTGAAAAAAATGCCTTTCAGTGGAGAATTGTGATTTTTTCCCTATGTAAGTCCTAGATATTTTTGTGAAATTTATTTCTATGTATTTTTTTAATTATTCAATTTTAGATGCCATATTTCCATGTAATTTTTTTGTATTTGACAATTACTTATTTTATGTATATTTCTTTTTTTCTATTTACTTTAATAAGCTTTAATTATAGAAGACTTGATATAATTGTAATGATAATTTTTTGCCTTTCCAAGTTCAAATGTCTTATCTATGTTTATTTTTTGACTATTTCTTATCCAAAACATTATTCTTCATTCATCATGAGTTCAGTTTTCTCTTTTATAGCTGTAATTTTCAAATCTTCTTTGCATTTCATGTTTCTCTCCAGAACTTGAGTTTTGTGTATCCATTAATTTATTTATTAAGCAAATATTTATTGAGCTCTTTCTGTGAACTAGACCTTATGCCAGATGTATCTCCTGAGAGAATAGAGCAACTGATTCCTAATAAATTCTACTAATAGCAGTTTTGCTTTGTTATTGTATTTACTTTAAATTTTGAAACATAATGCATTAGAGTTTCTTAAATCGTTCATGAAATTATGCCAAAAATACATCCAGCCATTATGCTTCAGTGAATGTTGTCCCTACCACTCATTTGATCTGAGGAATGTTTCTTTACATATTTTAATTTAAAATTTGTGATAAAGAACTTGGAAATGTAACATTGTCTTACCAAATAGAGAATTAACTTTCATAATGATTTAAACCAGTGATCTCAGATAAATGTGATAAATCATTTTCTTGCATGATTAACCATGCAGATTTTAAATTGAAGATTAAAATTTTTAAATATTTGTCCCTGGCTTTCTTTGATGATTCATCTAAAGCCAGATGACTCTCTCAGAATACTATAGAACTAGTTGCTTTATTGAAGAAGAAAATCCAAGTATCTTGGAAGCAAGAGGTCATCTGAGCTGGTTTAGAATATAGGAGACAACTTGAATACAAGCTCTTGTGCTAATTCTGTAAGGAATGAAAGTCAGAAAACCAACATCATAGTAACTACTGTAGATCATCTAGTATTGTGGTTTAATATGTCTTTTTTATTTTGTGTTTTTCTAGGAATTTGTTTTGTTGTCTTGTTTTGATTTGTTTTTCCCTCTAATACAGAAAGGATAGGTATATATGTAGAGATTCACAACATGCGTAGAACTTCTAAACACTTTATGAGAATTGATTATTGTTATTGTAAAAAAGAGAGGAAAAGAAAGAATTGTAAAGGATATAACTGCATGTATGTTTAAGTGTGTAGGACTGATAACCATATTACTAAGTTTTTGCTGGATAGGTGAACAGAACTGTTTGCAGTCTCACTGCTTGAATGTCCATTTTGTGTGCTTTACTTTTGTAACTTGAACAGCTACTTCTAATAGGAAAATATGAAATTATCAACTAATGATTTCTTACTGTTTTTGTGAATCATGCATTATTTCTACCCTCTTTTTTTTTCTTTAAATAAAATTTAAAAAAATCTCCTATCTCATCAATGAGCAACATCATTAGTCTCTCTTTAAATCAAGACTTTGTCTCATAAAAATTATGTCTTTTGATCTAATTTATACCTTTTAAATGACATAGAAAGAAAAGACTATTTCTCCTGTGTGATTATGTTTAAAGTAACTCTCAAGGTCAAGGGCTCATTTTCCTTTTTAGTCATGACCATGGTTTTAAGCTTCTCTGCACCTTAGCCAGCCTGAGCTTCTTTTGATGGCTCTTTCTCTCATTTGTGTTGGATTTAGGATGCATGGCTTTCCTTCAAATTTTTGTATTTTTTCAAGATTTGTATCCCTACTCTACATTTGACATAAAAACTTCTACTGCACCTAGTGTGAATCACGAATAGTTTTACTGATTATTCTCATTAGAAAAGTTTGTAACTGTAGTCACAGACTTTCCTTTACATCAGTGACTGAGCTCTGTGCTAACTCATTGTGAATGTTTTTTCTTCAAGGTTTATTTCTTAATTTTAAAAGGTAAGTTTATATTTTTTGTCTCTTACCTCTGCTGTTGGGCTACTTAAAATGAATCATGGTCGTTTGGTCGATGTCATCATTATGCCTTCATGTTTAGAAAAAAACCTTTTCAAAACTATTTTTCTACCCATGAACCAATAATCTTAAAATGCATTTTTCCCCATACACTGAAAAACATATTGGTTTCTCATTTATGTCAACTTTATACTGACATCACTCTTATTCTAAACTATTTTTCATGTTCTACCCTATAATTTTTATGTTTTTAATTTGCAAAGGAAGATAGCTGACATGATAGTTGAGCTATTTTTGCAGTAAAGGATGACAGCTAAGTTATTTTTTCAATATTCCTATCTTTCTCTAGTCATGTCACCAATATGTTCTCAGTCAGGAAAGACTGACATCATGAAAAGAACCACATGGCTCCTCATTTACAAGAAAATATACTAAATTTTATATTTAGGTAAGAGTATATTTGACATCTACACTCCTTTGTATTTTGAATCCTTTTTCCTTTCAAACTATACCCATTTTTAAATTCTCCAGTCATTGTTTAGTCTTAAATGATCATAAGATATTACTGTGCTTAAGACTCTTCCTGTTCCTGCCTTTACTCTGCCTTTCAGAGGCATCCACAAAATTTTGAGTTTTATGAGTATTTCTTGTCTTTACCTTTTAAAGGAGGCAGGAAAATCCTTATCATATGCAATAATTTTCAAACGTGAATTTAGGAGTGTTAAGAGGACAAATGGCCCAGTTTGTGTACTATGTAACAAGTGTGAAAAATAGTAAAGGAAGAAGCAGGGCTTTACTGCTGAGGTGACTAGATGAGGGTCATTTAGTCCTTGAGTTGAGTGTGAAGTGTCAATATCGTATTGTATAAAAGGAGAAGCAGACTGCCCTGGGCCAGAGGTAAAAATGGAGGAGAAGTAGACACCATAGACTAAATATTTAAAAGTTGTAAGTTAAGAATAACATTAATATGGCATCTTGCTATCTTCTCCCTCTGGCTGTGTCCACCTGAGGTGGATACCTAGATCCTTTTCACTCTCCACGCACACATGCAGAGAACAGTCAACTGGACACCTCTGCAGGCCTGGGATAGGATTCCAGCAGACCCTGGAAACAGCTTTAGGGTTATTTGAGCAGAAAAATGCAGAGTTCTGGATGTCTGGAAAATGATCAAAGATGGTGGTTTCACCTCTAGGGCTGTTCCTCGGCAGGGACAGGGACTGAGCAGGGCTTGTGCACTGAGCTACATCCCTAGTCATTCCTATTATTATCTTTTTAAATTTTGAAGCAGAATTTCACTAAATTGCTAATTTGCTGAGTCTGGGCTCAAACATGATGGCTGTCCTGCCTCAGCCTCCCAGAGTACTGGTATTACTGGTATGTATCACCATGGTCAGCTGGAACACATCCCTTTTTCTCCATATGGGCATGGTCCTGCCTGTATTCAAGATTTAGCCACTTTGAACTCACCTAAAAAAAGGAAAATAGTCACTGAAAAGTAGAGGACTGTCATTACAATGATATGGAAAGTCAAACAAAAAATTACTTGGAATTCATCAGGAAATATGGTGGTTAAAATTATGTTTATTTACATACATGAACACAAATAAAGATGCATTGCCACAATATTATTTTCATTCATTAGTTAGTTGGAAATATGGAAATAGTTATATGGAATTAATCACAAAGGATAGATCAAATTCTATTGCACTGTGCAAAATATCTTCCTTTGTAGTAGATCATTTAATTTAGAGGTTGTCAGTACTAAGAGATGGGGTATCTCAGATTTTGTATAAAATACCATTATTGTTTTCTACCAAATTATTTCAGATTTTTACAACTCAGAGGGACTAGGTACACTGTTGTCTTCATTGCACAGATGCAGATGTCAAGGCCCAAAAATAACAGAGTTTTGCCAGGGTACCATATCCCTTACACCTGCAGGAGTGGTGCTTTTGATTGTTCAATCAATCCTTGCCATCTCATTTCTTCCAGGGAGTGAGTTCTATGCATCTTCCCTTTCACCCACTCAGTCATACTGTGTGCTGGAATTTGCATCACCATCCAATAAGTAGAACATTTGTTTTTCTTCTTCATAACAATGTATTACCACCACACAGATTAGTATTTTACTCTTTGGAGTCTTCCTGAGTTCAGATGCTTGAGTGATTGCAAATGCTGCAAATCTGTTCTTCAAGTTGTCTGTACAGAGACGGTTTTTATGAGGCATTTTAGTTAGCTATTTTCTTGTGTATTTTTAAGTAGAACACTTTATGAGTGCATTAGTTTCCATCTTGGCCTAATAAATGCTTCTCGTAAGCAGAGTTCAAGGTGAATTTTCCGCATTGATAGTTATATCCAGAAAACAGCACTTTTGGAATTAGGTATTCAAGGAGATTTCAATCACAAAGTTCTTTCTCTTTCATTTAACAAAATTTAGGGGCAAAATTTTACTATTCAAAAATGAGCAAAATATTGTGCCATTTTAGCCATTGGTAGAGTCTATATAATAATCTCTAAATGTGTGTTACTTTCTAGGTACTATATAGACATATACGTTAAGTCCCTGGCTTACCAACATTCAGTTCTGAACTTTCAAAGATACAGTGGATCTTGCAGTAGGAACATTCCTAGATGTTAACACATCATAGAAGCAGCTCATGTGTCTCCCAGAAGTTGTCACAGTTGTGCTGCTGTGTGTTTACTGTACGGTGTCATAATATATACATTAGTACAGTACTCAATCAAACCCCAGGATGCCCAGAAGCAAGAGAACACAGGGGATGTAGAGGGGATGACTAGCAAGTGCAAGCAATAACCATGGAAACAAAAGTGAAAATACAGTAACTCTTTTCTTGTCAGTTCACTACATGCCAACCCTGTATGTCAGTTATTGTACTGTGCTGTCATGTACTGTATAACCACTTTAAGGTAATTAAAAATAAAAAAATAGTTTATTTATAGTACTTTTTTATTCTTTATATTGTATATTTGTTTCAAGGTTGTATAGATGCATTTTATGGAACTTACAAACAAGTCTGATTTGCAAGCCTTCTTCTGAAATGAAACTTGTTCATAAGTTGGGGACTGAGTGTACATGTTTATGTATTTTAAATATATAATTCATTCATTCATTCGAGAGACTGACAAAGAGATAGAGAGACATGGAGAAACAGAGAGAAAGACCAAAGATCTGTCTGCCAATGCAATCAAGAGACGTAAAGGCAAAGCCTGGTAACATGTACACATATGCACTGCAGCACACCGAGGCTGAGACAGAAGGATTGCTGGCAAGTTCAAGCCCAGCCTGTGCAATATGGGAACCCACGTGACCCTGTCTCAAAAAAAATTTAAATTGAGATAGATATCTTAGTGCAAATTGTCTGGATTCAGTTCCCCAGCACTGCAGAAAGAAAGGCAAAAGAGAGGAAGAGAGAGAGAGACAGAGGGGAAAAGAAAGATGCAGTCTAAATGAGCCTTATCAAAATAACTCTTGTCAATAAAACTCAAAACATTAATGTATGTAGTGATTCAGAATGAAAGTTTTTCAGTAAGCAAATTTCAAATCCACGCCCACTACTCAGTACCCAAATTGTTTTAGTCCTGCTGCAGTTTGTTCTCAGCTTATTCTTTTAGACAGTGCAGCGCAGTGACTACTTTACGAGGTTGTTGAGCATATTAAAAAAGATAGTCTTATTTAATGGTGACTGACTTGGTGGTAGTAAAACCTATAGTAAAAGACCTTACATAGAACAACTCTGGACCATTGTTGTGGTTATCACTGTTAATAGCATTATCATTAATGATTAATTTTCCCAGTAAGGGAACACTTGTTTTTCACTCCGTGGGACCCAGCTTGCCTTGGTCCTTTGTGGAAGAAGGAAGTACAGGATGCCTGATTCAGTGCTAAGACTATCAATGACCTTGTGACACATCCAAGTCTCAGAACGAATCAAATTTCCTTTGTGGTCTGGGAGAGCAGAAGGGGTTCATCTCTAGACATCACTTCACACTGATTGTCAGGTGCTCCCTGGGCCAAGTGCGACCGATTGAGCTCGGCAGGAGCTGTCTCTATTCTCTCCTTGCTATTTCTTTCAAGATCTTCTATTTCAAAAGAAGAAACTCCTCTGGAAGTAGAGGAGTTGGTGGTGGTTTTCAGTTTTTCTGAAATAGAACTTTCTCTGTTTAGCTATTTCATTTTTTAATCACTAACTTTTCTCTATACATACTTTTTCAGAGTCAATGGGTTTCTGTTACTCCATTAGAAGTTTTAAATAATTTTATTTGGTCTGAAGGTGCTTTGAACTGGTTGGACTTTGCTTTCAATAAGATTTTGTATGTGCTTTAATAGGCATCAAAAAAGAGTTAACTGCTCTCCTCCATTGTCCTAGTATGAAAAAATTATAAACTAAATGTGATTTGCTTTTGAGAATTTTCACATTTTTCTCAGGTTTTATTGCTACCTGCTGATACTTAGAATTTGACTGACTCTGTTAGCAGTTAAGCATCTAATAATCCGTATCATTCTTTCCTATTTCAATACCCATTTTAATAATGTCTAATATTCCAAAGTAATGCAGCCTTAGTAGTCACATACACACACACATGCACACACACACACACACACACACACACACACACTCACAGACACCAGCAAGCATTAGCTGATGGGAATAGACTGATAAACTGGCTATTTTAACACTGCCATCTGGATGCAATGCTGTATGACAGTTCAGACACTGGGGTAGGAGGACTCACACATTTGAGTGGCTTTGCATAGGTAAGTTACTCTCTTTTGGCTTCAGTTTTATTATGTATAAAAGGTATAAATTTATCTCAACGTTATAAAATTATCAATTAGAACTTTAAGTATGTTTACTTCTCATTTCTTGGCAGGAATATTTTTATGTGATAATTTACTATCTGTATTTCAAAAGGACCATTTTGGTCTTTCTGTGTGTGGGATGTGAGTGTGTGTGTGTGTGTTTGTAAATAAAGCATTTGTAGTGGGCTGCAGATATCCTACGAATATTTGTGTGAAGGCCTTAATTTAATGTGTCAAAAGGCAAACAATAGAGAGAAGATTTGAACTCAGCCTGAGATCTGTCTTGGTGATTGCCTTGGTCATACTAATGTTATAAGCCTTTTGTTAAACTTTAAGCATTTTGTTGAACTTTAAGTGTTTCTTTTTCCTGGTTTTAAATTTTATAAATAATATTTGGAATTATTTGCCCAGGCCTTACAATATCATGTTCTGAAAACAATGCAGTCAGTGAGTCTGTCTCACTGTTTTACATTTTGTTTTATTTTCCATGACAAATGGCAGAGCTCATAAGTTTACACAATGCAAGATAATCAAAGTCCTTTTTGTACCATTGGTGTAGCCAATGTATATCCCCTCTGTTTTCAAAAGCAGATATTTTTATGCTTCTTACACTTCATTTGGGATGCTGTCATCCCAACTTTTGCATGTCTAGAAGGAGGTAAACAACCTGTGATTGACTAGGTTTATGGATTAAAGACCCAGAACTTGAAAGTGGAGCTTTGCCTTTGCTAGTGTTTGACAAGTTCCAGTGGGTATTGAATCCTGTGGATATCCTAGCTAAGCTGTGCTCTAGGTCTTTGGATACAATTGTACTTTCAGCAGTTCAGAAATGGATCTCCTTATAGACCAATCTTAGTGACAAGTTTGATTAGTAAAATCTGAAAGCAGAATAAAAGTTTAGATTAAAAGGATCAAGGGATACTGTTCATCTTGTGTAGATTACGTATTTCTGTGGGCATCTATCCTGGACAAATTGAGAATTTTGATGCTTGAGAACATGTCAGTTCTGTTCTTTACCTGTACATCAGTGTACATCAGTGTGTTAGCCAAGACTCACTTGTGTTAAGAAATAACCCTTCCGAGGCTCCAGAGGTTCTGCGGGCTTGAGTGGACCACGCCCAGCGACCATCATTCAACCAGGGGAGCCAGACCTCCTGAAAAGGGAAACAGGCCCTCACAGCCGCCATGAGGTGAGTTGCAGCTCGCCAGCCTAGGCCCAGGGAAAAGTTTGGGACCATCAATCCTGGCAGCTGGGTTCCTGCCCAGCCCCCTTAGGACACTGGACTATGCCCCACAGGTTCTGCGGGCTTGAGTAGATGATGCCCAATGACCTTCTTTCAACCAGGGGAACCAGGCCCACTGCACAAGGGGAGCCAAAGCCACATGAGTTCCAGTAGCAGAGGGTGCAGGAGGTGATCTACAACACATCCAGGGAAAGCTTTGGAACATCACTAGAAACACAGAAATACAGGAAAATGACAAAACGAAAGACCAAAATGTAATCTCAAACACCCAACCCATACCAAGAAAGCCTAGGAGCCATGTACATATAAGAAAATACTAGCCATACACCTGAAATTCATGAAATAATATTAACTGAAATAAAGAAGCAAGTATGGGAAGCTATGAGGGAACTCAAATCAGAAATAATCTCCCAGGTAAAAGAAGAAATGACAAAAGCAGTGAAAGAGATATTGAATGCATCTAAAGAAGACACAGATAAAAAATTAGAGGAACAAAGCAAAATTATACAATCCCTGAATGAACAGTTTAACAAACAAACAGAATACATGAAGCAGATTCAAAGAGATATACAAGATATCAAAAGTTCTATTGAAAGTTACCAAAACTGCCTCAATCAAAGTGAAGATAGAATCTCAGACCTTGAAGATAAGATTGCAGCTAGTAAACAGGAAAGGAAAGATCTTCTAAATATAACAAGAAATCAGCAAATAACAATTCAATAGCTGCGAGATGATGCAGAGAACAATGACATAAGATTAATAGGGATAAATGAAAAAGAAGGGCACAATGCAAATGATATCAAGAGGCTATTTACAGAAGTAATAGCTGAAAACTTCCCAAACATGAGTATGGAAACTGACATACAGATTAGTGAAGCATATAGAACTCCAAATAGCCATAACCAAAACAAAACTACACACAGACATATAATGATCACCATCCCAGAAATCCAACATAAGAACAGAATATTAAAAGCTGTTAGAGAGAAAAGACAGATCACCTATAAAGGAAAACATATCAGAATCACAGCAGACTTCTCAACACAAACAATGAAGTCAAGAAGAGCATGGAGTGAAGTGTTTCAGATCCTAAAGGAAAACGACTTCCAACCCAGACTGAGGTACCCTGAAAAACTGTCCTTCAAAATGGATGGAAAAATAAGATACTTCCATGACAAAGAACAACTGAAGATCTTCATGATCACCAAACCAACCCTGCAAAGAATACTGAAAAACATTCTAGATACACATAGGAAAAAACCACTAAGCAAGGCAGGCAATTTAAAAGAATGGAAAGTTAAGATACAACATCAGAAAGACAACATGTCAACAATAAACCAATATAAGACAGTTATAATCATTAATATAAATGGCCTCAGTTCACCAATTAAAAGAAACAGACTGGCAGAATGGATCAAGAAACAATGTCCAACCATATGCTGTCTACAAGAAACCCACCTAACCCAAAAGGAAACTCACAGACTAAAAGTCAAAGGATGGAAAACAATACTCCATGAAACAGGAACTCAAAAAAAAGTGGGGTAGCTATTCTGCTTGCAGACCATGTGAACTTCAAACCAAGAAAGGTCCAAAGAGAGAAAGAAGGCCACTACATACTAGCTAGGGGAAAACTTCAAGAGGAAGAAATAAAAATCTTAAACATATATGCACCAAATTCCAGAGCACCTAGCTATACAAAGCAAGTATTAACCAAAATAAAAAATCAAATAGGCAATAACACAATTATAACAGGAGACCTTAACACACCATTGACACAAAGGGATAGATCAAATAGACAGAAAATCAGAAAAGAAATAACAGAACTGAATCACACCTGTGAACAAATGGATTAGATAGACGTATACAGAGTATTCCATCCAACAACATCAGAATATACATACTTCTCAGAAGCACATGGGACATTCTCTAAAATAGACCATATACTAACCCACAGAATATATTTAAGTAAATGCAAAGGAATTGAAGCTATCCCATGCATGTTATCAGATCATAGTGCCATGAAACTAGAAATTAATTATAAAGGTAACTGCAAAACCCCCACAAACACATGGAAATTGAATAATACACTCTTGAGCAATCAGTGGGTCACAGAGGAAATTAAAGAAGAAATTAAACAATATCTACAAGCAAATGAAAATGCAAGTACAACTTACCAGAACCTGTGGGATGCAATGAAAGTGGTCCTCAGAGGAAAATTTATTGCCCTGAGTTCCCACATTAGGAAAACAAAATGAACACAAATAAACAACCTGATACTACACCTCAAATGACTAGAAAAAGAAGAGCAAGCCAAGCCCAAAACCAAAAGAAGAGAGGAAATTATAAGGATCAGAGCAAAAATTAATGCAATAGAGACTAAGAAAACAATACAAAGAATCAATAAATCAAAGAGTTGGTTCTTTGAAATAATAAATAAAATTGATAAGCCCCTAGCCAACCTAATTTTAAAAAGGAAAGAAAAGACTCAAATTCATGCAATACAGAATAAAAGTGAAATCACTACAGACCCTGTGGAAATACAGAAGATCATCAACAACTATTTTGAAAATCTCTACTCTCACAGGTTTGATAACACAGAAGAAATGGACAGATTGCTAGAAACATATGAACCACCAAAGCTGGATCAAGAAGATGTAAAACTGCTGAATAACTCAATTTCTATTAATGAAATGGAAAATGTAATCAAGTCCCTACCAACAAAGAAAAGCCCAGGCCTAGATGGATTCACTGTGGATTTCTACAAGAAATACAAAGAAGACTTACTGCCAACACTCCTCAAACTCTTCAATGATATTGAAAGGGATGCAATTCTCCCTAAGTCATTCCTGGAAGCAAATATCACTCTAGTACCAAAACCTGAGAGAGATCCAACTAAAAAAGAGAACTACAGGCCAATCTCCCTAATGAACATAGATGCAAAAATTCTCAATAAAATATTGACAAACAGGATGCAGAAAATGATCAAGAATATTATACACCATGACCAAGTGGGATTCATCCCAGGCATGTAGGGATGATTCAGCATATGTAAATCAATAAATATAATCCACCATATCAATAGAGCCAAAAGTAAGATTCACATGATCATTTCTATAGATGCAGAAAAAGCTTTTGATAAGATCCAACACCCATTCATGATAAGAAGATTGCAAAGAATTGGAATAGATGGTCTTTTCCTCAATATGATAAAGGCCATCTATGACCAACCAACAGCCAGTGTCATATTAAATGGCCAAAAACTGAAAGTCTTTACCTTAAAATCAGGCACAAGACAAGGATTTCCCTTATCAGTACTCCTTTTCAACGTAGTACTGGAAATACTAGCCAGAGCAATTAGACAAGAGAGAGAAATAAAAGGAGTCAAGATAGGAAAAGAAGAAGTTAAATTATCATTATTTGCAGATGACATGATACTCTACATAGAAGACCCCTAAACCTCCATTGAAAGACTCCTAGATATAATGAATAAATTCAGCAATATATCTGGATACAAAATCAATACTCAAAAATCAATAGCATTCCCATACACTAATAACAAAATCACTGAGAGAGAAATAAGAGAAGCCACAGCCTTCACACTAGCATCCAAAAAAATGAAACACTTAGGAATTAATCTAAAAAAGTTGTAAAAGAGCTATACAGGGGAAATTATAATACCCTGAAAAAAGAAATCAAAGAGGACCTCAGTAAATGGAAAGACATCCCTTGTTCATGGAGAGGAAGAATAAATATTGTGAAAATGGCCATTCTCCCAAAATTCTTATACAGATTCAATGCAATCCCAATGAAAATATCACTAACATACCTCATAGATCTAGAGAAATCTCTCCTAAAATTCACCTGGAACCAGAAGAGACATAGAATAGCAAAGGCATTTCTAAGCAGCAAAGCCAAGGCAGGAGGCATCACAATCCCTGACTTGAAGTTATACTACAAAGCTACCACAATAAAATCAACATGGTACTGGAATAAAAACAGACCTGAAGATCAATGGAATAGACTAGAAGATACAACTATGAACACACTCAACCACCTTATCTTTGATAAAGGGGCCAAGCATGTTCAATGGAAGAACAATAGTCTCTTTAATAAATGGTGCTGGAAAAACTGGCTTTTCAAATGCCAAAAAGTAAAATTAGACCCATGCCTATCACCATGTACTAAACTAAAATCTAAATGGATCAAAGATCTAAATATTAAAAAAGAAATACTAAATCTGTTGGAAAACAAAGTAGGCAAAAATCTTGAAGATATAGGGGTTGGTAGAGAATTCATGATCAACAACCAAACTGCATGGGAAATACTTCCCAGAATCAATAACTGGGATCACTTCTCATTAAAGAGTTTCTGCATGTCAAAAGAAATCTCCAGAAGAGTGAAAAGAAAACCCACAACATGGGGAAAAAAATCTTAGTGGAATGTCCCTCAGACCAAGGACTTCTGTCTAGAACTTATAAAGAATTTAAAAAATCAGACCCCCAAAATTCAAAGACCCAATCTAAAAATGGACATCTCAGATGAAGAAATATGAATGGCAAATAAATACATAAAAAATGTTCACCATCATTAGTCATTAGAGAAATGCAAATTAAAACCACACTGAGATTCCATCTCACTCCAGAAAGAATGGCCTGGATCAACAAAATTACCAACAACAAATGCTGGAGAGGCTGTGGGGAAAAAGGAACTCTTCTTCACTCTTGGTGGGAGTGTAGACTGGTGCAACCACTGTGGAGGTCAATCTGGAGATTCCTCAGAAAGCTGCGGTTGGATGTCCCATTTGACCCAGCTATTCCACTCTTAGGCATATTCCCAGAAGAACTGAGTACATCTTACCACAGTGATATATGTGCATCCATGTTTATAGTAGCACAATTTGTAATAGCCAGATCTTGGAAACAACCTAAATGCCCATCAACTGAGGAATGGATAAAAAAAATTATGGTACTTTTATACAGTGGAGTACTACTCAGCTATAAAGAAGGATCACATTAAGATATTTATAAATAAATGGATGTAACTTGAATCTGTACTCATAAGTGAAATAAATCAAACTTACATGTATAAATACCGTTAGTCTCCCTAGTGTAAGAAATGGTAGGAGTACAGAAGATTTTATGGTTATGTTGGTTCACCATTGTATTGCTTTGAAGTCTTATGTTTTCATTCATTGGTTGGAATGGTTTTATTTTGTTTTGTTTGATATTAATATATGTGATGGTATGAATAGTTACTTTGAAGAAAAGACAATATGGCAGCCATTGTTGATTTAATATCATCTTCCTCTGAAGTTCTACCATGCTTTTGCTTTTCTATTACCATTGGTTCTATCATGTTGTGTCTTATTGGATTTTAATATGTATGATAGTATAAACAATTTTTTATGGAAAATGAGATAATATAGTAGCCATTGTTTACTTTCAGTTATTTGGTTCAGAATGTCTTGCAATACTTTCATTCTCTTGAGTGCTTTTATTCTATTTTGTTATATTTAACATTATTGTGTGTAAAGCTAAGCTCAACTATTTCAAAGAAAGAGACATTATGACAGCTACTCTTAATATCCAATTGTCTTGTTGTGAAGTGCTGTGTTGCTGACATTGTTCTATTCTGATCTGCTTAGATCTGTCCTCTTTTGTTTTATTCTCTTTAAAATAAAAAAATTAAAAAAAAATAAATAACCCTTTCATGACCAAATAAGTTGGGTACTATCAGTAAACCTTGGATAAGAGTCATACAATAGTGTGATCATTTGAAGTAAACAACATACTGTGGAATCATTAATACATCTTATAAATGAAATTAAAATACTGCAAAGTGGTTAGCATGAGAGAATCAAACTAAAATGTTTAAATTATCACAGACAAATTTATTAAAGTGACTGATGATAAATAGTACTGTCACTGTTAGTTTTTCTATGTCACTGTCAGTTTTGAAAGAAATACTGAAGGATACAACTTTAAGGTATGACATCTCCTAAGGTTATATGTAATTAGGCTAATTGTGAAGTACAGACAGCAAATTTTTATAGGCATTTATTTTCAATATTTCATAAATGTCAGATTATGTAAAATTCTGAGGGTTTTTTAAAAAACAGATTTTCTTCCTTTCTGCACAGAGTAGCTGCCATTATATGTCAAGGTAGTTATAGTTTCTGTAATAACAGTCTACTCTTACATTTAGTAGCTTTAAAAGATTTTGACATTTATAGAAAAACAAATATTTCTACTTTGTATTCTTAAAGTTTCAACTACACCATGAAGCTTATATCTTGTTTCAACTACACCATGAGAACTTAATCCCACATAAATTTAAAAAGTTCCCAGAGAAAATTGATACTTTTAGTTGTATTTAGTCAATATGTATAGTAAAGGATTCTTCAATTCACTTTTTATTTTAATCAAATTTATGAAAGCACGTATTTTGAAGTGTTAAATGGTTCCATTAGTTTTGCTGTTAAAGTAGCAATTTCCTGTATTCTCACAGGCTTTTTCCTCCTGCACAGATGCAACTACTTTCAGCTATATTAGCTGAGTCCTTTAGGATCACTCCACATCTTTAAATAACATGCTTATATTGCCATTTCTTGATTTTTCATTAATAGGCTTTATCTATTGGTTTCCCAGATGAAACTTTTGCTTTCTTTCATTTTATGGCCCCCACTCCACACGTGCACACTTTTTGAGCTCTCACCCTCTTGAAAGAGTAAATCATAATTTTGATGAAATGAATATTCATGTTTACCATATTGTGACTAAATGAAAGCATTCAGAGGTCTGTCATGTGTTTCACGTGGATCGCTTTGTGTCTCCTTCAGTCAGTGTTTCTCTGGTATTAATAATGGCCTGTTTTCATTTCTTTGGAGGATTTAGTATCATTTGTGTCTTACTTTTGTACCAAGTAACATTTTAGCGTTTTCACTTACATAATATGCTGTTTACTATTTATACAGATTTCATGTAATCTACCAATTTTATCTTCATCAAGAGGCATTTTCCACAGTCCTTTGATGAAATACCAAATGGAACTTAGGTTCCCTGGTAAACAGTGTCTGTCACCTGACAGATGTAAATTAGACTATACCAGAGGGCCAAAGATGCATTTCCTGCTCATCCTGCAATACTGGAACAAGGAATGCATGTCACATTTGGCCAGATGTGGTGCATGCAACAGAAAGAATCTTCAGTGTTTTTCTTTTCAAGAATCCAAGTCTTAAATATTGTAGTTCATATATTATGGCATGGTTTGTGTTGAGGGGCATGTTTGTTTTGTTTTCAAGAGATGGAAAGAGGAGACAGTGGAGGACCAGGGGACTTAAACAGAATTGAGATGTGTCATATACATGTAATAACTCCCTGCAGTGGATGTAATCATTGTGTACTGAGAACAGGCACTAATAAAATGTTTTAAAATTTAAATGATTTTCAGTAAAAAAAAGTATCAGGCCTAAGAGGTAATCCACATATCCCTTGTTTACTCCACAGCTATATTATACGTGACAACTCTCTTCCCACAATTCACAGGAAACAGATCTACAATTTGAGTATAACTGGGATCTTAGACAGGCAAAGGAAAAAAGTGACTAAAATATTCAACCTTGCCTCTCTTTTCCATGTTTTTCTATGCTACAAGACATGGAGAAGATTCAAGACAGCCACTGACTAAAAGTATATTACACACACATGATTGAGTAGCTATTTATTTCCCAAGGTCATTTTCAAGTTTACTCAGTGAGATTATTTCTATTCCTTATCACTGGATGAAATTTTGGCAGAACTGTCTCTTAATATCTCACTGGAATTATTTCAACACCCTTTCAGAGAATCCTATTCATCAAGATTTTTTAAAATATGGTGTCACACAAATTGACTCATTTTCTAATATTTGCTTTATCAATCTACATATTGTTAAGGTATATATTTTGAATAAGCAGTTTGTCTTTTCATCTTCTAGACTGCTGAGCATCAAACTTAGAGCCTTTTGAATGTTAGATAAGATCTCTACCAGTAAGCTACACTCCCATTCCTAAATTTATCTTCTTAATCCAGTTTATTGTTTCTGCTTTATCATTAAAATATCATGAACTCTTTCTGGAATGTAAATGTAGTTGAAGCTGGTTAGTTTTTACAAAAGAGGAAAATTTAGAAGTTCCTGTTTAGAAAGTCTATGTTTAAGGCATATAATTTAAAATTGTATTATTTCTATGCTTATATTGATCTTATAAAAGATAATGTATACATTGTTGGAAATAGAATTTTCAGGATTAAAGGGACAAAAACTTTCCAATTTATTCTGAAATGGTTAAGCTAAAACTCTTGTTTATTTTGTTCTTACATCTTTTGAATAAATTTGAAATTGGTTTAAAGAGCAAGCAAAAAAGTTACATATTTTAGCAAGTAATAGAATCAGAGATACTAAGATCTAATGTAAAAATTTGTTTCTTTGGGGGCTTTGATCTAACCATCAAATTGCTATAGAATGTAAAGGAAATGAAAATTCTTAGTAGATCTTTCTGGATATATAGTTTTGCAGGTACTTTATTATGTGAATAAAAATAAAAACAGAAGATAGAAAGAGAAAGAAGCTCTTTTATCACAGTAATTTGAGTGTGGAAATTGGAGCTAAGCATCATTTTTTTGAAGAAAATGCAAGATTTTCTGTTTGAAAATGTATGGGCAACTCCCACTTATACAGTTTTTAGTATGTAGTAGAGAGTAATAAGTATTTGTCCAACTAATGCTTGCTATATATAAAGTACTATGTTTTTGTTACTCTTCTATTCTTGAAAGACAATATGAAAATATTTAAATTATTAGTAATATGCTCTATAGTAAGGAGTTTCATTGGATTAATGATCTGATTTAGTATATTGATGTGTTTGAACTCTGACCCTTTTCATTAATTAACCTCTGAAACAGAGTGGGAAGTAATTTAGTGGAGCATCTATAGAAATGACCTTTCTTAATTCAATTTTCTTATCATAGAACTTAATATTGTGCCTAGCATATGAATTAGACTTGATAAGAACTGATCAAATTAAAAATGACAGTGTAAAGGGGTGCATACATGTGCATGTTGCATGATGTTGCTAGATACATATGGTACTTACCAAGGAGAAACAAACAAAAATCAAAGCTTCAACAGAAATAATAAGCATTATCTGAACTAAAGATGTCTTAATTAGAAGAGATGACCAAATTGTTTGATTACTTTAAATAATTTTAAGTTATTTAGGGTCAACTCATCAAAATGCTTTATATTAATAGATTAAAAAAGAGCCTCTTTTGGGAGTAAACAACTGTAATCCCAGCACTAAAGAAGCTGAGGCAGAATAGCCATGACTCTAAGGCCAACCTAGGTTACCTTCAGAGTCCAAGGTCAGCCTAAAGTACCTAACAAGACCTTGTCTCAAAAGACTCCCCACTCCCCCAAAAAAGATAACCAAAGAGAAATTGAATTATTTTAGTAGGATTTAAATAACTCAAAATAAATGAAGACACTAACAACAAAGTCTTATATGCTCCAGAGAACTAACATCATCTTTTTGATCATCTTTCATTTTGCTATTGATTTACACAACCAGAAGCATTGTTGACAGTTTCTTTTCTTTCAGTTCACAGCATGATTATCAAAGCATGTATTTGACACTAAGGAACTCTGACAGCACCAGAGAGCCTGATGTAAGCTTCAGTTCATACCCCATGTGTCCAGCTGAGTGCATAAGCTGAACTGAATCCCGGGGCAGAGATGAGTCTAAAGACTATCCTATATTTTCCTCAATTAGTGTCAATACTAGGTAGACAAATGTAAAGCAATCAATAATATTTTGCCTTTCCATAAACTAAAAAGATGTTTACAATAAATTATAATAAATAAAACAATGGATTTTACTGTGGTGTTTTTTCAGAATACTTATGATAACTCGATTATATTCAATATTTTTGGTTGTTCCTATACTTTACTCCAGACTCCATTCTTAGTCCTTCAAACTTGAGAAATGTTAGTTCTTTGGGACTTATTTAAAAACTTAGGAGCCATTTTATACTTATAAAGTAAAAAATAGTCATCATTAAATGGAGAAAATGCTACTTTTCAGACAAAAGTCTGGCTGAGAGGGAGAGGTCCATGCATATTCTGAGGCCCTATCCTTGACAATTAATTTCACATGCCTTCAACAGATAGAAGAGGAAATGAATTTGAATGTCTGTCTCATTGTATAGTAAGTGAGATAAAATATGTTGGATTATCTTAGAAAAATTAGTGAGTGATGGGTCCATATGGTTGTTTTAAAAGGAAGAGAACCATGATAAACCATGTGGCATTTAAGCTTGTTTCTCTGATTCACTTCACTTATAATTATGGTCTTGAGGTGCATCCATTTTCCTAAAATGACTCATTTATCCTTCTGTGTGGTAGTGTAGTACTGCATTGTGTATAAAAAGCACATTTTCTTTATCCATTCATTTGTTGATGGACATACAGGCTTCTTCCAAGATTTAGCCATTATGAATTGTGCTACTATAAATATAAGTACACATAAATCACTGTGGCATGATGAAAAGTCAATATATAAATATAGTGTGAAATTAAAGACAGACATACATACAGACAGACAGACAGAGAGAGAGAGAGAGAGAATCTATTATAATCTAGAATGGACAATGTTTCTAAAAATGTGCCTTGATTATTATAATTGCCTTATATGTTTTGTATATTTTTGGCTTATTAGTCTGCTTGTCAATCTGTATATATGATAATTAACTTTATAAAGTCTTTAAGATAAATAAATGAATCTGATACCACCAAAATTCAAAGGGTGTCAAGAGAAGTAGAAATATGTTACATATATGCTCTACAGTGAATATAATCATCATACTTCAGACATGTACTTATAAAGATTAAAAATAAAAATATAAAATGGGAATCATCTCTAACACATAACTTTTTTTTTGTACCAGGCATCAAACTCATGACCTCATGCTTGTCAGGCAGGCACTTAAGCCACTGAGCTCAACCCCTGGCCCAGCTGATCCTTTTGTATCAGGAAAAGTAGTTTTATTTCAATATTTATTAATAATTTCACTTTTCCCCCTTAATGTCCTTTGTGCATTATTAGGATGAATTTCACAGAAAGTTCTGTAATGGAATTTGGGAACAGATTAGAACATGTAAAAATATTGAATGGGATGCATATAATGAAAGTTAGCTTTAAAGTGGTACAAGACTATAGAATTAGGGTCAGTGATGCTAAAATGTAGAGGATATGTTCTTCCTTGAATACATTTTCCAAGACCATAAATTAGAATTTTAAATACATCCCTTAAGGGCTGGGCATTTAGCTCAGTGGCACAAGTGCCTGCCTGGTAATTGTGAGGTTGGGTATTTGATCCCTAGTTAAAAAAAAAAAATGGATCCCTCAAATAAAATAACAACTTGTTGTGTGGTCATTATGTAATAGATGATAAACGAAGTTCAAATACATCATGAAATGTTCCAATGTAACACATACTCTTAACGGTTTCTAGACATGTAGCCTCTATCTCTATGTACACAACCATTTCCTCAAAGAAACAGTATCCCTTACACTTGCATTTAATATTATTTGTTTATTTAAAAGAGAAAAAAACATAATAGAAACAATAATACAGAATTTCAAAACAGGATAATAGGAAATTAGCAAGAGTTAATATATTGCTTATTGTTAACTTCAAAGTAGTTGCTCAGATTACAAGATAAAGGTATGCCAATTGATCAAACAAAAGAAGCACAAATGGTTCTTTTCAATGATCTAAAAGAAATTAGTAGGATAATTATCTTAGCTATCATATGTATTCTTTTCCTTTCCTTTTTTCTAATTTTCCCCATCCCAGTTGTTCTTTTCGAGCAGTTTATTTCCCTTTCACTTTCACAATATTTATTGTAGATTTTCAATCTTATTTACTTTTTCAGTTGCTTACATTAGGGAGACTATACAATGTTTATACATGCAAGTTTGATTTATTTCACTTATGAGTATGGTCTCTAGTTGCATCCACTTATCTATAAAAGCCTTGAGTTTATTCTTCTTTATAGCTGGGTAGACTTATATTTAACTTTGATCGATGTATTTTTATTATAAAAGTTTTGACTCTTGCAGAATCATTCAAGATGATTTACTTGCATGAGACAATTGGAAAAAGCACAAAATGTGCCTTTTTCCAAGGAAGGACATGTTTTATTACTGTCCAGCACAATTTAGGTAGTGTCTCATCTGTAATAAAACTTACACAAGTTTATTTACAGTCAACTATGAAATATTTATATTCAACATAGTCAAGTTTCCTCTGACCTGGGTGTCTCCTGTTACTCACGTGAAAATTAGGAGATGAAAGTACATTCACCTAATGTGAAGCTTAGACTTGGTTTGATTCTTAATAAATCAACCAGAAATGTTTCCTGGCCTTGCAGTATAATAATTTCATTTCATTGAAATGAATGCTTTTCTCTGTCAGAAAAGGTCAATCAAGTGTAATTATTTATCCATGTTTCATAAATGACATTGTTTTGATATGACATAATTTATGTTTTTTAATCTGTTATTTTAACCATCTGGATACAAAATTACTTTAGTGGAACATATTAGACTTTTCATAGACATTATCTTGCATAAACATAATCTTGAAATCAATTGTCTTTTATGTGTTTAATTTCATTGAGTCACCTAAGTGTGGCAGAACTGAACCAAAGACTTCTAAGCTTTGATTTTGGTTGTTTTTCTATAGTGCCAAATATCAATTTACTAATACTCACTTGAATTTAATAAAAGTGTTGACAGTGTATTACCTCCTAGAATGTAACTGCAATTGTCATTTTAAGTGAATCCCAAGTTTCTTTGAAAACTACTTGAGTAGTATTCAGACATCACTTTTATTTTTAATGTAAAAGTCTAGGAAAATATTGCAGTACCATAGTTTGAGTTAGATTTTTGTCAGGAAAGGATGTTAGACCAAGATAATGACTGGAATTATAAAAGCTGGAAATGCTGATCCACTGGGAAATGATACAATATTTGCTACAGCCTAAAATTCATAAGGCAATAATGTTAATAAAATTATAGAGATGTGTTGAATTTGGATTTGGTTGACCTCATATGTCACACTAGTGTATCAATATTCTACTTTGATTAGTGAAAAATTTTCAAATAATAAAGAAATTTAATGACAAAATCTGTTGTGTTAGAGATTATTTTATAAACAAGGTATAAAAGTGAACTGAGGAAAGATATTGCAAAGACTCTTTGAGAAGAAGACATTGGAAGAGTTGACCTGCAGTGTGTTCTTTGTATAAAAAGACAGCTAGTGTGCAAGACCTTAATGTTTCCATGTTCATAGAAAATGGGGAAAGAAGTTCAGTGAAGACTTAGGAAGATGCAATGAAAGGAGTGACAGGAAATAGGCTCTATGAACTGTGCTCAGGAGAAGTCACATAGGATTTCCAAGGTCCACTAAGGAACTTAAATTATTTTCTATGTAGCAAAAGAAACCATGGGAAAAGTTGAGTCAGGGAGAGACATGTTCTTATTGAGCTTGTGAAAGACCATTCATCCTATTGTATGGACAGGAGAATAGAAGTTCACACATCACTTAACAAATTGATAATAAAGTAGTCTGATAGGGCCAGAATATGAGCAAGAAAATTCTATTGAAAAAACTGGAAAGTACATGTCCCTGGATGTAGCTGTCTCCAGTTACACCCTATTCTTACGGTGAGAGGCTATGGTCTTTGGTGGCCACATCTCCAAACACTGCAAGAACAGTTAAAACACAATGATCAAGACATGATATTGAAATAGCTAACCCAATAACAAACAAGGAAGTTAGGGGAGCATTTATTAGAAGTATAAGCGAAAGATAGCTCCCAGGAATTGAGAGGATCCAACTATGGATTTGTTTTTTTGGTTCTTTGTCCTTAAACTTTTTAGGGATAAGCAGAGCACAGAGATCTTTTCAGCATTTCAGTGGCCACTTATCACAGGTGGCTCAGCAAGTATAAAATGACCAATTGGGGCTAAATTTTTAAATGTAGTTAAAAAAATAAAATAAACAGTTATTCAGCATTCCTGAATTTCTGGAAGACTTTTCCAACCAGTACGGAGGCAGAGACTTTCACCATGGTGTATTTTATTCTACTCAACAATTTTCTTTCCTGGGAATCAAAGCTTTTAATTGTCTGTCCTTAACTAACTTTTTTTTTTTACATATTTACTTTTATGCTTTTAAGCTTAACTATCTGTATGGTTTGAATTAGCTCTTAACACAGTGTACACATTTTTTCTTTGTGATGCTGATAAGCTCAATTTCATCTTAGGATCTGTCCCTTGATAGTTGCCTGTTAATAAGTTATATAGCTAAACTCTCTCTCACAATGTATATGTGGGCCAATTCATCAACATGAATGTAATTATTCTACAGAGCACACCTATGCTAATAAAAAACCAGAAACGTAGACTCTATGTGAAAGGTCCTGAAAATTGATATTAAATTATTTTAGGAAATAATACTTCTATGTCAGCAGAAATACATTTGTGGGTAAAACTGAGTCCCTGCCTTCAGGTTATCTATCCCTGTCCTTCTACCACTAGTCAAGTGGCCAGTCTCACTTGTGATGTGTGACCTTGGAAGGAAAGGAAAGCCCTCAGGCACATGTGACATGCACATCTCAGATGACACTGATTTAGTGGTAAAAATGTAGACTGATAAGATTTAACCTGAAAACATAGAGGGGTGGAGTCTGACTGTCTTCACCACTAGAAGCTTTTGGCTATTAGGGAAATAACCCAAATTCTTCTTGCAGATCTTTCCCATTTTATAGAAGAAACATTTTGAGGTGTTTGAAGTGACAATGGCTTTTCCTAAGCCAAAATTGTGTTGTACTAAATCTTGCCACACAAATCAGAACGGTACAAGTTGAAATAAATTACAAAAACAGAACAGCAGCACAAACCTGCCTCAGGCATAGGCTGCCCAGAACCTCCACCATGGGCCTGCCCTGCCACCGGGAACTCAGCGCAAGCCCGCCTCAGGGGTAGGCTGCCCTGAACCTCCCCCGTGGGCCTGCCCTGCCACCGGGAACATCAAGGAGGCCTGCCCAAGACTGAAAACTGCCCTGAACTGCTTCAGCTGGGCCCACCCTCCCACCTGGAACATCAGAAGACCTCAGCAAGCTTCAGGTAGTGTGAGAAAATTTGGAAATTTGCTCCCAGGTGGCAAAGCTTGGACTAAAGAAGAATGACTGTATCAGTGTGGTGCATATACCCCTAAAATAGAGGTGTACAGGGGATAAATAGGGCCAGTAGTAAAAACCCGTCCAACTAACTGTAAGACTGGTGTGCATGAAAAGAATGTGTGTGATCCCCTCCTACACATAGAAAACACCAGACAGAGTGAAAATGACAAAATGAAAAAGCAAAATGCAGTCTAAAACATAGCTCACCAGAAGCAAGTATAGGAGACATTGAAATAGAGGACCCCAAAAGTAGCACACCAGGAATCTCTAAAAAGATAGTAAGTGAAATAAAAAAAAAAAAAACTGCATCAGGCTATGGAGGAAATCAAATTAGAAGTAGTCTCACATGTAAAGATAGAAATAACAACTTTAGTAAAGGAGTTGTTGAATGCAGCTAAAGAAGAAATAAAGAAAAAAGTACATGAGCATGGGAAACTGATTGAAACTTTGAATAAACAATATAGAAAACAAGCAGAATTCATGAAACAAGCTCAAAGAGACATCCAAGAAACAAAAAATTCTATTGAAAGCATGCAAAACTACCTAAAGGAAGCTGAGGACAGGATTTTGGACCTTGAGGACAGGATCACAGTTAGTGATCAGGAAAGGATAGAACTTTTAAAAATAACAAAGCAGCATGAAATGACAATCCAGAAGCTTCATGATGATGCCAAGAGCAACAATATAAGAATAATGGGCATTAGCAAAGATACAGGAGTGCAGGCAAATGGCATACATATTTACAGAAATAATAGCAGAAAATTTCCCAAACATGGGGAATCTGATATGCAGATAAATTAGGCATATAGAACACCAAACAGTTACAATCAAAATAAACCCACATCCAGACACATAATAATTAAGATCTCAGACATACAGCATAAAAACAGAATATTAAAACTGTCAGAGAAAAGACACAACTCACCTACCAAGGAAAGCCCATTAGAATCATGGCAGACTTTTCTACACAAACCCTCAAGTCAAGAAGAGCTCGGAGTGACGTATTTCAAGCCCCGAAAGAAAACAACCTTCAACCCAGACTGATGTACCCAGCAAAACTTTCATTCAAATTTAATGGAGAAACAAGATACTTCCATGACAAAGAACAACTGAAGAAATTCATGTCCACCAAACCAACCCTAGGAAGAGTACTGAAAGACATACTAGACAGAGATAAAAATGAACAAAATCCCTAAAACAACAACAGAAGGAAACCACCAGGTAGGATAAGCAATTAAATAAGGGGGAAAGCAGAAAGAAACAACTGGAACATAACATGGCAAAGTCGAGGCCATGCATATCAGTGCTATCCATAAATATAAATGGCCTCAATTCACCTATAAAAATAAATAGATTGACAGAATGGATCAAGAGAAAGGACCCCACAATATGCTGTATACAAGAAACACATCTGACCCAAAAGGAAACTCATAGAATAAAAGTCAAAGCATGGAAAAGAGTATTCCATGCAACAGGAACCCAGAAAAAAGCAGGGGTACCTATTCTATTTGCAGACAATGTGAACTTCAAACCTAAAATGATTAAAAGAGATAGAGAAGGTCATTACATACTTGTTAGTGATAAAATTCAAGAGGAAGAACTAACAATTATAAATATATATGCACCAAATACAGGAGCACCCAACTATATAAGACAGATACTAATGGATATGAAAACCAAATACACAAGAACACAATTATAACAGGAGATCTTAACAGCCCATTGTCACGAAGAGCTAGATCAACTAGACAAAACGTCAGCAAAGAAATAACACAACTGAAACATACCTGTGAGCAATTGGACTTAGTAGATGTTTACAGAGTGTTCCACCCAACCACATCAGAATACATATTCTTCTCAGCTGCACATGGGACATTCTCCAAAATAGACCATATATTATCCCATAAAACATTCTTAAGTAAATGCAAAGGTATTGAAATCATACCATGCATAATATCTGACCATAGTGCACTGAAATTGGAAATCAATGTCAAAAGAATTTGTAAAACCTACATAAATATATGGAAATTAAATAACAGCCTTTTGAACAACCAGTGGGCTACAGATGAAATTAAAGAAGAAATAAAACAATACCTAAATTCGATGAAAATATAGAAACAACATACTGTAATCTGTGGGATGCAATGAAAGCAGGCATAAGAGGGAAATATATAGCAATAAACTGTCATATCAAGAAAACAGAATGAGTACAAATAAACAACCTAATGCTCCATCTCAAGCATTTAGAAAAAGAAGACCAAAGCTCATAGAAGAGAGGAAATTGTAAAGATTAGAGCAGAAATCAATGCAATTGAAACTAAAAAAAAAATACAAAGAATTAAGGAATCAAAAAGCTGTTTTTTTGAGAGAATAAACAAAATTGACAAACCCCTAGCTAACCTTATCAAGAGAAAGAAAGAAAAAAACCCAAATTCATGCAATAAGAACTGAAAAGGGAGAAATTACTACAGATCCCATGGAAATTCAAAAGATCATGAATACCTACTTTGAAAATCTCTACTCACATAAAGTGAAAAACACAGAGGAAATAGACAGATTTCTAGAAACATATGAACTACCAAAGCTCAACCAAGAAGATATAGCAATTTTGAACAACCCAATATCAGCTATTGAAATTGAAAATGTAATTAAAAACTTACCAACAAAGAAAAGCCCAGGTCCAGATAGATTCACAGCTGAATTCTACAAGAAATTTAGAGAAGATTTGATGCAAGTACTCTTTAAACTCTTCAATGAAATTGAGAAAAAAGCAATCCTCCCTAAATCATTCCTGGAGGCAAGTATTACTCTGATATCAAAACAAGAGAAAGATCCAATCAAAAAAGAGAACTATAGGCCAATCTCACTAATGAACATTGATGCAAAGATTCTCAACAAAATACTGGCAAATAGAATGCAGCAAATCATCAAGAAGATTATACAACATGACCAAGTGGGGTTCATTCCAGGAATACAGGGATGGTTTAACATACGCAAATCAATAAATGTAATACATCACATCAACAGAGCCAAAAACAAAAACCACATGGTCATCTCAATAGATGCAGAAAAAGCTTTCGACAAAGTTCAACACATGTTCATGATAAAAACACTTCAGAAACTTGGAATACACGGCGTCTTCCTCAACCTTATAAAGGCCATCTATAACAAACCAACAGACAACATTATATTAAATGGACAAAAACTGAAAGCTTTCATTTTAAAATCAGGAACAAGACAAGGATGTCCACTCTCACCACTCCTTTTCAACATAGTTCTGGAAACACTAGCCAGGGCAATCAGACAAGAGAGAGAAATAAAAGGAGTAAAGATAGGAAAGGAAGAAGTTAAATGATCACTATTTGCAGATGACATGATACTCTATATAGAAGACCCAAAAAACTCCATTAAGATGAGTACAAGTAATAAACAAGTTCAGCAGTGTAGCTGGATACAAACTCAATGCTCAAACTCAGTAGCATTCCTGTACACAAACAAAAACACTGAGAGAGAAATTATGGAAATATCACCCTTTACAATAACATCTAAAAAAATGAAATACTTAGGAATCAACCTAACTAAAAATGTAAAAGACCTATATGCTGAAAATTATACTATGCTGAAAAAGGAGATTGAAGAGGATATTAGAAAATGTAAGGACATTGCTTGCTCTTGGTTAGGAAGAACCAACATTGTGAAAATGGCCATACTCCCAAAACTGTTATACAGATTTAAAGCAATCCCAATCAAAATACCATTCACATACCTCACAGATCTATAAAACACACTACTAAAATTCATTTGGAAACAGAAGAAACCTAGAATAGCAAAGGCAATTCTAGGCAAGAAAAGCAAGGCAGGAGGCATCTCAATTCCTGACTTGAAACAGTACTATAAAGCCACAGTGATTAAATCAGCTTGGTACTGGCAAAGAAATAGCCCTGAGGATCAATGGAACAGATTAGAAGATGCAAGCACAATTACAAAGACACTCAGCCACCTGATATTTGATAAAGGGGCTAAATATGTCCACTGGAAGAAGGATAGTCTCTTTAATAAATGGTGTTGGAAAAACTGTCTCTCTACATGCCAAAGACTGAAACTAGATCCATGTATATCACCATGCATAAAACTAAAGTCTAAATCGATCAAAGACCTCAATATTAAAACAGAAACACTAAATCTACTGGAAGACAAGTTAGGTAGAAGTCTTGGAGACATAGGGGTATGCAGAGAATTCATGAACCAAATGCAAACTGCACAGGAAACACTTCAAAGCATAAACAAATGGGATCTCACATTATTGAAAAGTTTCTGCACTTCAAAGGAAATCACCAGCAGAGTGAAAAGGAAACCAACAGAGTGGGAAAAAATTTTAACCAGCAACCCCTCAGACAAAGAATTGAAAATATCAAGCCCCCCAAATTCAAAGACCCTCTCCAAAAATGGGCATCTGAGATGAACACACAGTTCTCAGAGAAAGATATACAAATGGCAAATTAGTACATGAAGAAATGTTCACCATCACTGTTCATTTGAAAAATGCAGATTAAAACAGCATTGAGATTCCACCTTACTCCGGAAAGAATAGCTGCCATCAAGAAATCAACTGATAACAAATGTTGGCAAGGCTGCGGAGAAAAAGGAACCCTGCTCCACTGTTGGTGGGAATGTAGACTGGTGCAACCATTACGGAAATCCATATGGAGAATTCTCAGAAGACTAGGATTGGAATCCCCATTCAATCCAGCTATTATTCCCCTCCTGGTATTTTGCCAGAAGAACTGAAAAGTTCATATCACAGTGATATATGTGCACACATGTTCATAGCTACACAATTTGTGATAGCTAATTCCTGGAAACAACCAAGATGCCCATCAACTACAGAGTGGATGAAAAAGATGTGGCATTTTTATACAATGGAATATTACTCAGCTATAAAAATGGATGATCTTGAGGGCTTCATAGGCAAATGGAGACAACTTGAGACTATCCTCATTAGTGAAATAAATAAGAATCATATTTATAAATACCATATCGTGTCTCTAGTGTAAAACGTAAATAAGAATTACAAGAGTAATATAACCAAAATGTGTAATTGCTGTTGTAAAAAACAGAGGAAAAGAAAGTGCTCTAAAGGATATAACTGCATGTATGTTTGAGTGTTTAAAATAGATGACCATATTGCTGAATCTTTGTTGGAGCAGAACTGTTTATAGTCTGACTGTTTGAATATTTACTATGTACCCTTTAACTTTGTAACTTGAACAACTACATCCAGAATGACAGTATGTAATTTATAATTTACTGATTTCTTCGTGGGGCTTTTTTCATTCTCCTTTTTCTTTCTTTCTTTTAGAATTCTGTATTGTTGCTCCCCTTTTTCCTGTTTTGCTTTTTTTTCTTCTCTTTAAATAAAATTTTAAAAATGTATAATTAGTATTGTAAAAAAAGAGGAAATAGGAAGCATTATAAAAGATATAGCTGCATGTATCTTTAGGTGTGAGGGATTGATGACCATATTTCTTGGTTCTTGTTGGATTGTTGAACAGATCTGTTTGTATTCTCTCTGCTTTAATGTCCACTTTGTGTGCTTTGATTTT
This sequence comes from Hydrochoerus hydrochaeris, assembly GCA_004027455.1. NCBI lineage: Eukaryota > Metazoa > Chordata > Mammalia > Rodentia > Hydrochaeridae > Hydrochoerus > Hydrochoerus hydrochaeris. The sequence continues at coordinate 248,665 of PVLA01000984.1, forward strand.
GTAACTTGCATAACTATTTCTAAAAGTACAATATGTAATTTATCAACTAGTGATTTGTTACTGTTTATCTTCTTTTGTTGAAATTCTGTAATATTTCTACCTTTTTCCTGTTTTTTTCCTCTTTAAATAAAAAAAATACCAGAACAATAAAAGTTCAGCATATGCACAACTGGATCAAAATTGGCTGAAGCCCTGGTTAATTCTATGTTCCCTTGAAAAAAAGTGTCTACAAAAAACCTATTTCTTGTCTTTGTTCTCAGAACATGCAGATATGCTAAAGATCCGTGCAAAGATTTGTGTCAATATATGTGAGATTAAGATAAGTTACCTTCATCATGACACACACACACACTCACATACTCACACACTCACACTCACACTCACACACACTATGGCTCCCTTTGACCATTCCAGCATGGGGAACATTTTTCTTCCTACAGAGCCCACTTGCTTCAGTTTGTCATCGTTGCCTTCCTTGTCTCTGTCCAAATGAAACTTCTCACTGCTCACATATCATGTTACATTTCATTTCCAAGGAGATCGCCGACCTTTCTGAAAGAGCCCCTCATTTCTATAACATTGAATTATGTCACCAGGTTCGTTCCTTTCAAAGTATGTATTATATCTTTAAGTATTTTTCTATCATTTTGATGATCTTTAGTAAAATATATATTGAAATATAAACTTTGTGGAGTCAGATATTTGGCCATTCTTGCCCCCATTGTGTTTATGTGCCTTGGAACAATTTATCTAAATAAATATATAAATAAATAAACAATCTGAACAATTGACCAGCCAAACAACATTGTTTAAGGAGTGACAAATTAATCCACTGTAGTGCAACAATATACACAAGAAGAGGTAGAAAACTGACTATAGATAGAGACACTAAAAGAGACAATTTTGGCATATTCAAAACTTATAAAATTATTGAAACATTTTTTAAAAGCACAGATATATTTTTCCCTAACAATTGCCATAAACTTTCAAAAAATAATTCTATTACACTGAAACAAAATATGCAATTTTTAGGAAGGTGAATTATGTGAAGCCATGGAACATGTCCATAAAATTCTTTTTTAAAATCTCTAGCATATATCTCCATGTCTGACAGATAATATGTGATCAGTGAATATTTATCTTAATTAAGTACTGTAAAGGGATTATTATGTTTATTATAGCTAAAGTGACCACTTTGCTCTAAATGCTTCAGTGTAAATTCATGTCTAGATCTAAAATATCCCTAAAACTTCTTCTGCTGGTAGGGCCTGATCAGAGGAAACAGGTCACTTGGGTATGATATGGAACACTATCTTCATGTCCTAGGGTAGTTCCTTTCTTTCTGTGCATCCTGGCCACCATTGGTTGAACAGTTTTCCTACACTAGGCTTTACCATCAGTTGTTTCTTCCTTGTAACAGCCCAAAATGGATTCAACATACTGAAAATATGATCCTAAATAAATCTGTGAGATGAGCTTCTCTCCACTAGCCCCTTCTACCAGGCCATTTCGGTCTTGAATGCAGCCTACCATGATTAAACCCACTGAAACTGTGAGCCAAGATAAACCTCTCCCCCATTAAGTTGTGTGTGTGTCAGGTATTTGACCCCAGTGATGGGAAAGCTGACTAATACACATGTCCACAAAATTCATTATCTTACATCTGCAGCTGTGTTCTCATGGCTGACACATAATACATGATTAGTGAATATTTGTATAATTAATGAAGCATTGAAAAGGAATTTTCTAAGCTTAATACTGCAAATGTGATCACCTTTTTAAAAAATGTAAATGCTTCAAATGCTGGCTCATGGATCAGTATGATTGAAATACTGTTCAAATGAACCAACTATTTTCCAAGTATTTTAATAAATAATTTAAGAATTTCACATTTTGTTACTTCAAAAAAGGTCACTTTTAGAATATTCCTGAGGCTTTATCAAATAGTCTCTCTGGGGCTGATGTCAAGTCAGTTCAGCTGGAGTTTGGTATTGTAGACATTAATTACACAGGGCTGTCTCTGGGCTCCAGCATCCCTAATTCCTGGGGACACCCAGAATCTCTTTTCACAAAAGCATCTATTTTTCTACAGGTTTTAATTAGTATTGTTCAATGTATTTTAAAACACACCATTTCATATGATTTCAAAAACAGAATAAGGGAAAGAAATAATCAAGGCCCAAAGCAGGAAAAAATATTACAATAATATTTAGTGATGGTTCACAAATGGTGAAAGACTTAAGAACCCATGATGTTTCAAAAAATTATATGATTTAATAGCAATTAATTTCATTCACATATAAATGTCTTAGCAGTTGACTATATTTACCCCCCAAAATTTACAAGAACATTCAATACATTGACCAATTATTTTTTTTCTTTTCTATCTAATTGGCAAGTCCACACTTTTCAGAACATGAAATAAGTCATACTAGTGCTTAGTGGTATGAATTGCTATCATGAAGCTTAACTCCTGTTATGACACAATATTTTAAAATTTACTAGAAATGATAAAAAATTGGATAAATGTGTTTATGATTTTTAAAAACAAATTTCAAAGGATCGACACACTCACTCCTTTCTTCATTCATTCATACATTCTGTAAAATCTAAAATGTTTTCCCTTTAAAAAAATAAACTGAAAATATAGACAGAGAGAATGTGACTTTACTGTTATGAGCCAGTGATATGTGAACCAAACTTAAAAGTTTTTACATTTCTTGGAACCATGTAAGAAAAATGTGCACTGAAAATTTTGTACTCTAAAAATCTCTCCCGAGATTTATAAAGCTGTTTACTTTTCTTCTAGTCAAGTAAAAACTAAAGAAATTCACTTTTTATATATTTCTAGATTTATACTTTAAATATGTTCTAACAGAGAAACTGCAGAATTCTTCACATAAAACTTTAAACAATAGAAGATTGATAAGGCTTTGAATTATGATCAATATGACATTTCAACAAAATACTATTTTCTGATTAACAAAATTTCAAAGTTATGTTACACAAGTAGGGTTTTAGATTTTATTAAACAATATTTAAGTTGTAAAGGTTTTTTAATGAGGAGTGAAGATTATTTTGTAAGATGTTATTCATTTCCACACTTCCTACAGATTCCAATTCAAGCTTTCAAATAATTTTGGGTACTTTTGCATATCTGAATGTCAAAAATAGAAAAGATACTTCAAGTTTGCATTTTGGGTCCAGCTGAGTTATTTTAATGACATTTATTGTAATACAGTGTATAATTAAAGTATCCTTTGAGTGGATTAATCAATCATACATATATAATATGAATCAAAATAATCAGATATAAAAAAGATCACAGGAATTCAGTCTTTTGAATTTTAACTTTATTCTTTAGATTTAATGTGAAAACAAAAATCTTAAGCTAATGCATTAGCTATTTATACTTGTCTTTGAGTCATAACTTTTAAAGATTATGTTAACTTTGCCTAGATTTCATCATTTTTTCAGATATATAAAAACAAAATAGAATCAAACAGTAATATGTCTACAGGTATCAGTGCATTACTCAAAGAAATTATTGTCTCTACCATACTATTATTAAAGGCAAATTCTATAAAATTTATTTACCAATTTTTCCTTTCAAAGTCAATGTGTCTTATTAGGAAAATACTATAAAGCTACATTAAAATAGCATATATTCATTACAGCCATTTCTAAGAAAGTGTAAATGCTCATGCTTTAAAAGAACTATACTCTAAAACCATTTTATCTAAAGGCAAAAATGTCCAAGCATTCTTGAGTTGGCAAATTACTTCTGCTTTGTAGAAATCTGTCTACTTAAGGCTCTTTTCTAAATCATCATTTTATTATTAGCCTTGACATATTTATAGCCTATCAACACATTCAGAAAACTTAATGTGCTCTCAGCAATCCCCTTCATTAGTATGTGAGATTCAGTTCTAGAATGTGAATTTCAAGAGTTTTTTTTTCCCTAAGAGATCTGTATCTTACCACTAAGAATCCAGCTCTGCACTCAAGTTTTTGTTATGGGTATAAAGATTGTAATTCTGGGTACTTATTTCAAAGTATAGAAAGGGGAATAATACTATTTGTATTTAAATTCCCTAACCAAGATCTATTCCTATCAGGTTAGATATACTCCTTGGTGGAGCTTGTAACATCAGAAAGGATATCAACAAATGAGGTTGTGGAACTGCATAACATGGAGAAGACCATGTAGTCAGTTCACCATATCAATATGTATGTCTCCACAGATCACTGGACCTTTTGTTGGTATCAGCAATAATGATGTCCTTGCAGAAAAAGAAAGAAAAGAATTTGGAGTCAGAAAACATACAGAACTTCATTCTACAAGCTAGGGATTAAAGTAATGGTGGAGAGTAATTTGTTCTGCCAAGCATCCCATTCTTTGTGAAATTTTAGATATCCTATTTAATGTGGTTCTGATGAATTATCATCCCTTTCTCACTCAGGTGGCAGAAATCATTATGTGATCTAGACTTGTCAAATTGTAGGGCAGCATGTTACTGACAACAATGAGTTTTCAGGGTTGGCAGGTGATGAGGCAAAGCCAATTGAAATCCTTAAATTGTATTCACATAATATCACTAGGAACAAATTCTTTCTCACTGAGGTTGCTAAGCTGGTAGATGAAGCTGCTTGTGGCTATCTTTTAAGCTTTATGAAGAAAAATACATAATACAAGAAAAGAATAGCTCATCATGGGAGGGAAACAGCAAAAAAAGATAAAACTGATGGCACAATTTGAGCACTTGGATTCATCTCAGCATGATATCTCAATGTTCTATAAGCCAAAATACTTTTCTTTTCATGAAAATTTCAAGATGGATGTATGCTCTCTATACCAAACATTAAATTTATTTTAAAATCCTATGAAACCCTAAGCAATTTGGCTACAATAAGCATTCTGTTCTCAATTCCTATAACTGTCTCCTGGTATATATTTATTTCTATCTGTGCTAATTCTTTTATGTTTCTTAAAAAACAAGTCACAGTCTTACATATATGTCATTACACAGTATCCTCCATTACTCTTCTTCAAGCTGCCTTCAGATATCTGCCTACAGATATCTGTACACACTAGATCTCACTCAGCAAATCTTTACTCAAAGTCTGGATTTCACCTGGGGATGATTGTGAACATTTCATGTGAACTTATAACCTGCATTCACACCTAATTTCTCTTACCATTTTCAAATTAATATTATTTCCTAAGTACTATATAATCTATACATATATTCTATTTATTACTCTCTTGTACACCAATAATATCAAATTTATATCTACAAATTGTATGTTAAAATACATGTGTGAATATGTATTGCAATATGAAATTCATATTTTTTTCTTTTTCATAGCTCTGTCCCCAATACTGAGAGTAGAGACTGGCACATACATTGCCCTCAATAAATATTTGATGAATTAAATATGTGAATCTTCCAAATGTACAGAAAATTTTGCCTAGAAGTAAGTCATATAAATTTTTGTTTATCCATGCTCATGTCTACAAGACATGCACTACGTCCTCCTGATTCACAGGTCAATTATAGGAATATCTCATCAAATTTGTGAATGTGTTCTACAATCTGTAATATGCCATAACTATATGACATAAAATTTTCAGTTATTATTTTTATAAGTACATGTAGAATTAGAACCTGATGTATTTGTTCAGTTGTGACTCAATTCAGTTCTTTTTCTTCATGGTACTGTCAAAAGGTTGAGGTGCTTTCAAATTAGATAACTCTGATTTAATATCACAACCTGTTATCTCTCAAAAGTCATTTTTGAAAATATATTATTAAATCAGTAATAAATATATGTTGTGTGCATTTAAGTATGCAAAAGTTTATTTAACTAGTATGAATTTAGTATCATAGTCAACCATAATAAAAAATACTTAACTGGACCTTTTTGTATTGACCAACATGTTCAACAAATAGTAATAAGAGAAACCACATGATCTAGTAAAAAAGAGCTTCTTTCTATAACTAAAGATTTAAATAAAGTTAGAATCACGTCTGTAACCTTCCAGTAATTTTGAGAGAAATATTTTTATTTTTTTCTTCCTTTGCATTGTTATATGAGCTTAATGATTGTATCTCCAAAGAATGTTACTACACTCTGTTAAGATACTCAAGAATTAATAGATGTGCAGAAAAAAATATAAATGCATATTTATGTATGCATTTTAAGAGAAGCACTATACTTGACAGTAAAATCAAAGACTGCACAGAGAGTTGGTGAAGTTAACAATCTCTAGCCAGTGATTGTGAAGTGATAAATGAAAATAAGTTATCCTCTCAGCCCATAATCCTCAACTCTCTCTTTATTAGGCCATTAGAGTTTGTTTTACAGTAGGAACTATGTATTTGTTATAAATGCTTTCCAGCTTTAAAATACCCTCAATCCTAAGATCTTGTGCTTCCCCACCCTTGACTGAACAGTCTGAAGAAGGACATTAAAAACTACATACACATCCACACCAGAAATTACAGAGTGAGAGATTATTGACAGATTTGACTTAAAAGCATAAGTTGCAGATTGATTTCTAAGAATTGGTTATGATCTGATTGTGTTATCCATTATGAGTTAACATTTAATTCCGGTTGTAAATTACAAGGAGTGAAATCTAATCCAACTATCATGTTGAGAGTTAAGATTTTAGGGCTTATGAGAAATCTTTGGAGCCAACTGTTTCATCACAGCCATACAGATTAAAAGTCTCAATTTGTTTCAGGGACTAAGCCCACTGAGGCCTCTGGCTCAGAATTTCTGGTGAAGCATTCTGCAGCCATGATACCAGCACACTCAGTGATGTCTTATATTAGTAGTCAACTTTGTGAAGCCCATGTGATACTGGTCTGCAGATAGAAAGAATGAAAGAATTAGGGGTTGGCAGCAGCTTCTACTAAGATTTCACAGGAATTTGTTTGCTGCAACTTTGAAGTAATTTTAGGAAGCTCTTTGTAGAGCAATGCTTACTGGAGCTCTGAGATGGACCAAAAAGAGATTCCTGAAAGTTAGAGCTACTGACATGCAAGGCTACCAGCAACAGTGCATAACTGCAAAAGCAGCAATTTTTGCAATGTCTAATGGAGCCTTAGTGGCAGGGCTACTTGAGGCTTTTGGGATCCCACCCTTTACTAAGATGTGCTTGAGATACCAGAATTGGAGATCTTAATATTTGCCCTGCTAGGTTTCAGTCTTGCTTTAGGATAATTTCTGTTTCTACTTGCTTATCTTTCCATTTGGAATGAGAATGTATACTCCACATCTTTCCCTAAACTGTGAATGAGGGGTATACAAAGTGTTTTTACAGGCTTGTAACTATACAGGTGTTTCAGTTAAGACTTTTAAGGATGAAATGATTGTATTTCGTATTGTGAGAAAGACATGAATCTTGGAGGCTGAGGATGGAACGCTATGCTTTGGACATGATTTGAGTGTCCCACAAGCTTCACATATTGAAATTTAATTCCTAGTGTGAGGATTTAAGTGGGCAAAATTTAATATGACTATGATGTTTGTAAGATCTTAGGAAGTGATTAGGATTAGGGTACTTCATTAGGGTAGAGCCCCATGATTGGCTCCTAGTGCTTATAACAAGATGGAGTGATATAAGACTGATCATAGAAAGAGGAATACTTACTTTTGCTGGGCATATCATGCCCAGAACTCTGCCAGCAAGAAAGCCATCACAAAATGTTGCCCTCAACCTCATTCCTTTAGAATTGTGAATCAAGGGCTGTGAGTGGAGTTCCAGCTTGCGCCGCTACAAGGGCAAGGGAAGTTCCAGCTCACTGGTGTGAGCTCTGGGGAGTTTGGGACATCATTTTTGGTCCTGGGGTGCCCACTCAGCCCCCTAGGACACTGGACTAGCCTGGAGAGGTGCCGGCTCCAAGGGGAGGTAGGTCCCCTTGGCTGCGAGTGGAGTTCCAGCTCACAAGGCAGCAAGGGCACAAGAAGTTCCAGCTCAATGGCATTAGCTCAGGGGAGTTAGGGAATCACTCCTGGTGCTGGGTTGCTGGCCCAGCACCCTAGGACACTGGATTAGCCTGGAGAGGTTTCACAGGCTTGAGTGGACCACACCCAGCGACCTTTATTCAACCAGGAACAAGCCTGCTCCAAGAGGGGAGATAGGCCCATGGAGCAGCTAGCAGAGTTCCAGCTCCTGGGCTCTGGCTCAGGAGAGTTTGGAACATTGCTCCCGGTGTTTGGGTGCCCACCCAGCCCCCTAGGACACTGGACTAGCCTTGAAAGGCTTTGCAGGCTTGAGTGGACCACACCCAGTAACCTTCATTCAACCAGGAGAGCCAAGACCTGTGAGTTCCAGGAGCTGAGGGTGCAGGAAGTGATTCCAAACATGCTCAGGGAACATTTTGGAACATCGCTTGAAACATGGAAATATAGGAAAATGACAAAAGACCAAAATGCAATCTCAAACTTCCAGCCCATCCCAAGAAAGCCTGGGAGCCACATACATAGAAGGAAATACTAGTCATACATCTGAAGTACCTGAAATGATATTCAACTGAAATATAGAAGCAAGTATGGGAAGCTATAAAGGGATTCAATTTAGAAATACTCTCTCAGGTTAAAAGAAATGACAAAAGTAGTGAAAGAAATAGTGAATGCACCTAAAGAACACACAGCTAAAATATTAGAGGAACAAAGCAAACAGAATCCCTGAATGAACTGCATAAGAAAAAAACAGAATACATGAAGCAGATTCAAAGAGATATACAGGATATCAAAAATTCTATTGAAAGTTGCCAAAGCCACCTCAGCAAAAGTGAAGATAGAATTTCAGATATTGAAGATTGAAGCTAGTGAACAGGAAAGGAAAGATCTTTTAAAAATAACAAGGAATAAGGAGATAACAATTCAACAGCTGCAAGATGATGCAAAGAAAAACAATATACGATTAATAGGAATAAATGAAAAAGGAGGTGACAATACAAATGATATTAAGCAGCTATTTACAGAAGTAATAGCTGAAAAATTCCCAAACATGAGCATGGAAACTGACATTCAGATTAGTGAAGCACATAGAACTCCAAATAGCCATAACCAAAATAAAACTACAACCAGACATATGATAATCACCATCCCAGAAATCTAACATAATATCAGAATATTAAAAGCTGTTAGAGAGAAAAGACAGATGACCTATAAAGGAAAACCTATCAGAATCACAGCAGATATCTCAACACCAACAATGAGCATGGAGTGAAATATTTCAGATCATAAAGGAAAATGACTTCCAACCCAGACTGATGTACCCTGCAAAACTGTCCCTCAAAATGGATGGAGAAATAAGACACTTCCATGACAAAGATAGCTGAAGTTCTTCTTGATCACCAAAGCAACCCTGCAAAGAATACTGAAAGGCATTCTAGATCCATATAGTAAAAAACCACTAAGAAAGACAGACAAACAAAAGGGAGAGATAAAGATACAACAGCAGAAAGACAACACATCAACAGTAAACCAATATATAACAGTAATAACCATTAATGTAAATGGCCTCAATTCACCAATTAGAAGAAACAGACTGGCAGAATGGATCAAGAAACAATGTCCAACCATATTCGGTCTACAAGAAACCAATCTAACCCAAAAGGAAATTCATAGGCTGAAAGTCCAAGGATGGAAAACAATATCTCATGCAACAGGAACTCAAAAAAAAGCAGGGGTAGCTATTCTGTTTGCAGAAAATGTGAACTTCAAACCAAGAAAGGTCTGAAGTGATAAAGAAGGTTACTACATACTATTTAAGGGAAAACTTCAAGAGGAAGTAATAACAATCTTAAATATATATGCACCAAATTCCAGAGCACCTAGCTATACAAAGCAAGTATAAACAGAAATGAAAAAATCAAATAAGCAAAACACAATTATAACAGGACACAAAGGGATAGATCAACTAGTCAGAAAATCTGAAAAGAAATATCAGAACTGAATCACACCTGTGAACAAATGGACTTGATAGAAGTATACAGAATGTTCCATCCAACAACATCAGAATATGCATATTTCTCAGCAGTACATGGGACATTCTCTAAAATGGACCCTATACTATCCCACAGAACATATTTAAGTAAATGCAAAATAATTGAAATTATCCCATGCATCTTATCGGATAATAGTGCCATGAAACTGGAAATTAATGTTTAAAAAACTGTAAAAACCCCACAAACACATGGAAATTGAATAATACACTCTTGAGCAATAAATGGGTCACAGAGGAAATTAAAGAAGAAATTAAACAATATCTACAAGCAAATGAAAATAAAAATAAAACATACTGTAATCAGTGGGATGCAATGAAAGCAGTGCTTACATGAAAATATATTGCACTGAATTCTGACATTAGGGAAACAAAATGAACAAAAATAAACAACCTGATACTACACCTCAAATGACTAGAAAAAGAAGAGCAAGCCAAGCCCAAAGCTAAAAGAAGAGAAGAAATTATAAGGATCAGAGCAGAAATTAATACAATAGAGATGAAGAAAACAATACAAAGAATCAATGATCAAAGAGTTGGTTCTTTGAAAGAATAAATAAAATTGTTAAACCCCTGGCCAACCTAATTTAAAAAGGAAAGAAAAGACTCAAATTCATGCAATACAGAATGGAAAAGGTGAAAGCACTACAGACTCTGTGGAAATACAGAAGATCATCAACACCTATTTCAAAAACCTCTACTCTCATATATTCGATAACACAAAAGAAATGGACATATTCCTAGAAACATATGAACCACCAAAGCTGGATCAAGAAGGTATAAAACTGCTGAATAACTCAATTTCTATTAAAGAAATTGAAAATGTAATCAAGTCCCTACCAACAAAGAAAAGCCCAGGCCCAGAGGGATTCACTGCAGAATTCTACAAGAAATACAAAGAAGAATTAATGCCAACACTCCTAAAACTCTTCAATGAAATCAAAAGGGAAGCAATTCTCCCTAAGTCATTCCTGGAAGCAAATATTACTCTGCTACTGAAACCTGAGAAAAGCCCAGTTAAAAAAGAGAACTACAGGCCAATCTCCCTAATGAACATAGATGCAAAAATTCTCAATAAAATATTGGCAAACAGGATGCAGCAAATCATCAAGAAGATTATACACCATGACCAAGTGGGATTCATCCCAGCCTTGCAGGAATGGTTCAACATACGTAAATCAATAAATGTAATCCACCATATCAATAGAGTAAGAATCACATGATCATTTCTTTAGATGCAGTAAAAGCTTTTGATAATGTCCAACAATCATTCATGATAAAAACTTACAGAGAATTGGAAGAGATGGTCTTTACCCCAATATGATAAAGGCCATCTATGACAAACCAACAGCCAGCATCATATTAAATGGCCCAAAACTGAAAGCCTTTACATTAAAATCAGGCACAAGACAAGGATGTATGTTATCACTGCTCCTATTCAACATAGTACTGGAAATAATAGCCAGAGCAATTAGACAAGAGAGAGAAATAAAAGGAGCAAAGACAGGAAAAGAGGAAGTTAAACTATCATTATTTGCAGATGACATGATACTCTACACAGAAGACCACAAAACTCCATTGAAAGACTCCTAGATATAATAAATAAATTCAGCCATGTATCTGGATACAAAGTCAATACTCAAAAATCAATAGCATTCCTATACAGTAACAGCAAAATCACTGAGAGAGAAATAAGAGAAGCCACACCCTTCACACTACCATCAAAAAATGAAATACTTATGAATTAACCTAATGAAAGAGGTAAAAGAGCTATACAGGGGAAATTATAATACCCTGAAAAAATAAATCAAAGAGGACCTCAGAAAATGTAACAACATCCCTTGTTCATGGAGAGTATGAAGAATAAATATTGTGAAAGTGTTCATTCTTCCAAAATTCTAATACAGATTCAATGCAATGCCAATGAAAATACCACTAACATACCTCATAGACCTAGAGAAATCACTCCTAAAATTCATTGGAACCAGAAGAGACCTAGAATAGCAAAGGTAATTCTAAGCAGCAAAGCCAAGGCAGGAGGTATCAAAATCTCTGACTTGAAGTTATACTACAAAGCTACTGTAATAAAAACATGGTACTGAAATAAAAATAGACCTGAATATCAATGGAATAGACTAGAAGATACCACTATGAACACACCCAACCATCTTATCTTTGATAAAGGAGCCAAATGTTCACTGGAAGAACAATAGTCTCTTTAATAAATGGTACTGGAAAAACTGGCTATCCATATGCCAAAAAATAAAATTAGACCTATGCCTATCACCATGTACTAAATTAAAATCCAAATGGATCAAAGATCTAAATATTAAAACAGAAACACTAAATCTGTTGCAAGACAAAGTAGGGAAAAATCTTGAAGACCTAAGGGTAGGTAGAGAATTCATGAACAAGAACCAAACTGCAAGTGAAATACTTCTTAGAATCAATAACTGGGATCACATCTTATTAAAGAGTTTCTGAATGATGAAAGAAATCCAGAATAGTGAAAAGAAAACCCACAAATTGGGAAAAAAATCTTAGTGAACTGTCCCTCAGACAAAGGACTTCTGTCTAGAACTTATAAAGAATTTTAAAAAATCAGACCCCAAAATTCAAAGACCCAATTCAAAGATGGGCATCTGAGATGAATACACAGTTCTTGGATGAAGAAATACAAATGGCAAATAAATACATGAAAAAATGTTCATCATCATTAGTCATTAGAGAGATGCAAATTAAAACAATACTAAGATTCCATCTCACTCCAGAAAGAATGGCCAGGATCAAGAAAACTACAAACAACAAATGCTGGGGAGTCTGTGGGGAAAAAGGAACTCTTCTTCACTCTTGGTGGCAGTATAGACTGGTGCTTCCATTATGGAAGTCAGTCTGGAGATTCCTCAAAAAGCTGGGGTGGATGTCCCATTTGACCTAGCTATTCTACTCTTAGGCATATTCCCAGAAGAACTGAGTACATCTTACCACAGTGATATATGTGCACCCATGTTCATAGCAGCACAGTTTGTAATAGCCAGATCTTGGAAACAACCTAAGTGCCCATCAACTGAGGAATGGATAAAAAAATTGTGGTACTTTTATACAATGGAGTACTACTCAGCTATAAAGAATGATCACATTGAGATATTTATAAATAAATGGATGCAACTTGAGACCATACTCACAAGTGAAATAAATCAAACTTACATGTATAGATACCGCATAGTCTCCTTAGTGTAAGAAAAGGTAAGTGTACATAAGATTCTATGGTAATCATGGATCCCCATTATATTGCTTTGAAGACTTGTAATGTTTTCATTCATTGGTTGGAATGGTTTTATTCTGTTTTATTTGATTTTATTTTGTGTGATGGTATGAACAGCTACTTTGAAGAAAACAAGACATTATGGCAGCCATTGCTGATTTTATATCATCTTGCTTTGAAGTCCTAACATGCTTTTGCTCTTCTATTACCATTAATTCTAGCATGTTGTGTCTGATTGGATTTTAATATGTGTAATAATATAAACAAATTTTTTATGGAAAATGAGATATTATAGTAGCCATTGTTCATTTTGTGTTGTTTGGTTCAGAATGCCTTGTAATAGTTTCATTCTCTTGAATGCTTTCATTCTATTTTGTTATGTTTGATATTATTGTTTGTGAACTATGCTCAACTATTTCAGAGAAAGATATTATGGTAACTACTGTTGATATCCAATTGTCTTGTTGTGAATACTGTGTTGCTTGTATTGTTCTGTTCTGATCTGCATTGTTCTTTCCTCTTTTGTTTTATTCTCTGTAAAATAAAAATTTTTTTAAAAAAGAATTGTGAATCAAAGTTAGCTTTTTTCATTAATAGCTTTTTTCAAGTTAATTTTCTATAGTTAAAGAAAGATTAATAATACAATGATTAAATTTTAATATATGATAGCAAATGTTGAATATCTTTTATATAAATAATTCTAATGCATTTATGGAAAAGGTATGAAAATCCTAATAATACATGTAAAAAATACAACTATTCACAAAATAATGAATGCATATGTTCACAGACATCACAAGAAATATGTGGAATTGCTAGTGAATAAAAACTATAAATGAAAAATTGCTGATGAATAAAATTATAAATGAAAATACTGTTGTATTTTTCTTTTATTAGTTCACCAATAATTTCAAAAAATTTAAATGCTTCACATGGTAAATTATGTGTAGGAAAGATAGAAAGAAATAATAATTTGTATAGTCCAAGAGGGCTATCAAGTGAAAATAAATATCAAAATGCATATTCTTTTGAATTTCTGATCATAGTATTCACATCATTTTTTTTTCTTTTTTAAAATTTTTATTTAAAGAGCAGGGAAGCAAAACAGAAAAAAGGGTCGAAACAATACAGAATTAAAAAAAATAAACAGTAAGAAATCACTATTTGATACATTACATATTGTCTTCTTGGATATACTTGTTCAAGTTACAAAATTAAAGCATACAAAGTGGACATTAAAACAGTGAGGCTGCAAACAGTTCTGTTCACCAATCCAACAAAAACTTAGTAACATGGTTATCAATCCTACACACTGAAGTATACATACAGTTATCTCCTTTAGAGCACTTTCTTTTCCTCCTCTTGCTTTTTAAAAAAATTTTTTTTATTTAAAGAAAAAATTTTGAAACAGAAAGAGTAGAAACAATACAAAATCTCAAAAACAAAACAAAAATAGTAACCAGTAAGAAATCACTAGTTGTTAATTACATACTTTCCTCTTAGATGCAGTTGTTCAAGTTACAAAAGTAAAGTCCACAAAGTGGACATCCAAACAGTGAGACTGCAGTCAGTTTTGCTCATCCATCCAACTAAAACTTTAGCAACATGGTTATTAATTCCACACACTCAAACATACATGCAGTTATATCCTTTAGAATACTCTTTTCCTTTTTTTCTTTACAATAACTATAATCCATTCTCATAAACTACTTAGAAGTTCTATACATGTATAAGTCTCTACACATATACCTAGCCTTTCTGTATTAGAGGGAGAACCAAATCAAAAGAAGTCAGCAATACAAATTCCTAGAGAAACACAAAATGAAAAGAACAGACAAAAACACAACACTAGGTGATCTACGGTAGTCACTATGATGTCTCTAGTTATTTTCAATAAAATTGTCTATATCATCAAATATAGAATAAACTTAGCATTGCATTACACTATTAATAAAATCTAAACATTGGAGACATTATAGGACTCCAAAGGCAGTTAACAATCAAAGCAGATTTGGTATCCTATTGAATCCTGTCATCTTCAGATTAGTTGCCTCTACTCTCAGATTCAACACTTTCAAGCATACCAGATTCAAATAAAATCAGTCAAGATAAAACAGTGATATAACCAATCTTCTCTGTTTTATCTCTGTCATGCTATTTTTCTGTTGTTATTTGTTTACTTTTCTCCTTCATTCCACTGTCTGCCCCTTTCTTTGAGGCCTTTCTGACATTATTCCTGGAACCCTGGTGGTTTTCTTCTCTCTCTCTAGAATGTCCTTCAGTATTCTTTGCAGGGTTGGATTGGTGGTAACAAACTCCCCCAGTTCCTCTTTGTTGTGGATATATCTTGTCTCTCCATTAATTTTGAGAGACAGTTTTGCAGGGTACATCATTCTGGGTTGGACGTTATTTTCTTTCAGGGCTTGGAAGATTTCACTCCAAGCTCTTTGTGACTTGATGGTTTCTATTGAGAAGTCCACTGTGATTTTGATGAGTTTTCCTTTATAGGTAATCTGTTTCTTTTCTCTGACCACTTTTAATATTCTGTTATTGTGATGGATTTCTGGTATCCTGATTATTATATGTCTGGGTGTAGATCTGTTTGGGTTGTAGCTGGCTGGAGTTCTATATGCCTCATTTATCTGAACTTCACTTCTGTTACCTATGTTTGGGAAGTTTTCCTTAATTATTTCTGTGAATAGACTTTTTATTTCATTTGTATTTGTTGCTGCATCTTCATTCACATATTTTATTATTAGGTTATAAATCCTCTTACCATCTTCTAGCCTTTGTATCATTGCTTCCTGGTTCCTTGTTATTTTAAGAGATCCCTCCTTTCATGATCATACTTTGCAAATCTATCTTCAAGTTTTGAAAGTTTGACTTTAGCTTCTGTTAAAAGGTTTTGACAGGTTTCAATGGAGTTTTTAATTTCCTGATATTCTCTTTGGATCTGTTTCATATATTCTAAATTTTGTTTATATTCTTCATCAAAGGCTTCTCTCCTTTCTCTGGGTTCCTCTATTCTTTCATTTGTGTCTACTTGAGGATTACCTAGGACTTCTTTTATTAATCTTCTTTTATCTTACTTCACCTGAGTTAGAATTTCAGATTTAAATTTGACAATGAGGCCACAGATTTATTTCTTTATTTGCAATGAGGCTGTCTCTGACATTACAGGTTTGCTGCTCTCAACCTTCTTTTCATTTACCTCTGTTGGACTCACTTTTCCTGGTTCCGCAGTTGGGGACTTTTTGCTCTTTCTCTGTCTTGTCATGTTTTTGGCCCCCTTCAGACAGGTGGGTGGTGGAGGTCTCTGGGCCTTTCATATGGTTGGTTGAGGTCTCTGGGCCTTTTGTATTGCTTATAGTTTTTCTGCAGCTCACTTGCTAGGGGAGTACCACCCCCCAGTCCACTGTGGATCTGCAGGTTGCACACTGAGAGCTGGCTCCTCCCCCTAGGCCAGTCAACCAGTTTATGCTTCAACAAGTTTGTGTGTTTCCTGGGGATGCCACTGGCCCAGAAAAACCTCATCCCTGGCTATAGGGTTTCAACCAGGGGCATGGCCCTGCCCTAGCAGATCCCACCAACATGCTTTGGACTAGGAGTCATCAGCTAATGCTGCCTTGGGTTTTGATTCAAGCTGGCCCTGCCCAACTCCAAAATGTCAGCCAGCCAGTCCTCCCAGTTTGGGGAATACAGTTCCCATCACTCACCAAAGTTCATGTAGCTCGACTGGCTGTTTCCACTCCCTGTCTCAGCGCCTCCTCCAGCCGAAGGTCTGGAGCTCACCAACCCCCACTCTCAGCAGGGCTGCAATCTCAACTCGATTGTGAGTCACCTGACTTTAAGACGTGCCAGTACAGTGATCAGTGCTTGCCCAGCTCTAGCCCTCTGTCCATGCTTCTTTTTCTTCTTTCTTTTTTTTTTCTTTTTCTTTTTCCTCAGTTTCTTCCTGGGTCATGAGAATTCCTCTACTTTTGTCTGGCTTTCTCCATGTTGCCAGATTCCAGTGTCTGAGTTGTTTTTATTTTTTTTTTTACTCAGAGAGGCTCTCTTATCATCCCGCCACTCAGTCAGCCATCTTGCAATCCTCTACATCATCTTAAAAGACATGATATAAAACAGATGTCCAATAACATATGAATAAGTATGTTCTTTGTAGTATAAGAGTTTTCATGTTGAAGAAGACTAGAAAAATTTGTTAAAAACCACGTGTATGCTGAAATCCCATTGCTGTTGTATATTTACTCACTCGTGTTGGTCAATAGACTAATTGTCCACTTTAGTAGGGAACATGCAGCAGAATTGAGGTGGCATGCTTCTGGGAGCAAAAGACCCACTTAAGGCTTGCTGTAGTTGTATAAAACAAGAACAAGAGGGAAGGAGTTCTGATTTCCCTGAAGAAGCTTCTTTGTGGCTGTTTTTCCTCTCAGTCACCAAGGATGACTGCTGTTCTCTTCAGAAAGAGCTCTGGCCTTCATCTTTGCCTTGGGCATCTTCTGGAACCTTTTGGCCCACACACTTCAGCTTTCAGTACTGCCTTTATTCCTACAGAAGCAAATTCTTTGGCCCCCGCTTGGGCCTTTGGGTTCTCAGTGTGGGCCCTTGAGATTTCTGAGGCAGACCCATAGGTCTTCCATGGCAGATTCCTCTCTCTCTGCATGTGGCCTCCAATGGACATTGTAGTGGGCTCCAGGCCTGGGGCTGGGTTCTTTGCATGACTATCGGACAGGATTCTTACACTTTTCTACATTTGACTCTATGGGTGAATACTATAAGTTAATCATGTAAATTTCTGTGTTCTATATTAACTCTGATTAAGAATAGGTGCAGTCTCTTGAGGAGTCTTGCCTCACCCTGAGAATTCTTGTAAGCACTAAGGCTTTACCCAAGCCTGTTTCTGATCATAGTATCCATTAATCACTTAATGCACTAGAAAAGGTCAAGACTAATGGTTTTATAATGATTGAAAGACAAAAATCATATAGATGAGGCTCTGGAAACTTGTAGTAATTTAAGATTTTAAGGACATCCTTGGACACTTTTAGAGAATAAGCATTGATTGATCAATAGATTAAGTGTCTTACTATTTATTTCATTTTTACCAGCAGAAACCTGGCCTGCTATTCATCTATTCAGGTATTTTCTCATAGATGATGATTTCTAACAAAAAATGCTAAATATTAAGTGTGAATAGATGTCTTTATACAAATAGATTAATACTATTGATTATTCCATGTCCTTTACTGTGAATAAACTGGAAGATTCTGAGATATTACTGAATTGAAGGTTAATAAAATTGGTCACATTAATAGTAAATTAATTGATTTCAATAGTAGCAATGTTGAATAACAGTAACACTGAGATCACATTGTTCTCATGGGATCTTGACACCTCTACTTCTTCCTTTCTCTCACACTTCAGTAGATGGAATCCTGTGTTATCTGGCTGGCAAGGCAGCTCCCAGCCTTAAGAATCCTGTTCTCCCTACTGTACCCTTGGCAGTGCTCTTAGTGATTTTCTTTTCTTCTAAGCATCTAATTTTTGTTGAGCAAGTAGAATGGACTGTGACAAGTGGAAAAGTGACAAGAGAGAATTAAAACAGCAAAAATATGCAAATAAAAGTGTGGTAGACTGCATCGTTTGCCCACAAATATTCACTGCTCTATATGGGATGGAGGATTTCTCTTTCCTGTTGAATTGTATACCAGTTTGGGACATACTATGTGTTTTGGCGATGAAATGGGAGCAAATGTGAGATCTATCACTTTCAAGAAGAAACGTTAGTAGTCAGCCCTCTGGTAGTTGACTATACCTCTTTTCATTCTCCTTAGTGATAATCATGTTCCAGAAGAAACTCTTCTGCCATTCTGGGATCTAAAATGAAAAAGTTGAATAGAGCTGAGCCATTCAGGTAAAAATCTTTGTTGTTATAAGTCCCAGGGGATGTGTTTGATTGCTTGGTTCTTTGGTTCTAGAAGTATGAAGGATTCTTTTTTTGGATTTTTACTTTCATAATAATTTAAATTATCCTGATTATTGCAGTATGTCTTGGATTTAAATTCTAGTTCTGTCTTAGACACGTGACAAAATTTTTGGATATGT
The DNA here is from genome assembly GCA_004027455.1 of Hydrochoerus hydrochaeris. Lineage (NCBI taxonomy): Eukaryota > Metazoa > Chordata > Mammalia > Rodentia > Hydrochaeridae > Hydrochoerus > Hydrochoerus hydrochaeris. The sequence continues at coordinate 268,062 of PVLA01000984.1, forward strand.
TGTTTACTTTTTTTACCCTCAGTTTTGTCTTTTAAAATGGCAAATAAATTTCTATTTTATAGATAATCTCTTGACAGTATTTGATGGATTATCATGTATCAAGAAAATATTAAATAAGATACTCTCATTCAGTAGAGTGATACCTCTGCTATCAAACTCAATTCATCCTAAATTTGTGTTGGAACACTGAAAAGTTCAAAAACTGAACACACGTTTTCAATAAGAAATAATGAAAAACTAGATCATTGGTTTTGAGGCCCAAAAATTAACATAAATTTATTTTCCAGAATGTCAACAAATTTTGCAATGATTTCTTTTTTAACTGTATCATGGTTCTCACAGTTTTCCTTCTAGCTTTACTGCTGATATCACTAACTTCTTTTCCAGTCAGAGTTATGATATTTTATGAAACCAAGTGCAAAAATAAAAGCACAATGATGACTGTTTTGATGCACTGATATAAGCACTAGGCGTTGTCTGCAGCAAGTGGTGCTTACACTGAAGCTTGACTCCTGTGTGTCTGCAACAAGATGTGGCCCATAATTCACTCTCAACTAGCATAGGTCTTTTTTTTTTTTTTTTCAAGTTGGGTTTTTGGTTTGACATGGAGCAAGGTTAAGAATCCCCATCAGATTGTTTTTGAGCTTTGCTGTTCCACTAGTAGAAAGTTGACCTTGTAGCTGTTCGAGGTTTCCCTGTATTGGTATCTTTCATTTTATTCCAAAAGAATGTGCATCAAGAATTTTTCTGATTTATCAGATGACAATTCTCTTCTGCATATATATGGGCATGATGTTAATTCATGGCATGTTAACAACTCTTAAGTATTTTCTTGTAGATAGGAGATGTAGAAAAGGACAAGCAGACTCTATTTAGTGCCACAGCAGTTCTGAAGTTTGCTGAAGAAGTAAAATCCTTTAATGAGGATTTTTTTGCCCTTTACCCAGAATACTGGAGGGGTACTAAGAGAAATTCAATCTAAATATCTCCTAATGAAAACCTGAAATAGCTATTATGAGAGCAAAATATCTAGGTTTTTGTAGTATCCATTTTTTCTCTAACAGCATTATTGGTAGGGTCATAGTGTAATTGATGGGCATTTAAGTAAAATAGATTCTCTCATTACTGATAACATGTGTTAAATACCTTTTATCAGGTTTGATAACAACAAGTAGGGTAGAGAAGAGTGGCCTAAGGTGAACTATAAAATATCCATTGACACTTCCTTTGGAAAGATAATGTCCACTTACTTCATAGTTATGTATTATCCCATTACATATTACACCACAGATTAATTCTATGACACAGATAATCCTATGCGAGTTCCAGCTCTAGCAAATAAGAAAAAAAAATCTGCTCTCTGTTACTTAGAATACTAGTTTCTAAAGCTCTGAGTCACCATACCCACTGCCAACCTACCTGTAAAGACCTTATAGAGACACTTTGGAGCACATGAGAAGTAAAAGGAATTTTCAAATGTAGTATCTCAGTTGTTTCTGTGCAGACACTGGCCACGCACATAGTGAAACCATTTAGGAACTGAATCCTCATCTGCAGTTTCTCCAATTTAGAGCAAGGTGTCAGAGACAGATAATCCAGCCAAGTACTTCCTGAATCCTTGGTCAACAGAATCATGGACAGCATATAAAATGGAATTTTAAACCACAAAGCCTTATACAAGTTTGCTGTATAGCAATAAATAATCCCAGAATGTGCTAAATTTGCTTCATTTCCCTCCCACTTTTATTAATACATGTTTGCATTACATAATGACTATATTCACTGTAGGGGATTGGTACAAGTACATATAGTTAAAATATTTTTTTTCTCCCTCTACAAAACACTACTTATATTTGCTTCTGTCTTTAAAGTATTACTGTCTTTTCTGCTGTTATGTAAAATTGCCACACCCTCATTACGACACTCAAGGGCTTTTTTTCCTCCATAAAGTTTTCTTCTCATGGCATTGAAAGAGAAACATTCATAGTAGTGGCAGCAGTTCTAAAAATAACATAAATATAACTACATTTAATTGTGTCAATAGAAGTAATAAATTAGTCTAAAGGCACAAGTGTTTATGATGAGTCTATTTTTCATAGTAAAATAATTATAATTAAATAACTATTATGAGAGATGAAATGATGTATGTATGTAGTAACATATGTGAGAGGAAAAATATAAAAAAAAACAATTAGAATTCCATATGCAATTTGAAATCTGTGAGCATTATTAAAGTTTAGCACAAGAACATTTATATGTGATTTCTTTCCTTACAGTTAATCTCTTCTTCCAGTTTTCCAAAATAGTCAAATCTCTATGGTGCTTATTGTACTAAAGTTTTCAAGTCTGAGGACTATTCCAGGATGAAAACAGTCTCTTGTAAAGCAGTTTCTCATTTTGAAAAGCAAAATGCACTGGGGCACATCTCTTCAAACTCAGGAAATTGAAAACTGTTCAAGTTTGCTTCTTCTCTTGAAATAAAATTTCAATTGTTTAATCAACTGGTATTTTTGAGATTTTGAAGCATTCAAGAGCAAGTCTACTTTCAAGTCTGAGTTTTCTATAACAAATCAATGTTGTTTATATTCAAAATTTTACTGTAAATATATGTTTTAGCATAAAGAGAATAATAGCCAAAAGAATGTGAGGAATCCTTGTAGTTTTTATACAAAAGAAGAACATGCAAATTAACTCATCTAAATATTTTGATACAATAAACAGTTCTTGATTTGTATGTTTGATTGATAACTATAATTTAATTTTGATAATCAAATTATTCTAATTTTAGAATTAGGTACAACCTAAAGGATGAAATTATCATTTTTCTTTTGGAGCACTTCTTAAAGTTATTAGACATTTTACTCCATTATATATTCTCATTAGCGATCTGTTGACAGCAACACAGACATAATGACTTACAACCTAAACCTTGGCTAAATAATATATTAAAAATTTTTCACTGTAACTGAGTTCTCTGCATTATAATAATTTATAAATTTTCTTTGCTATCTTATATTACATGAGAACCAGTGAAAGAAGGATTCAACATCTATTATCAATTTTTCTTCTTATGTCTATTATTTAGTATCAATTCTTCTAGTTGACCAGAAAACAAAGAAATCAGTGAAAACTTATATGTTGATACACATTGCTATGCTAGCAAGAATTGATAAGCGGATGTGCGGTTATTCATGCCATTATCCTATAAGACTTATAACACTTTCAAATAGAAGAAATAAAATAAGGGGAGAGAGAGAGAGAGAGAGAGAGAGAGAGAGAGAGAGAGAGAGAGAGAGAGAGAGAGAGAGAAGAAGAAGGAAGAGGACAGTCACTAACAAAATCCTCTACAATTATAAATATTGAAGAAAAAATACATGTCACTGAGAGATGTAAAGACCTCACATATTCATGGGTTGGAGGAATTAACATTCTTAAAATACTACCCAAGTGATCTGTAGATTCAATGCAGTTCCCATTAAAATACCTATGATGTTCTTCACAGAACTAGAAAACACAACCTTAACTTTCATACAGAAATACAAATAGTGCAGAATCCAAATAGTGCAATAAATGTTCAGCATAAAGAGCAAAACTGAAGGCACCACAATATCTGACTGCATGGCAGAGTACAGAACCAAAATAACAAAGATAAAATCATGTTAGCATAGCACCAGATATGTAGACGAAGCATAGAAGGACCTAGGAGTGAATTTATGTATCTTCATGGAACTGCCTCTGCACAAAGGTGCTAAAAATAGATATTGGAAAAAGGGAGACTTCTTCAAATCATGCTGGGAAAATGAATCCCCATGTGTAGAAGGCTGAAATGTGGCCCTCCATTACTGTACTATATAAAGATTGCCAGGAAAATATATAATTTAAAATTTAAAGTATAATTTCTTCTCAATGTGCATTGCATTTATACCACAATAGTCAGAAAATTATAATGTAGGTTGAATTTAAGGATATCTTTCTTAGGTAAATATACTTTTGTCTTGATAGCTTACAATTGCTGGCTCTTTAACAATTATCTGTAAATAAGACCTCAGCTCCTATCACCTGACAGCATTATAAGCAAAATGTCCACAAGTAAAAACAAGAGATTATGATTATGCCATCCAAATATGGAAGGTATTGATGATTTGTAAACCACTCATTATCTGTTGTCAGTGTCTACTAACAGCTTCTTTGTGGGAAGAAGCTATATATTTTTTAAAATATAGCTATTCTGAGATGTGGATATTAGGATAGTGAAATGGGACTTTTGGACTTTTATATCCTTACTGAATAATGTGCACACTATAACATACATGCTCTGCAAGTCATAGTAAAACATGTAAATCAGCCTGCTTTCAGTTAGAGTTGTAGAAATTAACAAACAGAATAAATTCAGCCCTGTGTTGAAACAAATAAGACCTTATAAGATCAAGTAGAAAGAAAAATTGCTAACATTTGATCTAGAAAAACTAAAGTAAGCTAAAATTATACATTTTTTTGAACAAAAGGCTTCATTTATTCATGGACTTTCAGATATGTGTCTGCAAAACTAACAACAGCTTTCAGTAGCAAAATATTTGAGGGTTTTTAAACAAACAAGAGGAAGAAGTTTTTCCATTCTACGACTACTAAATAAAGAGATCTGAAGAAAAGACAAGTGAAAGCAACTTAGGATACAGCTGCAGAAAGTATCTATGGACCAGGGGATGACAGAGAAAAGCAGCAGTGAGGGAAAGAGCAGTGAGGGGTATTTTGTCACTGTGAAGATCAATTATGCTGGTCACTTTCTATTAAGAGAGAAGTGCCAAAATTTGTGAAGAGGTAGCAAAAGCAAAGCAAAGCAAAACAAAACAGAACAAAGTACCTCTAGAAAAAGTGGAGGGTAGAGATGGATGGATGTGGCTTGAATGCCTTTCCAGTTGCTGACTGTAGCAACAACAGAATCCAGCCCGAGAAGAAATGATCAGAGAAGTCAGAACAGGAGGCGATAATAGAAAGTGTTCAGCCGGGGGCACAGTGCAGTCGATGTTCCTACGGAGCGCTCAGAATAGGGCCCTGGGGAATCTGAATATTTGGAACAAAGGAGAGACATAAGTAGGTTAACGTGTAAGAGCATTAAAGTTGTGAGAAAATAACTTTTTGTAAAAACAAAAATATTCTACTTTTGGATTCATGATCATTAGGGGGAGCCCCAGCACCTTCAATGTTTTCTTAGTTTCTATTCAGATCCGAAGTCTCAACACCGTTTTTAAAAATGTTATTTTAGTGATAAAGTTAGTATTTTATAAAAATTGGCTGCACATCAGAGTCTCAGATGTGCCTGCAGTTGAGCTTATAAGACTCAAAATGTGTCTCTCAAATTGCCAGTTGCACCTATCTTTTCCAAGAGAACATAATAGGAAGTAAGTGTCTTGAAAACATTAAGTGTACTACGTATGTCTTGACATACCAAGAAAACTCATAAGACATAAATCAAACTATTTAAAATGTCTCCAGTGTCACCATTTCTCTACTTCCTCCGAGATGAAGGCGAGCACTACAGAATACTGTGCAAGAAGAATTCTTTCTGTATGTTTTGGACTAGATTAGTTTAGATCTGAGAGTACCATGAAAAACTTACCAATCTCTTATTTAGCCTGTTATGCACAGCACAGTTTTGACCTAATTTTCTACTCTTTGGTCACTAAAATTTCAGAGCAGCAAACGCTATAGTGATGTAAATCTCAAACATTTCATTGTGCATTACCTGTTAGAAAAATATGACTTTAACCTGGTCTACCCATCCCTGTACTTTGAATGAGTCCTTTTTATGCTGGTGATCAAACCTAGTGAGTATGGATGTCTGCAAAACAATGCATGCAGGAACCTCGAATGGTGTCAGCTTTGAGCAGTGAGAATGGCAGAGTGCACAGGACACACGGAAGACAGGGAGAGATGCTTGCAGTTCTGTCACACAGGAACAGCCGCCCAGATGCAGCTCTACTTTCACAATCATCTGCCACGGAAGAACCAAGGATTCTGCGTAAAACTGCAGCCTTCGATAAGTCACTGCAGAGAAAAGAGGCACCTGTAGAAATGAATTCCAGGGAGCCTGGCCACTTTACGAGTTCTGTCAGACCGAAAGCATACTGGTTATGACTGCTCTTCTATTAGTGGCTGCTGGTTTTGTTCGTTTGGCTGAATTGGTTTGCTAGGGCTTCCATAACAAATACCAAAGACTGGGCGGTTTAAACATCAGAAATATATTTTCAAATCCTGGTTGTTGGAAGTCGAAAAACAAGGAGATAGCAGGGTGAATTTCTCCTGAGGCCTTTTTTGGCTTTTTTCCATGGCTGCCTTCTCGAGGTGTCTTCACCTGGCTTTTTCTCTCTGTATGCACATCCTTCCTATATTCTTATGTTATAAAGACTCTAGTCAGAATGGAAGAAGTCTGGCATATAAGAACTTTTCAAAAGTCTTGTCTCCAAATGTAATGACTTTCTGAGTTACTGAGGGTTAGGACTTAAGCATAAGAACTGGGGAGAGAACACAATTCAGTTCATGACAGTTGACAAGCCTAGACAAGACACAGCCAAGGGGAGGAAAGCCTACCTCCTTTTCCATCTTAGAAGAAAATTGTAGCAAAAGCTTGATGGTCCCTTTACATCAATTTTTCATAGCTGTAACAAAACACCTGGAGTACACAAAGCAAAGAAGAAAAGCTCTATTTTAAATCTTGTTTTTTTCTTTTTAATCGGTACCAGGGATCAAACTCACAACTGTGTGCTTGCAAGGCAGGTACTTATGCCTCTGAGCTAAGTACCCAGCCCAAGAAGAAAAGCTTTAATTTGGTACACGATTTCAGAGGTTTCAGTCCTTGGTCACAGGAACCAAAAGTGGAGGAAAGCTGTTCACTTCTATCTCCTGGCAGCCAAGGAGAAAAGGAGAGAGGAAAAGAGGGAGGGGAGAGAGAGAGGACAGAAAAGGAGAGACTGGACCTAGGGACAAAACATGAATATAACCTTTCAGATCATGCACCCAGGGACCTACCACCTCCAAAAGGCGCTCACCTCCTAACAGCACATTTAGCTCTGAAGTCATCCTTAAACTACTTCATATCTCTTTAAGGAACTCTTTGTATTTAAACTGTCATAACCCTAGAACATAAATGCCCTGTTTTTTATAAGCATATTATATTAATATGCTTTATTAATTATTAATAATAAATATTAAAATATTTTCTCATCATAAAATATGTACATGTTTATTTTGAAAAAGAATCATAAGAAGCATATAAAATAAGATCATTTTTTCATTCCTTGAAAGATCTATTTGTTTACGTTTTTTTTTTTAGTAAACTTGATTTTTCTTCTTGTACAAATACGAGGCGGGCATGAGGACAGTGAAGAATGAACAGGATGTAGGCAGACACTAGGAAAGTGATCCAGCGGGGCCAAATAAACATCCTGTATCTGCGCCCTGAAACTAAAAAGTCATCTAAAATTAGATTTCAACTATTTAAGTGTGGACAAGTTGGCTTTTTGGTCTTTTCTTGTTCTTAGCATCTTTAATATGTTAAAGGATAATAAAAGTGATAGAGTTGCAGTTTTAAATCCTTGGTACGTAGATCTCCTGGGAACATAACTTCTTTTGACTCAATAACAGCTGAGTTTTGAAGGAACTTGTGGTAGCTGATTTGCCAGGAAAATGAAATACGAACATTTTAGGCTCCGAGCAAATGGCAGAGGTAAGGAGTAATGTCCGTTAAAATATAAATGCAATGTACTCCCAAGGAACCAAATTTATTAAGAATCATGACAGTTAATTTTATTTATTTACAAAGTTATTCTTATATTTCCTATCAATCAAAGAGCACCATAGGACATTAGGCTGTAATTAGTTCCCTACGTTTATTTTTAACTGATTCTGGTAGATTTAATCAAGTTATTTAACCCCTCAAATTATTCAGCTAAAAATTTTTAGCCATGTAAACATTTTTAAAAATATACAGTGCTTCATAAGTATGGTATTGCTATTATAATGATTGCATCATATTTTATAATGAATACCTCATATTTGCCTTATTTCACTTTATCATTAAGCAAAATAATTCTTTTGTATGTTCAATCTCCATGTATCTTTATTACCTATGTCAAAGTAAGAAATCATTGTTTCCTTCAAAAAATAAATCCTGGTGGCACACTATCATGGCATTGATTTTAAGTACTTTCTAATATAGCTCATTTTAAAACTAAAATTCTTAAACTTTCAATGACTATAGCATCCTTAAATACTAATGCATTCTTAAAAATATTTTGAGTGTTTCAGTACTTGGGAATAAAAGACCAAAATTCTGAAAAAAACAAAATATTGAGCAAAATTTCTTATGAATAAGATCTATATTACATAGCATGTTTGTATTTTAAAGAGACCTATTTAAAGAGTTGTATTTAAAGAGGTGATTGCATACTAGCATTAATTCCTTGCATAACTCATTTCCTCTTTAATAATGTGAGCATTTTTCAGATTCCTGCCAAGTAGTCCAAGCACCAATCTCCAATTTAGAGACTTTATCTCACCTCTCTTATATCACCTTTCTTCTATTTTTCTTATTAGCTTTGCAGACAAGTTATGTGTGAACAAAATTATCAGCATAGTGCTGGACATGCTGAATGAACACAGCAAATGTAAGTTATCTTCCTTCTGTTAATAAGAAAGTGCAGTTCAGTTATGTAAAACTCTTGTCCAATTTCAGTGCTATAACTTTGTTCCATTGCTGTTACACATTTTAATGTCAGTATTAGGTACTTGGATTGTTGGTAGTTGACAACCATACAAACCTTAACAAGAATCAGCATGGTCGTAAAACTGTAAAGTTGTCTTACTTTGCTTTTTAAAATTTTTATTTTAAAACATTCATTAAGTACTTGCCACATGTCAAACTTTGTGCCAGACCATGGCTATATTATGTTTGAAAAATGCTGTTCTCTATCATGGAGTTCATAGTCTAGAAGGTGTGATAAGAAATGACCCAGCAAACATGAAATGGATGAAATGCGTTTGGTATATGGTACAAAGGAAATAAAGGGGATGTTCGTTCTTAAATAACACTTAGTGTAATGAACAGTAATAATGGCCAAATTCCTTTTTTTCCCCATACATTTTGTTATAGGACTGGAGCTTTTCTAATGAAGTGCAAGATCTTAATTATTCTTCCCTAAATTTTGGGCTACCTTGTGATTTGCTTTGACCAATGCACGTGGTGAAAATACAACTTTTCTGGACTCAGAATTTACTTAAAAACTCCCTTTCTTTTCTCTTTCCTCCTGCCTCTTCTGCTTCAGCTCCCGCTCTCCCCCAGCCTCTTTCTCTCCACATACCTGTATATCATGTGTTAAAGTTAGCCTAACCTTCTAAAATGTGAGCAACCACATGGTCTAGAGGATTTACCCCAGCAAAGTGAAGCTCCCAGTGATATGGATGGCTGGGACTGAAAGAATGATCCATTTGAAGTGAGGATTTACTGTCTATGTCCAACCAAAATTTTAAATGACTTGCAAAATGGTTACTCTTTGACTATCATAGTATTGGTTGTGATGAATTAAATCAAACTGATGCAGTTAGGGGGAAAAAAGATAATTTATGCCATGTGGTGATGTGTGCCTGTGATCCTAACAATCTGGAGGCTGAAGCAAGGAGAATGTTAAGTTTGAGGCCAGTTTTGGCATTTTAGCAACTTAACAGGACTTTAATCTCAGAAAAAAATAGTGAATGAATAAACAAAATAAATGTAAAGAATGAAAGAACTGAGGGAGGGCAGAGGAAGAGACTGGGGTATAGCTCAGTGAGAAAACCATAGGTTTGATTCCTAGATCAAAAAATAGTACTTCAATAAATTCCTTTAAAATAGATTTAAGCTCAGAGCTTATGGATAAGTGTCATTTATGTGAAGAGTAGTTGAAAAAGTTTGCTGGTAAAGGGATGGGCTGATTTAGGTGGCACATTTTATGAACTCAAAGAGGAAACCTGTGGATACAATATAGAATTGGTGATCAAGATATACAGTGAATGTTTAAATAAAAACATTGTATTATAGTAAAAGGCACATTGCCATTAATTCCCACAAAATACTTCCCAGCATTTTGAACATATTCCTCCTTTCCTTGCTACTTTCTGATTCTGTTCTGGAAGTCCTCCTTTGTGAGTGTTTTTGTGAGGTCTGATCTAAAATATAGTCAATGATACAAGTGCCATCCAATGGAAAGGCAGGCTCACAAAACGCTATGGTGCGTCTTCATCCATCTTATTCACTGAATCTGGCATCATGCAGCTTTGGCTTTCTCTGAAAGTGAAAATGACTATGAAAGGTAAACATTTTGAATTATTTCAGGATAGAGGGGCAGACATGACAGCACAAGTAAAAACAGGAAGGCCTTTCAGAACTACTTAAGAATGTGACAAGAATGTTGGGATAAGAATGTTTTTAGCAAGGGGCAGTATTTTTAGAGAGATTAAAACAATCTATTTTAATGTAAAAATTTAAAAACAATTTAAACACCACTTTTTGATCAGATTTCCAGTTGCACAAGGAATGAGATAAGGTTGCAGGTACTATAAGCAAGAACCATATAACACAAGATCTTGTACTATGAACAGGATATGTGCCTCATACCTGCAGATGAGAAATTAATGAATGGTTTTAAAAAATGAGATAATACAATTTAATTTATATTTTTTCAAATATTAAGGTGGCAAAGACTAGCTAGGAGGGTATTACAGTAATGTGAGACAGAAATGCTATAACCACTCTACAACTCATTTTTCCTTTAGTAGATGAGAACAACAGTGGTGATTAAAAGAATAATAGTATGATTCTTTTGATTAAGTATGCTTTGTTGTACAGCTATTTTAACCTTAAGATAAGTTTTTTTCTATGAAATTAAATTAATTAAGGTACAGATTTGCCTGTAGTAGTATTACTAGTCAAATCAGGATTCAGTCTCTGTAATCTAATCAAAGGCAGTTACAGAAGAAACATAAACATTTCCCTGTGGTAATAATGTTATTGAGATAATTGTCTAATAACTACTATTGCTTTAGGGAATTTTACCTTCATTCATAGGAATCAAAGCAAATAGAATACAATATAAATGATCAATAAGATAGACAAAATGTATAATCCTGTAAATATAATGCCTAAAGAAGAGTGTCCATTCAAGGACATATTTCTATACTGATATTTTTAAAAATTCTTTGAAGATTTTGTTTTTTAATCAATAAATGATCAAAAGAAAACTGACATGAGAAATTCAAAAGGTTTTTATTTTTTCTTCAGAAAAGTGCACAGAAATGTTACAATAAAAGAATGACAATAAAAGAATCATCTGTCTGACTCTATAATTGTTATTTCTTTTCATTTTTAAATCAATCAGTGAACTATGAATAACAAACCAAGACTCATGAAATACTCAGAAGGTGTCTGATGAAATGTAACTAAAATTAAAGATCACTGTAACACAAGAGAAAATAATTCTGTCTAGCACAATATGACCTTTAGACAATCATTTACATGCTTATAAAATCTATAATAAATATTTTGGGATTAAGTTTGATTAACTTTCATAACTTCAGAAAAAGGATTTCAAATCAAGTTGTGTTAATGCCTACTGGAGAAGAGACTACCCATTTATTTCAGTTTTAGTTATTTGCAAGATTTAGAGGCATTTGTTTAAGTCAGTGAAGGGAGTTATATAACGCAAATAATTTACTTTTATGTATTAAAACAGTGCAAAATATTCTGTTGAAACATGTCTTAACAATTCACTCATATGCTTCTTATTAGTTTTGAATAGCATGGCCTGGTGAGAGCTTTTCTATTGTTAATTGAACATTTCACATAGTGTTATAGTAATTCTCCCTATCAGGTTTATCCCCTTGGAAAAAAATGATTATGGCTCTTTGTGTTTGTATGCTCTATAGTCCTTAATTGAGGCTCAGCCTGAATCACTAAATCATGCATTTAACGAAGCTGATTATATGCTTTTATGGAACACTAACTAAAAACATTTAAATGTATTTGTTTCTAGAATGATCAAAATTACAAAGAATGAAATAAGTAATTTTTAAAAAATATCTTATTTATTTTTATTGTTGTCAATCTTACATTAGAAAGATAGCCCCAAAACTGGAACTTATTAGTTTTGTAGTGTGTATTCTTTATTCACAGTTCATTAATTCTGTATAGAGAAGTTCAATTGTGGTTACGTGTAGTAATAAGTATTTTGTGTCCTCAATATATATAAAGTGTTGGTAAATCAAATAAATAGGAACTGGGCTTCCATTAATTCTCTCCTCTTTTATGCATGTTTAAAGGGTCTGGCCAGGAAGTATGTTTTTAAAGAAATATATTTGACATTACATATACATATGTAATACATGTGTATAGCATTATATATATATATATATATATATATATATATACATATAATTGTCATAAGTTCTATAAGAATGTAGCATTCTGCCCTAATATTAATGAATAACCAACTATAGAAAATTGAATAGGCAAAATTGCTTAAAAAACATGATTTCAAAATGGGTCTTGAAACCCATTGATATGTTTGATATATGTCATGATTACTGTTACATATTTCACACCTTATTCCACTTTTTATGTGAATGATAAATTATTTTTAGAAGCCATCAAAGTCACCCATTGACAAAGCCATGGTGATAAAGCCACATAACATAAAATAAAAATAGATTTATGGTAACTTGAAGGTAAATTCAAGTCTTGCAGATCCAAGAGTTTAAGTTAAATATGAATTCTTTGCTTTGGCTTGCCAATGTCTTTGAAATTCAGAGCTCACTTGTGAAAAACTAATTATTTTTTTTAAATTTTATTTTAAAGAGAATAAAACAAAAGGGGACAGAACAAAGCAGCTCAGAACAGAACAATGTAAGCAACATAGCACTTCACAACAAGACAACCAGATATTAACTGTGCTACTATAATGTCTCTTTCATTGAAATAGTTGAGCATAGCTTCACACACAATAACATTAAACATAACAAAATAATATAAAACCATTCAAGAGAATGAAAATATTACAAGGCATTCTGAACCAAATAACAGAAAATAAACAATGGCTACTATAATATCTCATTTTCCTTAAAGAATTTTTTATAATATCACACATAATTAAAATCCAGTAAGACATAACATGATGGAATCAATGGTAATAGAAGAACAAAAGCATGGTAGGACTTCAAAGCAAGCTGATATTAAATCAGCAATGATCACCATAATATCTTGTTTTCTTAAAAATAGCTGTTTATACCATCACACATAATAAAATCAAACAAGACAGAATAAAACCATTCCAACCAATGAATGAAAATATTATAAGGCTTCAAAGTAATGTATTGTGGAATCATGATTACCATAAAATCTTATGCACTCATACCATTTCTTACACTGGGGAGACTATATGATATTTATACATGTGAGTTTGGTTTATTTCACTTATAAGTATGGTTGCAAGTTGTGTCCATTTACTTATACATATCTCAATGTGATCATTCTTTATAGCTGAGTAGTACTCCATTGTATAAAAATACCACAACTTTTTTATCCATTGTTCTGTTGATGGGCACTTAGGTTGTTTCCAAGATCTGGCTATTACAAATTGTGCTGCTATAAACATGGGTGCACATATTTCACTGTGGCATGATGTTTTCAGTTCTTCTGGGAATATGCCCAGAAGTGGAATAGCTAGGTCAAATGGGACTTCCAATCCTAGCTTTTATTTTATTTAAAGAGAAACAAAAGCATGTAAAGGGTAGAGATAATACAGAATTTCAAAAAAAAAGATAAACAATAAGAAACCACTAGTTGATAAATTACATATTGTGCTCTTAGAAATAGTTGTTCAAGTTACAAAATTAAAGCATACAGAGTAGATATTCAAACTGAGAGTGTAAACAGCTATGCATGCCTGAGTCTCTACATGTATTTCTATCCTTTCTGTATTAGAGGGAAAAACAAAACATAGCAAGACAAAACAAAACAAATTCCTATAAAAACATGAAACCAAAAAGTCATATAAAACCATAGTACAAGGTGATCTACAATGATTACTGTGTTGTTTCTTACTATCTTCAATAGGATTTTCTATATCATCAGGCATAATTGAATATAGCAGTATAATTGAATATTGCAGTACATAACAATATTAGTAAAAATAAAACATTGTAGACAGTTTAAAACTTCAAGGCAGGTAACAATCAAATCATAGTGGATATTCTAGTGAATCTTGTCATCTTAAATGCAGTTGTCTATACTCTCAGACTTGATACTGTCAATCCTAACAGCTTTGAATAAAATCTATCAATACAAAACAGCGATCCAACAAACCAGATGTGATTACGATCAGTCATGGTAGAACAGTGTAGGTTTTACAGAGCTTTAGATTAAGTTAATAGGAAATTAAGGATGATTACTGTACTATATACTGTTATTTTCAGGATTACTGTCTGTGCCCTCAAATCTAATACAGGTAGAATGACTGGAACAGAATATAATACATCTAAACAGAGTAATGTGAGTAATGTGGGTTTTAAATCCAGGTGCACTATTGACAATATAGTGTATCAATGCCATCTATGTTAGAGATTCTAGCCATCCTTCTCTGCCTCATTTCAGCTATGCTATTTTTCTGCCTTTGTTTGTCTACTTTTCTCCTTTATTCTACTGCCTTTCTCACTCATTGAGGTGTTTTTGCCACTGTTCCTAAAATCTTGGTATTTTTTCTCTCTCTCTCTCTCTCTCTCTCTCTCTCTCTCTTTCTCTCTCTCTAGAATGTACTTCAGTATTCTCTGTAGGGTTGGATTGGTGGTCACAAACTCCCCCAGTTCCTCTTTGTCATGAAAGAATCTTGTTTCTCCATTAATTTCTAGTGACAGTTTTGCAGGGTACATCAATCTGGGCTGGAGGTTATTTTCTTTCAGGGTTTGGAATACTTTGCTCCAAGCTCTTCTTGATCTGATGGTCTGTCTCGAAAAGTCTCCTGTGATCTTGATGGGCTTACATTTATAGATAATCTGTTTCTTTTCTCTGATGGCTTTTAATATTCTGTTTTTATATTGAATTGCTGGTATCTTCTGTGTGTAGATCTGTTTTTGTTGTAGGTGCCTGGAGTTCTGTATGCCTAACATAACTGAGTATCATTTTCTTTTCCCATGCTTGGGAAGTTTTCCTTAATTATTTCCATGAATAGCCTTTGTAATTTGCTTGTATGTATTCCTGCTTCTTCATTCATGTTTCTTATTCTTAAATTGTAGATTCTCTTGTCATCTTCTAGTTTTTGTGTTGTTATTGCCTGTTTCCTTGTTATTTTTAAGAGATCTTCCATTTCATGCTCACACATTGCAAACTTGTCTTCAAGTTTTGATAGTTTATCCTTAGTTTCTTTTAAGCAGTTTTGCCAGCTTTCAATGGAGTTTTTAATTTCCTGGTAATCTCTTTGAATCTGCTTCATGTATTCTATATTTTTAAATATTCTTTATTGAATGTTTCTTTCCTTTTTTTGTGTTCCTCCCTTCTTCTGTCTCTGTCTTCCTGAGAGATGCTTAGCATTTCTTTTATTACTCTAATCATATCTTGCTTTACTTGATTTAATATTTCAGTTTTGAGCTCATCTACAAGGTCCCAAAGATATCTCTTAATATCCATTGAAGCAATGTCTGATGTTGCGTGTTTGCTGCCCAGTCTCCCTTGTTTTTCTCTCTCCTGGATCAGTGCTCTCAGGGTTCTGGGTTGGGGGCCTCCTCCTGCCTCTCTCTCCTGTCATGGTCCTGGCTTCCTCCACATAGTTGGACAGTGCATGTCCCAGCCCCCTTCCCTGTTGGCCATGGTTCCTCTGAAGCATGCTGGCGAGGGACCTCTGCCCTCTCCTGCCTGCCCTTTCCCACTGGGCCAGCCAAACTTCAGGGGCCTTCACCAGGTTAGTGCATGCTAGGTGCAGAGAACTGATTTGGGACAGTTCATTGGGTCCTGGCCAGGGGCACAGCTCAGTCCAAGCAAATCCCATGAATCTGCTCTGGGGAGGGAGCAACCAGCTGAAGTCACTGGTCACTGTGGCTCCCAGTTCAGCCTCCTCCTGCCTGATTCCAACATGTCACCCATTTGGTCATGCCCTTCCCATGGGGCGGTCTCATTCCCAGCAGTGACCGTAGATTAATGAAGGTCCCTTCACTGGCTCCACTCTCTGTTGGGCTCACCAATCCCTAACTTCAGTGCTGCTGTGGTTCCTGTGAGGGGCGGTGGGAACAATTTTGGGCAGCTCTGCCAGCCAGTGAGGATTCAAGTTGGTGCAAATTCAGCCTGGCACAAACTTTGGCGGGTCGCAGGGAAAATACTGTGTCCTGAAATTTTTAGCTATTCCAGTTGAAGTCCTTACATGTTTGATGAGCTTTTCTATGTTTTAATTTCTTCCTGTGTCAAGAGGATCCATCTCCATCTGTCTGGATCTCTCCAGGATGTTTTGTTATGGCATTGAGTTGTTTCTCCCAGGAGGCTTTGTATTTTGTTGCTCACTGATTGGCCATCTTGACTTCTTCCTCCCAATGTCTCAGCTTTTTTAGGAATCTCCAGACTGACCTCCACAGTGGTTGCATTAATCTGTACTCCTACCAACAGTGCAGAAGAGTTCCTTTTCCCCCATAACCTCTCCAGCATTTGTTGTTGGTAGTTTTCTTGATCCTGGCCATTGTTTCTGGAGTGAGATGAAATCTCAGTGTAGTTTTAATTTACATTTCTCTAATGACTAATTATGATGAACATTTTTTCATGTATTTATTTGGCATTTGTATTTCTTCAACTGAGAACTGTGTATTCATCTCGGATGCCCATTTTTGGATTGGGTCTTTGAATTTCTGGGGTCTGATTTAAAATGCTTTATAAGTTCTAGACATAAGTCCTTTGTCTGAGGGACAGTTCACTAAGATAATTTTCCCAGATTGTGGGTTTTCTTTTCACTATGCTAGAGATTTCTTTCAACATGCAGAAATTATTTAATAAGACATGATGTCAGTTACTAATTCTGGGAAGTATTTCCTGTGCAGTTTGATTCTTGTTCATGATTTCTCTACCTACCCTTATGTCTTCAATATTTTTCCCTACTTTGTCTTGCAACAGATTTAGTGTTTCTGTTTTAGTATTTAGATCTTTGATCCATTTAGATTTTAGTTCACTACATGGTGATAGGTACGAGTCTAGTTTTAGTTTTTGGTATATGGATAGCCAGTTTTTCCGGCACCATTTATTAAAGAGACTATCGTTCTTCCAGTGCACATGTTTGGCCACTTTATCAAAGATAAGGTGGTTGAATGTGTTTGTAGTTTTATCTTTTAATCTATTCCGTTGATCTTCAGATCTGTTTTTATTCCAGTACCATGTTGATTTTATTACAGTAGCTTTGTATTATAACTTCAAGTCAGGGATTGTGATGTCTCGTGCTTTGCCTTTGTTGCTTAGAATTTCCTTTGCTATTCTAGGTCTCTTTGGGTTCCAGATGAATTTTAGGAGTGATTTCTCTAGGTCTATGAGGTATGTTAGTGGTATTTTCATTGGCATTGCATTGAATCACTGTGGCAATTTTGGAAGAAAGGCCATTTTCAAAATACTTATTCTTCCTCTCCATGAACAAGGGATGTCTTTCCATTTACTGAGGTCCTCTTTGATTTCTTTTTTCAGGGTATTATAATTTCCCCTGTATAGCTCTTTTACAACTTTTTTTAGATTAATTCCTAAGTGTTTCATTTTTTTGGATGCTAGTGTGAAGGCTGTGGCTTCTCTTATTTCTCTCTCAGTGATTTTGTTATTAGTGTATAGGAATGCTATTGATTTTTGAGTATTGATTTTGTATCCAGATATATTGCTGAATTTATTCATTATATCTAGGAGTCTTTCAATGGAGGTTTGGGGGTCTTCTATGTAGAGTATCATGTCATCTGCAAATAATGATAATTTAATTTCTTCTTTTCCTATCTTTACTCCTTTTATTTCTCTCTCTTGTCTAATTGCTCTGGCTAGTATTTCCAGTACTACATTGAAAAGGAGTGCTGATAAGGGAAATCCTTGTCTTGTGCCTGATTTTAAGGTAAAGACTTTCAGTTTTTGGCCATTTAATATGACACTGGCTGTTGGTTTGTTATAGATTGGCTTTATCATATTGAGGTGAAGACCATCTATTCCAATTCTTTACAATCTTCTTATCATGAATGGGTGTTGGATCTTATCAAAAGCTTTTTCTGCATCTATAGAAATGATCATGTGGTTCTTACTTTTGACTCTATTGATATGGAGTATTATATTTATTGATTTATGTATGTTGAAACATTCCTGCAAGGCTGGGATGAATCCCACTTGGTCATGGTGTATAATCTTCTTGATGATTTGCTGAATCCTGTTTGTCAATATTTTATTGAGAATTTTTGTATCTATGTTCATTAGGGAGATTGACCTGTGGTTCTCTTTTTTAATTGGGTCTTTCTCAGGTTTTGGTACTAAAGTGGTATTTGCCTACAGGAATGTCTTAGGGAGAATTGCTTCCCTTTCAATTTCATTGAAGAGTTTTAGGAGTGTCAGCAGTAAGTCTTCTTTGTATTTCTTGTAGAATTCTGCAGTGAGTCCATTAGGGCCTGGGTTTTCTTTGTTAGTAAGGAGTTATCTACATTTTCAATTTTCTTAATAGAAATTGGGCTATTCAGCAGGTTTGCATCATCTTGACCCAGCTTTGATAGGTCATTTATTTCTAGGAATCTGTCCATTTCTTCTGTGTTATCGAACCTAGGAGAGTAGAGGTTTTTGAAATAGGTGTTGAGGATCTTCTGTATTTCCACAGGATCTGTAGTGATTTCACCTTTTTCATTCCTTATTGCATGAATTTGAGTTTTTCTTTTGTTTTTTAAATAAGATTGGCTAGGAGCTTATCAAATTTATTTATTCTTTCAAAGAACCAACTCTTTGATTCATTGATTCTTTGTATTGTTTTCTTAGTCTCTATTGCATTAATTTCTCCTCTGATCCATGTAATTTCCTCCCTTCTTTTGGCTTTGGGCTTGGCTTGCTCTTCTTTTTCTAGCCATTCGAGGTTGTAGCATCAGGTTGTTTATTTGTGTTTGTTCTGTTTACCTGATGTGGGAGTTCACTGCAATAAATTTTCCTCTGAGGACTGCTTTCATTTCATCCAACAGATTTTGGTAAGTTGTATTTGTATTTTGTTTGCTTATAGATATTGTTTAATTTCTTCTGTGACCCATTTATTGCTTAAGAGTGCATTATTCAATTTCCATGTGTTTGTGGGGTTTTTGCAGTTTCTTTTATCATTAATTTCTAGTTTTATGGTGCTGTGATCTGATAACATGCATGGGATAATTTCAATTCTTTTGCATTTACTTAAATATGTTCTGTGGGCTAGTATATATTCTATTTTAGAGAATATCCCATGTACTGCTGAGAAGAATGTATATTCTGATGTTGTTGGGTGGAACACTCTGTTTACATCTATCAATTCTATTCGTTTCCAGGTGTGATTCAGTTCTGTTATTTCTTTGCTGATTTTCTGTCTAGTTGATCTGTCCCTTTGTGTCAATGGCATGTTAAGGTCTCCTGTTATAATTGTGTTATTGTTTATTTGATTTTTCATTTCTGTTAATACATGCTTTGTATAGCTTAGTGCTCTGGAATTTGGTGCATATATATTTAAGATTGTTATCTCTTCCTCTTGATGTTTTCCCCTAACTAGTATGTAGTGACTTTCTTTATCTCTTTGGATAGTTCTTGGTTTGAAGTTCACATTGCCTGCAAACAGAATAGCTACTCATGCTTTTTTCGGGGTTCCTGTTGCAGGAAGTATTGTTTTCCATCCTTTGACTTATAGTCTATGAGTTTCCTTTTGAGTTAAATTAGACAGTATATGGTTGGATGTTGTTTCTTGATCCATTTTGCCAGTCTGTTTCTTTTAATTGGTGAATTGAGGCTGTTTACATTAATAGTTATAACTGTTATATATTGGTTTATTTTTGACATGTTATCTTTCTGCTGTTGTATCTTTTCCTTTCCATTCTGATTAATTGCCTGCCTTGCTTAGTGTTTTTTTCCTATGTGTATCTATAATGTCTTTGAGTATTCTTTGCAGGTTTGGATTGGTGGTCATGAAGTTCTTCAGCTGTTCTTTGTCATGGAAGTATCTTATTTCTCCATCCATTTTGAAGGACAGTTTTGCAGGGTATATCCACCTGGGTTGGAAGTCATTTTCCTTTAGGATCTGTAATTCTTCACTCCTTGCTCTTCTTGACTTCATTGTTTGTGTTGAGAAGTCTGCTGTGATTCTAATAGGTTTTCCTTTATAGGTGATCTGTCTTCTCTCTAACAGCTTTTAATATTCTATTCTTATGTTGGATTTCTGGGATGGTGATTATTATATGTCTGGGTGTAGTTTTATTTTGGTTATGGCTATTTGGAGTTCTATATGCTTCACTAATCTATGTGTCAGTTTCCATACTCATGTTTGGGAAATTTTCAGCTATTACTTCTATAAACAACCTTTTGATATCATTTGTGTTGTCTCCTTTTTCTAATTTTTCCCTATTAATCTTATGTTGTTTTTCTTTGCATCATCTCACAGCTGTTGAATTGTTATTTCCCAATTCCTTGTTTTTTTAAAAAGATCTTTCTTTTCCTATTCACTAGCTTCAATCTTATCTTCAAGGTCTGGAATTCCATCTTCACTTTCACTGAGGTACTTTTGGCAACTTTTAATAGAATTTTTGATATTTTGTATATCTCTTTCAATCTGCTTCATGCATTGTTCACTTCTTATACAGTTCATTCAGAGATTCTATCTTTTTGCTTTGTTCCTCTAATTCTTTAGCTGTGTCTTTATTGGATGCATTCAGTATTTCTTTCACTACTTTTATCATTTTTTCTTTTACCTGTGAGATTATTTCTGATTCGAGTTCTTTTATAGCTTCCCAGAGTTGCTTCTTTATTTCAATTTATATCATTCCAGGCATTTCTGGTTAATGGCTTATATTTTCTTCTATGTTACATGGCTCCTAGGCTTTCTTGGGATGGGCTGAAGGTTTTAGATTGCATTTTGGTCTTTTGTTTTGTCATTTTCCTATATTTCTGAGTTTGGAGTGATGTTCCAAAGCTTCCCCTGGGTGTGTTGGAAATCATTTCCTGTGCACTTGGCTCCTGGGCCTGAATTAAGGTCACTGAGTGTGGCCCAGTCAGGCCCGCAGGACCTCCTGAGCCAAGTCCAGTGTTTTAGGAAGCTAGGTGGGCACGTAACTGCTGGAAGTGATGGTCCTAAACTCTCCCTGAGTCAGCACTGGCAAGCTGGTACTCACCTCACACAGCCTTGGCTCCCCGGATTGAAAGAAGGTGAAAAACTATAACAAATGAAATTTACTGAACTATAACAATGGTTAAAAAAAGTAAAATCTGTACTATTTTCATCTGAAGTGTGCCAGAAAAATCTTAGTAAAATACATAATCAAGGGCCAATAGTTTAGATAAGTTGGGCTTCATCAGATTGTATAATATTAATGTTTGAATTGTAATGCATATGTAGGTTTACCAACAAAACCAATTCAAACTCCAGCATTAAACCTCTTTTCTTTTGCCCCACTTTTTCTTTCTTTCTTCCTTTTTTTTTTTTGGTCTGTATCATCTTTGCATTTGCAGTAACAGATCAGAAACATGTTTCTGTTTTTAATTGACAGACATTGTACAGTATTATACTGCATTATACTGGAGGATCAATAGTGCTTGCTGGTCTGTTGAGCCTGAAATTCTCCCAAAAGGGCCAGAGAAAAATGAGAGAATGGATTATATTTCCTGAAAAACCAAGTTAGCTTCCTTTTTCTGACTCAGTTTGTTGTCCTACTAATCCTTTTATCCTCCAGTTACATTTTTATTTAGTAGTAGACCATAAGAAGAAAAAAGATTACACAGTTATTTTGGCAAAAAAAAGAAATAACAGAGTCATATCAGTTTACTGGAGTGTGTTTTATTTTTTTTGTTGTTTTCTGCTAATAGAGACATCAGAACAAAGTTAAACATTTTTTATCACACTAATGACAACAGGATAAATATCTATGTGTTTCCAGTTAAAAATAATGCTAACACAAAGAACAAAGAGCAAAGTAATAACACAGTTTCAAAACAATTGTTCTCTTCCTCCCAAACCCCAATTTTGATGGAGATTTTTTTATATCTCTTGAAAAATATGCTAGAAAATTATGCATGAACATTCCTTCTGATATCAAAGATTGATTTTAATAGCTTCCATTACCCTAAAAACATAAAATGTGCAATTTTAATCTGAAGATAGATTTAATATTTATTATAAAATGTCATCTTCCATGCTCTTATTCTAACAATGTTATTGTATATTGCTGGACTAGATCCATACAAGTTGTTCAATATTCTCGACCTTGTAAAACTTAAGGATAAGCTTACTACATAATCTTTTTTTTAATTTTTATTTTACAGAGAATAAAACAAAAAAGGACAGAACAATGCAGATCATAACAGAACAATACAAGCAACATAGCACTTCACAACAAGACAATTGGATATCAACAGTAGCTACCATAATATCTCTTTGAAATAGTTGAGCATAGCTTCACAAATAGTAATATCAAACATAACAAAATAGAATAAAAGCATTCAAGAGAATGAAACTATTAAAAGGCATTCTGAACCAAATAACAGAAAATGAACAATGGTTATATAATATCTCATTTTCTATAAAAATTTATTTATATTATTACACATATTAAAATCCAGTAACACAGCATGAGAGAACCAATGGTAATAGAAGAACAAAAGCATAGTAGGACTTCAAAGCAAGATGATATTAAACCAGTGATGGCTGCCATAATGTCTTGTTTTCTTCAAAGTAGCTGTTCTTACCATCACACATAATAAGGTCAAATAAAACAGAATAAAACCATTCCAACCAATGAATGAAAACATTACAAGTCTTCAAAGCAATATAATGCGAATCTATGATTACCATGGAATCTTATGTACTCTTACCTTTTCTTACACTAGGGAGACTATGTGGTATTTATACATGTGACTTTGATTTATTTCACTTGTGAGTATGGTCTCAAGTTGCATCCATTTATTTATAAATATCTCAATGTGATCATTCTTTATAGCTGAATAGTACTCCATTGTATAAAAGTACCACAATTTTTTTATCCATTCCTCAGTTGATGGGCACTTGGATTGTTTCCAAGATCTGGCTGTTATAAATTGTGCTGCTATAAACATGGGTGCACTTATATCACTGCAGCATGATGTTTTCAGTTCTTCTGGGAATATGCCTAGAAGTGGAATAGCTGGGTCAAATGGGACTCCCAATCCCAGCTTTTTGAAGAATCTCCAGACTACATAATCTTTTAAAGTGCGATAATGGGTACAATGAGAACAAAATAGCTTATCAATACAACATTGAATTAATTTTTTATTTCAAAATCATCATCTGCACTGGATGCATTTATGACTCTGATATAAAGATTATCACAGACGTGAATAAATGATAAGCCTCTCATATTGGAGAGCCCTCTGTTCAAAAAATATGAAAAATGACTCAATTTTAAAAATATACTCCATTAAAATGGGTAGATAGTGTACAGATAATTTTGTATCTCAGTAATGTTATTAAAAGTATTATGCACTTAAAATTCAGTGGCTGAAGTATTCTATTAATGTTGAAACAGCTTAGAGTGTATAAGATGTACTCACTGTTATTCAGCTTGTCCTAGAGGCATTTAGACAATAAAATATTCTTGATTAATGCACTATCCCTTCTTATTCTACTGATCACTATAAAATATTCATAATGTGTCTTGAAGCATATATAAATTCACTTTATAAAATGCAGTCTGCCTATTTTCTGAATTGTATTTAAAGCCTTTGGTTTGATCTTGTAATATTTTCTCTATCTTAGTGGACTTTTTTTCATCAAAAACAGATTATTATTTGGATTTTTTTTTCAAATCTAAAGAATTGACTCTTTAATGATCTCACAGCAAAATATAATGTGCCCAACAGTAGAATTTTACATTATCAAGCCTTTAGTCAATGTACAGAAATGATTTTTCAAAGGGCAAATGAAAGATTAAGCTTAGTTCCTATTGGAATTTATGAAGTTTCTTTTCATTTAAAATATGTGTTAAGAACATAGAGTTACAAGAAATATGACTAACAAACTAGTCCCAGTTGGCTCATCCGTATGGACTGTGTGCTCTTTGGAAGTCCCTACAGAAGTCTTTTGAGTGTTCTCTAAAACATCTTCACACTATATGAGTTTACTGGCTTAGATAAAGTGAGAAAGTCCTACAAACTGAACGAAAGTCTTACATTGCTTTCAGATTTATGGAAAGTTCTATAGAGATGTAGAAAAGGCCAGTTTTAATGCTGGAATCCAGTAGTAGAGGAAATAAAGACAGAACATAGTACCTTTCTTCTATCAACAGGTGGTAAAAATGAAAGGGTATAGTGAAAAAAAATTATCTGCATTTTGTGCAATAAGACCTCAAGGCCAAATAATCAATTTGTTTGTTCCAGTTCTTAGAAACTCTAACTAGAACAGAAGAATATTAATCTACCTCACTTTATGATTAGCATTTTTCTTCATGAATTAATATTTTGTGTATGTGTGTACATTATTTCTCTATAACTATTGGTAAATACAGTTTTAAACCTAGCAATAAATACACTTATAGAAGCAAAAGAAATTTAGAATGGTTGATTACATGTGATTTATGTCTCTCCTTGATGAATGGAAAGGTTGATCTTTTCTTTTTGGTAAACTGTATGGCAATATGATCCTAGTGCCCTCATGACATTGCCAAAGTAGAAAGATTAAAAGCTGTTTCAATTGTAGTTCATTAACCAGCAAACTCTAATTCATCATTTTTATGGCTAATGTTCAGCAAATCGTCACTTTACATATTTTATGTCTGTGCTTAGAGATTCCAATGTAATGATAGAGTCCAGGCACAGTTCATAGTGCTGTAAAGGTAGAGTAATGACTGGTGCAGACATTCTTCTTTCTTATACTAATTTCCTACCCAGGAAAAAGCAGAGGAAATTTCTTGTCTTCTTAAAATAACACACTTCTCACATACTCTAGTAGCCACTCAAAAGTTTGAGACAAAGGGAAAAACCGTGGTGCCTGTAAAGGCCACTGAATTTCAAGCAGAATGGGTCAAGTATCTTCTGTTTATTTCTAGAATTTAATTTCTTTAAGTAATTCCAAAGTAAGAGAGGAACTTGAGAAATAGAATACACACAGATAGCAAAATGAATTACAATTTATGACACCAAAAGGACAAATAACAAAAGAAAAATGGATAAACTAGACTGTCAAAATTAAAGCCTTTTACATATTAAAGAACACTACCCATAAGAGTTACAAGACAGTTTACAAAACGGTAGAAAATATTTGCAAACCTGATAAAGAATTAGTATTCATAATATATAAAGAACTCTCTCAGGTCAGTAAAAATCAAACAGCCCATTTAAAAACTAGACAAAGCATTTTTCTCCAAAAAAGATGTATGAATGGCCAACAAACATGAGTTGTTCAATATCATTAATAATTAATGAAATATAAATGCACCACACAATGAAATAAAACTTTATACCTAAGGGAATAACTATTTACAAAAAAAGAAAATAACAAATGTTGCCAAGTAAATGGAAAAATCAGAACCCTGGTGCATTGCTGGTGGGAGTATAAAATGAGATAGCCACTGTAGAAAACAGTATGGTTTTTCCTAAAGAGTTGAGCAGAGTTTGCTGCATGACTTAAAAATTGTATTCTAGGTATACACCCGAAAGAATTGAAACCAGATCTCAAACATGTGCTTGCATCCAAATATTCACAACAGTGCTATTCACAATAGTCAAAAGTGAGAACACTTTTGGTGATGTATGCACATATGAAATATTTAACTTCAAAAATGGAATGAGATTTTCGTATATACTACACTGACGAACTTTCCAAGCATTGTGCTAGATGCACTAAGGCAGTCACAAAAAGATAATTGCATTTATCTGAATTATGTAAAATAGATCTTTAGAAGCATAAATAATAGCAGTTGCCAGAGACTGGAGAGGAAGGAGAATGGTTCATAATAGATACAAAATTTCTGTTTTGGGTAATGAAGTATGAAACAATTCAGAAATGATTAGTGTTTATGATTGCAGAACATTGTGAACACATATTGTCATTGAATTGTACACTTAAAATAATTAAAATGATAAATTTTATGTATTTTCCTAGACTGTTGAGGCTGACAAAACAGAATACTCAAGATGAGGTGGCTTAAACATTTATCTCATAGCGCTAGAGGCTCTAGAGGCTGGAAAGTGGATTCAGTACTTGGTCAGAGCACTCTCCCTGCTTCTCAATGATTATGTCTAGAAAATATACAGATATATATTTTTCCACAAGGTGTATTTGGTACATACTTAAAGGAAAATTTTCTTTAAAAAGGGAGTTTTGATAATAAGAGCCCATATTTGCTTTTCTTTTTCCCTTTCTTATTTTTATCACATTTTCATTCCTGCCACCAGGAATTAACTTCCAAATAAGCAAACCCTACACAAATCTTTATCTTAAGACACACTGTTAAGTGACACTCAAACTAAACTAAACTAAACTAAACTAAATAAATAAAATAAAATAAAGTGGCCTGGGCATAACCATTCTCACTACATAGACTGCCTCAGATACTCCTTCTGGGAAAATGTAAAGCAACCATAGATTTTTTGGTAGAATTCTAAAGGTTAGTATACATACTTTAGAATTAACTTCTGTTCAGGCGTGGTGGCACACACCTTTAATCTCAGTACTTGTGAGCTGAGGCAAGAGGATCACCATGAGTTTGAAGCCTGCTTGGCCTACACAGTGAGTTCAATGTCATCCTGAGTTACAAAGTGAGATTCTGTCCCAAAAAACAAGGAAACAAACAAGCAAAATTAATAAAAAATAAAAATAAAAGTTCTCTAAAAAATAAAGTTAACTTTTGCTTGGTGCTATAAGACATTCTACAGATATTATAAATTATTGATTTTTTCCATTTTTCTGATCCATAATATTTGCATCAGGGATCAGAAAACTGTAAGCTACTGGTCAATTCTAGCCTGCTAGTTGCTTAGTGCAAGATTTGATTAGACATAACCATGATCATTTATTTAAATAACTTCATAGGCCTTCTGATCCAATTATTGTCATCTTATCAATGATTTTAAAAAGATTTTGATTTGTTAAAATATTAACTCAAGATTATAAGGCAAGTCAAGGACAGCATACAAAATTTACAATCGTTTGTCCATCTATCTTTCTTTCTTTATATTTAATACTTACTAATTTGAAAGCAAGTTCAAATTTTTATTTAATGAGAACAACATACCCGATGCTTCTCATAAACGTTTGAATTATTAACACATAAAAAAGTAAACTGTGGTTTTTTTAAATATAATTTGTCATGCATATACTAATAAGAAAGAAGTAAGATATGCATTGAAAATGTTCAATTATACTCTGATCATCTGTTGCATCCACTGTGCTATAATTTGGAATTTAATGTCACCCAAAAGTTCATGTGTTGAAGACTGGGTTCCCAATTCAGCTGTATTCGGAGTAGGGACTTTCTGATATGATTGCATTGTGAGAATTGATACCCTGAGTGGACTAATCCATTCATGGTTCCATAGTTCAGTGGGCTATTGGGTGATGGTGGAAACGTCAGGAGATGAGGCCAAGTATGAGACACTGTGAGCATGAAACTGAATACTGTATTTTGTCCCAGTGACTCCCCTTTCCTCGTGTTCACGACTTGAATAGCTTTGAGACACTACATGCTCTCCAACAGATGATCTTCACTATCACAGGTACAGAAAGGTCAAGTAACCATAGAGTGAAGCTTCTGAAACCTTGAGAAAAATTATGCCTTTCTTATTTTGCAATTGTTTATCCTAAGGATTTTGCCAAAGCAATAGAAATCTTACTAACAAATACTGACAACACAATACCTTTGGACACTCTATAGTTCCTGAAGTTTTATATTTTAAATGCTCTTTCTTTTCCCTTCTGCATAATTATTGAGTCATGGAAGCACAAGGTGTAATTTGCACGTTTCCTCTAATTCTAGTATTTAATAATCACAAAGTCATTACAGGCCATTACACACTGACTCAGTGGTATTTTGTGGTTCTTCAGAAACTCCTGGATGATAGATCTTACATTTTAAAGATGGAATTAAAATAGAAGTTTTTCTTTGTATTATATGGATTTGAAAATCCTCCTCTAGAATTTTTAAAACTTAATATTTAGTTTATTAATAGCCTCATAAAAAACCCTAAGAACTCAGTTTGCATTGCCCCGAGCAATGAGTGCATGAAAGATATATATAAATCAAAGAATAAAGAAGCAGGAGGATATCAGGAAATAAAGCCTAGAATCTTTGTGCATATCAAGGTGTCTCAATGAAGATCACACAGAATCTGAGGACTGGGCCACCTGTATGGGAAAGGGCAGTTCATGATAGGAGTAAACAATGAAACAGTGACAGATTTATGTGTAATTGTCCATCACACAATAAAATGACACCAGGTGATTCATAGGCATGGAGAGAATTATTAAAATTCAAAAAAAGATCACAGTATAAATTTTGGGGACTTAGTTCATTTTGTTTTCAGTAGTTTAATTTTTAAATATTTTATTCCCAAATTCTAACATTCAAAACTGTTCAACTAACATAAAATGATGGATCATTAAGTCACTCATAATTTAGTAGGCTTTTACTCCATTTTATTTTGTTTTTTAATTTTGAGAAAAGTTTTTAATCAATAGTTTGTTAAAATAAGGGAGTCTGAAGAATTTAAATGTATTATTATAAATAGGATATGTCTGTAATTTTCCACCCAGAAAAAATTTGGTGAGAAATTTTAGCTTAAAGCCCTTATTTTTGTAGAATTCATCAAAAGTTGCATTTTTAAATTACAAATATAAGAAACAGTTAATGAAGCTATTCTTAGTTTTTACTTGTACAATCAGGTATATGATGAGCAAGTCTCATAAGTAATTTTATATGCATATAAAATACAGTAGTTCCTAAATACCATTGTGGTGGCCTAGAAGAAATGTAGCACAAATATATGGGCAGTTTCTATTATCTTGCAGAAAAGGCGCATTTGTAGGACTGTTAAACAACAGAGGTGTACTGATTAAGAAAGCACGGAACACTTTCAGATTCAGTGAGTGTAGAGCAATCAACATTCTGGAGTTTATCAACACTAACCTCTGAGAAGTAGCCATTCCTTCCTAATTAGGTCTCAGATGTTAAAACAGCAGACTGGTTTAGTTGAGAATTTAATTTTCTCCTAAGTTCTGTTTACTATTTATAGCAAATAGTGTTGTCCTGGCCACCATCTTTATTTGCCATTAATAATCCTTGAACATGCAAAACTTTTACCTGTAGTAGAGAAGACACTATTTATACATAACTTTTAATTGAGGTTTTATCACTTCTAGTATTTCATTACATGTCTCTAGCACATCAGTTGCACTTGGAGCTATCTAATTTTATTGCTTTTATCACTACTATTTTCCTCATAGTTCTTAACTACCTGATAAATTTACTCTGTTACTTCTATTTCTATTAATGCATTCACCACCAGATACAATCTTGTTATGGTGTTAATTTGGGGCACGGTTATTCTAGTGTCTCATACTACTAACCAGGAGCTCTTCATTTTTAACTAGCCATCAGGTGACCCAGCTCAGCCTCAGAATCTCAAGGTACCATTTCAAGCTTTCATTTACTACTCTTTATACAAACTCAAACATAGACACTTGCATACAGGAAATTAATTACAAAGTGCTCCCATGATTTGCACCGATAAAGAGGGGAATATATTGGAAGAAAGGAGCATGTTGATGCAGTGTAGTTATGGTGAGTGGCTCTAGAAAGGCCATACAAGGAGCCACACTGGGGAAAGACCTGGACTTTCACATCCCTGCATTTTCCACCATTCACTCTAGTGGAAAGGAAGGTTATTATAGTGAAAACAAATTTTTCATATTATACCATATCTGCAATTCTAGAACAACACATTTATCTCTAAATTTCCTGATGACTAAAGTTCCATGTGAGAGTCATTTTAAGGGCAGAAGATGCAGCTGTAAATATTTACTAAAAAAATGTACACATACATAACTAAGCTTTCTATAGATGATATATCTAGAAGAATATATTTCAGTGCTTTCTTAGTTTAAAAAAAATGAGATTACCTAAGTCTTTTTCAGTACAATCCATTACTACTTTGGTAACTAAATTAGTTATACATTATAATTATGTATTTATAAATTATTAATAGTAAGCAGATGGTAAGAGAATGAAAGGTAAAAAAGATGTTAGGAGTAGCTAATTCATTAAAACTTGTCATTCATTTGTAAATGTTTTAGAATGAAAATGCAAACCATACAGAACATAATTAGGATAAAAAGGCATCTTGCATTGATAATGAATATATGGTAACATTTTTATATTAAAAAGTCTAAATTACAAAGTTTTAGTATGCTTATTTTAGAAAAATATAACATTCTCCATAAATCTTTTAATTTGCTTTTATATGTATAGAACATTGATCAAAAGAGAAGAAATTAAATTTCAAATGCAAAGATATTCCATGATGCCAAAATATACTTCTAGAATTAATTTTAAAACAGTACCATTAGCTTTTCCTTAAAAATTGCATATAACATACAATAATTTTGGGAGAATGAGATATTGAAATTTCATTAAAATATTTCTATTTGATTTCAAGACTAATGTCACCCTATCGAGTAGAACTGAATGCTTCCTGAAGTAAAAAGCATACTTGTTTACACTTCTGGTCTTGTGGAGGGGTCTATATTCTTTAATAACTGTGAAATCATCTCACCAATAATGAACTTTTTAGGGTAGTTTGTATAGGTACAAGATATAGACAATGAATATCTTCCATTATGATTTGATTATAGCAGTGCTTGTCAAAGTAGCTTTACTATAAATATTAGTGTCAAATTCTGCCTGTATTAGCCTCGATTATAACTGAGAAATTTTCATTTTAGATAGAATCTATGACTTAACTGATTATTTACTTGCCCAAAATTTATCAGTTATAATCTTTAAAGATATTTTATTATTTATTTAAAATAATTCATTACTCTGTCACAATGTACTGTTTTCATTTTGTAAATCAGTATTTCAAGTTATGTAAAGTTAAAGAGATGAATATCTTTTCTAAAACTATATTCTTTAACTAGGAATTGTTGCTGTATAGGAGAAATTTTGGCCTTCAATCTGATTAATTTCACAAGTGTAAGACTGTCATAATTTTGACAAACTATATAAATGTAAAGGTTTCAGGCATGCTGGCATTTATCAGTATGTTAAATTTTAAAGGTTATCTTTTTAGGGAACCATTTAGCTTTAAACCAAGTTCTGATAAACCATACTGGCATTTCAGTGAATGGTGGCTTTCAATTTTGTTCAAGACATACTCATGTTTATTTTTGTTAAGACAGTAGTCAGAAGAAAAATTAAAATTTAATATTCATTTTAGAATTTGAAGGATCTAGAATAATCTGTTGTTTCCTATATGATATCAATTTTGGAAGTATAACACAAAGTAAAAAAAATAATTCTATGAGACACATAAAAAAGATAGACTTTACTCCAACTTGGGAATTTATAACCACAAGACAATTGCTCAAGACTCTTAGTTGTGGGCCAGGAGGAGAAGCAAGAAGCCAACTCATGCCCACCTGTGAACCAAAGGCAGTCATGTGGGTCAGGAGGAGAATCAAGAAGTCAAGCCCTGTCCTGTAAACCAGCCGGAACACAGGCTGAGACAAGAAGAGCCCTCCTCTCACTATAAGCAACCTACTGATTCAGAGGAACACAGGCTGAGATGACAGCACTTGAAGTAAGAAAAAGCAATTTAATGCTTCAATTGTTTGATTGACTTTGCAGGCCTAGACCTGATAATCCAAGCATCTATTTAGAGGGCAACAATATGCAATATAGCAAATACAGGGATTTCCTTCTGTCTGTTTTTGAAATGCAATATTGTTCTGTTCTGTTCCAATTTTTTGTGTTGTTTTATGGCCTTTAAACAAAGACTCTTACAAAGTCTCCATGAGTCATAGCAAAGAAGGCTTCCCCCAACTTTGGAAAGAAAAGAGGAGTTAATTCCAAAGAGGGTTTGGAGGGAAAAAATAAACACCATGATTATCTTCCACCTTGGACACAACATACATGACAAGATTAATTGGTTTATTTTGGGAAGAGAATATCAAAAATATTCAATTTGCAAGTCCCAATTTCTTTGTGATAAAAGACAGTAAGCATAAAAATTTTCAGTGGGTTATTGCCACACTTCTTGCAGAAAGTTCTCTGGGTTTGAGGAATGTTCATCATGTTAGGAGGCGCTCTATCAGCACGGAAAGCCAGAGTGGATTTTGTAAAATAAATTTCTTATTTCATGCACATCATCAGAGTATGAAGAAATTATTGTCAAATATTGTGTAGTTTTGCTTTTTAAGAACTTGATAAATTGGGTTATCAAAAGTGCTAAGAAGTTTGAAGACCCAAACATGGAACAATGAAGGGAGTCGCTAGTTCTGGGGAACTGCCCACATTAAAAGTTTCTGTGGAAAACAATCCAGAGTTCCTTCAACCTAACATTTCTAATTTTATGATTTCTGATGTGTCTCGAGAAAAGGTAGAAAATATATTAAAACATTTATTTTCAAGAAAATTAATTTTCTGGGGACTACAGCTAAAAATTTAGTGTGGTGGCTTTTCTCTTTTTTAAAACCACAGATTCAAGAAAAGATTGATTCTACCTGTCAGTCTCTCAACAAAAATTTGGTTGATCTATTACATCTGATTTCCCTAGGCTTTCCTTGATTTACTAAGTCCCCATATGGACAAGATCACTTAATTAAAGATTTAGAATTACAAAATTATAAAATGTAAAATTGAAAAAGTTACAAACCATTTTATGACATGTCATAATTGCCGTACATGGATGTGTTGTTTATGTGCTCATGCCTAAAGTTTAATGAGATAATTGGTCATTTTATCTTGCTAGATTGGGCAACCATTGTTTTCTGCTCTGAAGTCAGTATCCCATTTGGGAAAAAGAGCATTGTTGCTAAAACTTAGTATTATTTTGTCTAAATTTTTCCAACTTATTGATGAAAATCAAATACCAGAATAGCAGAAGAGAAAATGGGCAAAATATAAACTACTATGTGTGCATTGGTTCATTATTTGATTTGTAAATGTTTTATTTTCTGAAATAAAACTTCTCTATGTTCAACACAATGGCATATGTGACGTCTTCAGCTATTGTTTCACTTTTAAAAAGTAGATTAGTGATATAATGTCACTTGATTCTTCACATCTCACATAACTTTTTATTCTGCATTGTGTAGAATT
This sequence comes from Hydrochoerus hydrochaeris, assembly GCA_004027455.1. Classification (NCBI taxonomy): domain Eukaryota; kingdom Metazoa; phylum Chordata; class Mammalia; order Rodentia; family Hydrochaeridae; genus Hydrochoerus; species Hydrochoerus hydrochaeris. Next base: position 301,623 of record PVLA01000984.1, read on the forward strand.
TAAGACTTTTGCTTTTAAGTACATACCTGTCAAATTTATATCTTTTTTCTTCTTTTGTTGCTTTCATGCTAATAAAGGATTGGTTATCCTCAGCTAGCAAAATGTTTTTATGTACAACTGACAGTAGCATGGTTGACAGTCTGGCTTAGTTGTTTGAATTAAGAATGACTGTTTCTTCATATTAATAGCTCTCAATAAACTAGCACATTGCAATTTATACCATCAGGATATTTGGTAAATTGAATGGACAGAGCTTAGAAAAATATCAGCTCCTCATCAGGAGAAAGAAAGACAAAGAGAGATTACACTAATAGATTAATTCATATTTGAGAAAAATGTTTTCAAGCTCCTTTAAGAGATGCATTTTTTGGTTTTCTGCAAATGACAAAGCATCTAGTTGCTGTTTCTTGACAATAAAAGAGTATTTCTCACAAAATTATTAAAGAATGGTATTTGTTTATGGAGTCCTCATGAATTTCCAGAGTCTGTTCTAAACCTTTCTCTTACTCTCTCAGAATACGAAATACCATATTATGATATCGCATATTTAGTGACACTAAGGCTAGACATTTAAAAACAGTTAAAAGTCCCTTTGTGATTTTATGTGATAGTGTGTGTGTGTGATTGTATGTAATTATGAATTACACAGATGTTTCATAGGAAGTACAAATGTATTTTTGAAGCAGAGTCTCATACCTCAAGTATTAATACTTATCACACTTACTAGCTGGGAACTGTAAATAATGTAGGATTCCAGATTTTTATCTGTGATTCATTAGTTTCTAAATGTTTCTGTTAGGGACTGGAGTTTTGTCTACCTTGGACTTTATTTCTGAGATCTGAACTAATAACTCAAAATTTGATTAAGTTTTGCAACTGGGCTTGCAAAGAAGTAATTAAGGTAAAATAAAATCATGTCAATGGGCCCTAACCCAGTATAACTACCTCTGTAAAAGAAGAGATTTATACTCCGATAACAAAGTCTGAGGAGTGAGGCTGTGGAAACACAGTAAGGATGCAGGTATCTGCAAGCCTCGGGAGAAACCAAAAACTGCTGACACCAGCACCGTGGGTTCTGAGCCTCCAGACTGTAAAGAAGACAGAAAAAAATTTTAATGTTTAAACCAGTCTGTGCTACTCTGTTATGGAAACCTTGAGTAAACAACTCTGGGTTCTTTTGCAAAATATTTTACTGTTCTAACAGAAACAAACCAAAAGTTCAAATTTTGCCCCAGAGCTGATAAATATTACCCTCTCCTTATGATATATTGAATTACATTTTACAGAACTAGATCTATAATTTGCTGTTAACTGGCCAATATATGTAGTTCTGGCTTATTACTTTTTCAATTTTTCAATTAAAATTTAAGATAATTATCAATTCATATAGAAATGTAATAAATATAAAGACAAAATGTATAATCACTTTATTCTCTCTAAACCCCCCCCCCCACCTTGCAAAGTGTCCTTAACGTGTTTTCAAGAACATTTTTCCCACGTTTCTTTCCAGGGCGTGGTTCTTTTAGCTGTCCTCACTGCCCATTTCCACTCTCAGAATCGCCAGTTCTGCAATTAAGTCAAGAATCGCAATGAGAGGAATTATTCCTAATTACCTATGAGAGACTGATTTCTTCTCACTCAGCATCATTTTCTGAAAATTCTGACAATTCACATAGAATCTCACAAACACACACGCACACGCAGACACACACACACATTTTTTTCAATTTATTGATATTTCTGAGTAGAATTCCACGAAATATATGTGTGTATATAAATTCATGTACCCAAAAACTGTTCAAGGATAATTAGATCATTTCCAGTTCATGGTTGTTTTTGTTGTTGTTGTTGTTTTGTATTCTAGGTTATCTTTAATGTATTTTCTTTTTTTTCTATGTCTTTTTTTTTTGAGTTTTGGAATAATTTTTGCTTCAGTTAATTAAGCTTATTGGTGCATTTGAGGTGTACATAGTGACCACATTCATCATAGGGAATTTGTACTTGTGCCTGATACATATTCTTTTTTTACTTTCCCCTCCCTTCAACCCCTCTTCCCCTCCTTATTTACAAAAGCTTTGTTTCCATTTTTCTATATCTTCTCATTTTTTCTTTTCCCCTTCCCTAGTTGACTTTTTCATTTGAACATTTCCTTCCTATTTCACAGTATCTATCATACATTTAGATCCTTATTTAACACAACACAGAAACAATGCAGTATTTACACATGTGCATCCAATTTATTTCTCCTAAGAGGATGGTCTCAAGGGGCATCAACTGATCTAGAAATAGCTCAAATTTATCCTTTTTTATGGCTGAGTAGAATTCCCCAGTATATAATAAAACACATTTTGTTTGTTCAGTTATCAGCTAATGGACATTTGGGCTGTTTCCAAGAGTTAGCTATTACAAATTGTATTGCTATAAACATGAGTGCATATCTGTCACTGTGGTATGATGCTTTAATTCTTTCTGGAAGATAACAAGAAATGGAATAGCTGGATTGAATGTAATCTCCAGCTTTAACTTTTTGAGGAATCTTCACACTGATTTCCACAGTGGTTGTACTAATCCATATTTCCACCCACAAAGGGATTCCTTTTCCCCCACATCCCTTCCAATATTTGTTTCTATTTGATTTCTTAATAGTAACCATTCTCTGTGGAGTGAGATGGAATCCCAGCATTCTTTTGATTTGCTGGTCTTGAATTATCAGTGATATTGAATATTTTTTCATATATTTATTTGCTGTTCCTACTTCTTCATCTGAGAAGTGTCTAGGCAACAAAGGTAAGACAAGAGACATCACAGTCCCAGATTTAAAATTATGCTACAAAGCTACTGTGATAAAAACAGCATGGTACTGGAAAACAAACAGATCTGAGGCTCACAACAGATTAGAAGATGTAGAAACAACTCCAGAAGAACTCAGCCACCTTATCATTGCAGAAGAAACCAAAAACCTTCATTGGAAGAAAGATAATACCTTTATTAAAGGTTCTGAAAAAACTGATTTTCCACATGCCATAGACTAAAACTAGATCCACCACACATTAAACTAAAATTGAAATGAATCAGAGATCTAAATATTAAAATGGAAACACTAAATTTGCAGAAGATAGGATAAGTAGAACTCCTAAAGACATAGATATAGACAAAGACTTCATGAAGAAAAACCTGATCAGAGTAACTATCACAAAGAATCAACAACTGGTATCTTGTCTTATTAAAAACCTTTTGTACAGCAAGAGAAACCATCAACATAATGAAGAGACAACCCACAGACTTAAAAAAGATTTTTAATACAAAGAACTACTATCTAGAATACATAAAGCACTCAAAAAAATATCAGACACTGCTCCCTCCAGTTCATGTTTTAAACACATTTTAAACACATATTTTAAACATTTATGAATGAATTTTTATGTGAATATAATTTTCATTTCTTGTAATAAATTCCCAGGAATGTAATTAATTGCTGGATTATATAGTATCATGTGTTTAATTTTTTTATTTGTTCTGTCAAATTATTTTGCAAAGTAATAATGCTATGTTTTAATCCCACACACAATTTATGAATGATATGTTTTCTCTATACACTTGCCAGAATTTGTCACTTTCACACTATTTATTATTTCAGCTATTTTGAGAGATGTATTGTGATATCATAGAGTAGTTTTATTCCGCATTTATTGTTTAATGATATTGAACATCTTTTTATACACTTATTAATCATCTATATATTTTTTGGTGAAATATCTTTTGCTCACATTCTTGTTGGCTTGTTTTATTTTTGAGTTTCAAAAATTTGTAACATATGATAGATGTTAGTACTTTTCTCAGATAAGTAGTATCCAAATGTTTTCTCCCCATGATATTGCCTATCTTTCATTATAGCAGTGTCTTTCACAGTGCAAAACATTTCCTTTCTTCCTTGATGTAGTCCACTGTATCTTTTTCTCTTTTATAGGTAGTTCTTTAGACATTAAATCTAGGAACTACTTGAAATAAGTTAGTAATTTTTTAAATTTAAAACTGATGATCTAATCCATGCAGATATCATGGATTTCAGCTGAACCCATTTCAATGCCTTTATTTTAAAGATATTCAAAGGTTGAAAGTCAAATATTTTCAAATAAACTTTGAAAAAGAAAACTAATTTATCATATGACACTGTATCAAGAACTCATGAATTTTTTAAGCAAAATCAACCTTATTTCATTAAATTTTTTATGTTGCCTTTGCTATAAATAATAATTGAATTTATTCTATTTTTGCTACTAATATAACTTATGTATGAAGATGTAAATAATGTTATTTCAAATTATATAGAGACAGCCTTTTTGCAAATTTAGGATTAACTTAATACCAAAATTCTCTAAACTGCTTTTTCTATAAAGTATTTCCAAGTTAAATATTCAATCTTCCATACCACAAAACACATTATAGTTAGAAAAGAATGGTACTAAAATGTAAACAAATTTAGAAAAACTAAGTACCAGCATTTTTCAGAAAGTTTATGTCTGATTACTCTTTAATTTTAGTGGTTTATACAATGAAAGTTTAATTTTCACTTTGAAAACTATTAGATCAATATTGCACAGTTTCCCGTAAAGTCTAAGCAGGTACTCAAGGGTTCAGACCTTTGCTGTCTATTGAGATTTCTACTGTAAATACAGGTCATACGATGTAGATGTACATAAGAAAGAAAAGACTAGCATGTAGTGCAGAATATTTTGAAGAACAAGTTAAAGAATTTTTAACATAACTTTTAAACACATTCTTTTGTTCAGAACTCAATTAGTTTGCCCCAAACTGTACTGCTAGCAATCTTGGAAAATAGTTCTTTTGTGACTACCAAGAGGAACAGATAGAAAGCGTGGTGTATGGGATCTCTTTCACAGTTTCTAATCTAATCCTGTAATACGATGACGTATGCAAATTTAAATACTGTGATGTAGTGAAAACTGGTTAGTGTAGATAAGTAAATTCTTAGTTTCAGTTTTTGTAGCCACAAGCTTTCACTTTGGAAAAATTATCTTCTTCCTGTGGACATCAATTTATATTTATGTTCTACGTTTAATTTGAGGATTAAAATTCAAATGTAGGAAAGTGAGTTGTATTTAAAACTTTATAGTAATTAAAATTTTATAATTGTTAATCAGAGTAGTATTACATTTATATATTAAATATGTGTAATCCTTTCCAAAATAGAGCAAGTTGTCTTGCATAAGGGATGTTTCTGTTACTTTTTCTCTTTTTGTGCTATTTTGTTAAGTTCAGTTCTCTTTAATAAAAAATTGTCATAGTCCTCCTAATTTTGCTCATTCTCTGTTGCACTTGAGAATAACAGAGTTAACAGTAACTTACAATATGTTTGATAATAGCTGAAGAGAGATGGCCATCATAGATGATAATTACTTCAGAGGTTGAATATAATGTGCTAATGATCCTTATTGATCCTTATGAAGTGTGTTTTAAATTGAAACATCACATTGTGTCTCATAAATGCAAACAACTACTGTGTGTCCATCAAAAATAAACATTTGTCTTCTCATAAACAGTGTTTCAGTTAAAAGACTACAGTTAAGCAAAAAATGAAATTTTCAACATGGTTAAAAACAGAGGTTAATACTCAAATTGGCTAAAGGCAATATTAAGTATTCATAAAGAAATATAGCAAATTATTTTTATAAGAGAGAGTAATATTAACAATTATATATTTAGGTTGATATTTCCAAAATGTTTTCTAAGCAACACAAATAAATTTCTTAATTGTTGTCTGAAAAAGAATATTATGTGGCAAACAAATTTGAAATTGTCTTTCCCAAATAAAACTAAATACATTTCTTTATTTCATGATTTCATTGAAAAAAAAAATTTTTTTTAACTCCTGACCTCATGCTTGCCAGGCAGGCACTTATGCCTCTGAGCTAAATCCCCAGCCTGGATTCATTGAATTTTTAATAATCATACATATGCTGAAAAAAATGGAAATTTTATGTAGAACTTTCTAAATTCATTACACAAGCAAATGGCTGTTAAATGTAATGTTTTCTAAGTTTTTTGTTATGATCAGTAAGCTTTGGAAAATATTAATTTATTCCATTGTTTTAAATATTTTATCAAAATATTTTACATGTCTTATCAACATGAATTTAAAGCAGGTAAAATAGCTCTCCAACATAATGTGACACAATCATCCCTCTCTCCAAAATAGTAGTTTATCAATAAAGATGCTTAACACAAGTTTAAAATGTGATGATAAATAATACAATACAGAAACTCAATAGAAATAGGCACAAATTAGTGGTAAAATTCTACCATGAGTAATAAAATGTTTCCTCAGTATCATCTAAGATTCTTCCTTTATTCAAAGTCTCACTAGCAATTCACTAATAATGTGCATGAGCTATACCATCATGGTTCTGGTTATAAAAGAGATGCTAATTTTCACCTGATCACAGGATAATGATCTGAAAGTTTCTTTTGTCACAGAAATAAAAGTATAGTAATTAAACAAGTGTAACTGTTAGCAAAAAGAAAATATGGCACACTTAATAAACTCATGAAAATCAACTTTTTATTTGATGTTATATAGTTATTGGGTGTTCAAAAAATTTTAATGTGTTAGAAAAGTCTGAATTGTATCAAAATTTAAAAATCTTCGTAATAGAAGTAGATACAACTAATATCAAAGTGACAAAATGTATATATATAAAAAAGCATAGTCATAGTATATATATGTAAATATTTCATGAACATTTCAAATCATATTTTATAACAATGTATATTCAATGTGATAATACAATATGCATAATCAGAATATACCCATCTGATTTAAAAATTTCATGAAAATTTTTTAAAATCTAAATTATAAGTAATAGTTAAAAATTGGAAATTCAGGAATTTTTATTGGATTTCTAGTTTGGTGTTTGTCAAATTATTTATAGATTATATTTTTATTCATGTTATTATTAATTAGTTTTGCTTTGGGTTGAACCCTGGGTCTTGAGGGCTGAAGACCGACCTATATTGTCAGTCCTTTTAAATTTGTGTTTGAAGCAGATTCTAAGTTACTACATTGTCCAGACTTGATTTGAACTTGTGATGTTCCTTCCTCAACCCTTCACGCTACTGGTACTTCAGGCATGTGTCATCATGCTCAGTTCCTACACAGAATATTATTGCCGCAATCAACAATAGAAGTTCATTTATAGAAGTTAAACTTATAATTTAAAAGAAACACTTGATTTTCTATGTGATTTGTGTGGATTAATGAAGACTTTTCCGTATGTTAATTGAGCCCCACACATACATACACAATAACTGTTTTCCTCAATCCGTATTCAGTTTGTGTTGAGCAGCCAAGGAAAGTACCAAAGGACAGCTATGATGGCCCAAAGGGTGCGCCAGTCACACTCCAGAGCTCTAGATTTTAAATTATATTGATAGTAATTCTAAAGTCTCTTCTGTATTCCTATTGTCTGCTCCAAATAATGTTTTATATAAGAAAGGTACTATTTTACCAAATATTTTTATAGTTTTATACTTCAGTGCTTTGGATTCCCTCAGCGTCTTTAAAAATCAGATTCTTCTAGAGTCTTAGGAATCTTTCTAACTCCTCTTAGAGTATGATATAATTGCATTTATTCAATACATAGGTTTTCTGCCCAAATTCCCTGAGTATTGACAAAAGGAAAAATACTAGGTTTAGACCAAACTTAAAAATTTGAAACTATAAATCTGCCCAATACTTTTGAAATATAAATATTATTTTAATAACACAAAACGTTTCAAGATCTTGCCATATTAGATGGTGTGAGTCCTCTTTCTGGAATTCCTTAAAAATTATTTGGCAGAATCTACAAGTTAGTGTTGTATCATAATTTTAAGCAACCCAGCTCTTCTTGATTTTAATTGAAATTGCTTTCTAATGTCAATATCCAGTCTTATATTTGCTTTTTAATAAAACAATTTTGTCATGTAAAATTATGGCTATTTAGGTTTCATTTGGAGTTTTATTGCTGACTACAAAATTTTGTTAATTTCATTTTATTTTCTCTATGACTGTAATAATAGCTTGTATGCTGAGATTTAGGAGATGTAACCATTTACACTGATAGATTTAATTAGTGTTGCATTGGAATAAACAAGACAGTCATAACTTGTGTAGATTCATTCTTGATTTCTAATAGGTAGCATTTTATTTAACATTTTTATGCCTTTGTTTATTAAGAAGTACATAATCTTTCTTTGTAGCATATTTATCAGTATTATATTATCAGTTCTGAATTTGCAAGCATAATTGGGGAACTTCCCACCTCTTTTTATGTATTTATTTATATATCTTCAAAGTCACATATTTTGGAGACTGTGAGACCATAACATTGTTTTATTACAGCGTTTTAAACAAGTCAGCACAATAATACGGAAGATGAAGTATGTGTCATAAAGGTATCACAGTCATAAGACAGAACTAAAGTGTTATGAACAGTAGAGAAGCAGAGAATTCAGTTCTAAATATGGGCCATTCAGATAGTGTGCGTTTAATTCTAAATAAATGCCAGCTGGTAAGCATTTCTGAGGAAAGGTGACAGGAAAAGCACAGTGGCCTGTAAGCACAAGTGAAAACTGTCCTTGGCCTACTTTATCTTTGAATCAGATCAGTGTCATTGCTGTCTTCTTTTGCTAGATTTTCATTCTCTAACATGCACTCTGACACTAGTCAGGGTCAATATTCCAAAACAAAGAACAGAGTTAGTCAGCATGTGAACATCATTCTTGTATGATTTGCTCCGGCAAGAATGAGGAAAGAGTATTTACTGCTGACTGGAAATTTGCCACAAAGATCTCAAGTGTGTTAAATCCTAGCGTTAATTAAATTTTAAGTGAGGAAATTGCATTAACTGTTGTGGATCAGAGGGGCACTGTTTAGTTCAACCTAAAGCTGTAATTTTCTGACTCTGACCCAAGTGACCCATTAGAATTAATGGCATTTCAAAAATTGCTTATTTCCTTCATGCAAGTTCACAGAAATATTGGTAAGGTAATTATCTAAATTGTATCAGATGACACTAGTAACATGAAGGAGGCAAGTTCATTGAGAGATTAGGGAGAAAAAATTAATTATAGATTAGAATAGTTGGTTGTATCTTTTAAATGAACACCATAGGTAACCTCTACCAATATAGGAAATTTATTATAGATCACATGCATTCTGATTCCAGAACTAAACTGGTGAAATAGTCATGTACACCCTTAATGAAAGAGTTTTAAATAGAAGGGGACTAAATTGAAATTATTTGGTAACAGGAGAATTTAAAATCCAATTTCAAGGAAATATCACAGCAAGCATAAAATTTAGTTATTACATGTTTTGACACTCACAGATTAAATATATTTGGAAGGGTAAATGAAAATAATAGTTTGAAAAGGCTAATCACCTAATCCCTGTCATCAAATATCCATGCTGGCAATCCACGTACATAATCATTAACCACACATTACCACCTATGAAAACAACTGGTTCCAATTAGTTCAAAGAAAGTTTTATAAATAAGCCAACATGGGAATGAAGCATAGAGTATAAGGCAATAAAGCAAAGAGTTGTTAAGCCAAAAGTTGATGCAAAATAATCCTGAAATGTCTTCAAAGATTAAAAACAGAATCAATCCTATTTTTCTTTTAATTTTATGGAGGGGGAAAGAGTATTAGAATAAACAAAAGAATGAGACCATACCAATTGCTAGATGACTTGTGATGAACATTTTATAAGTAAAAAATTATGAGTTGATGAAACTCTGATGAATATCACATAATCATTTTCATGTTTAAAGTACCAATACTGATGGTGGGTCAAAGCAAATGTGTTTAAAGTGTCTGCATTACATGTCTATTTATCTTCATCATTGAAAACTTTGGTATCAGGAGTGGTGTTTATTTTTTTTTTTTGTTCTTTCGTTTATTTTTTTTAAATCTGGGATAGGTTTGACCCATAAAATGAGGCATCAAATATTTCTAAAGCAAAAGCAGAAAAAGGTCATACAACTTCCACATTTTCATTTGGAACTTTTAAACTTCTTCCACATAAGAAATATGAACCATTATAATACAGTCACAAATAGGCCTGAAGTAGGTACACTAGTAGATGATCTCAGGAAACTCCTTGAAGACTGGTGTCAATGGCCCCTCAGATGAGAGGCCCGTCATGCGTATCAAGCCTGTGGATCTCTCAGTTGACAGCAGCCCCAGTCAATATTCCCCTCAGCCAGGGGAAGCCTCCAAGTAAGAACTGTTCAACGGATGCTTTCCAAATTTCTGACTTACGGAATTATAGGACAATGCAGTACTTGCTAAAGTTTGTGAATACTGATGTGATTTATTATATAGCAATAATATACAGAACAAAATTTAATACCTAGAACTGGGATGCTTCCATGTAAAAACTAAAGAAATTAAAAAATTCTAAAAGGAATCTGAAACTGTGGTAATGAATCTGAGACTAGGAGGCAGATGGGAGCTCAGAAAGGCTTGAGACGTTTGACAACAAAAGTTTCAAACCTGTGAAGAGACTGTTGGTGAGGACTTAAGTATTATGAAAAAAAATTCTATCAGGATTTAGAGACTTTGGACTTCCTAGGCTTTGGTGGAAGGCTTGGCAGCACTGTTCCTGTGGTAGCAGGGAAATAGGCATTGTATCTATGATCTCTATGACCTAACTGGAATTAGATACTTCGAAGGGCCTATTTTTAACTGTGAGGAAGTAGATGGACTAAAGAACAAAAAAGTCCACTTTGAAACAGAATTTAGATAAATGTAAAGAAGCAGAACTTGCTGGAAACACACCTCCCATCATAAAGCTAGGATTACTGCTCACCCTCAGTCTCTCAGGAGCAGAACTTCAAAGTAGGAATGCAGCTCTACAAGTGTGAAATCCAAACCACTGCTAGAGTGACATTGTCTCAAAGGAGAGAGATCCAGGGTATGATTGTGATCATCAAATAATCTGTGAAGAACAGAAAGGTGTAAAGCAATCCTTATTGAACCTGTAAAACATTCTAATGAGCTTAAATTACAATCATTTAAAATCTAAAGAAATTAAATCAGCACCTTGTTGGAGATAGTGGCATTCTCATATTCACTTTGGGATTATTTTTAATATCTACCTATAAGTCTAATGAGAAATGAAAGCAACAAGAAATATCCCAAGTATATCTAGTCTTTCATGTATCATAATATTTTTAATTTTTTTTGCTCCTGAGGGATATTTAATCATTGAAAAAATATCAGGGTCTAACTTACAACTGTTTATATCTAATTAATTTATTTAGTATATAGCTATGAGCTGTCAGATCATAGAATAGGAATAGAAATAGAAAAAATACAATATTTTTCTTTATGATTCACCATGTACATCTTTCAGAAATAGTATGTGAGAATTTCAGGAGCTCAACCTTCTTGATGACATTTAGTGTTATTACCTGTCATTTCTGCTTTTCTATTTTGAGATAGCTGTATGTATGCTGCAGAAGTAAAGCACCTGCAAAATCAGTTTTTCCTAGTGTATGATCACAACCTAGTCCACTGGTGATGCTAGATTGTAGAGCTTTTTTCTCTACACCCCAAGCAGTAGGTGGACAGCAGCTGGGCATCCTGTAATCCAGTTCAGTTCTGACATCCACTTTTCTGTAGAAAGTGTCAGACTGCACAGGTAGAGGGCTCAGACCCTAAAATTATGCTGAAATCCTAACAATCCCCTGCTTCAGATGCCAATCCCAAGCCCAAGTTAGTTCACCTCTGCGTCTCCCCCAGCTCCTCCCTCCCCCAGTTCAATTATTTGTTTGAATGGTTCACAGAATCCACAGAACACTACATATGCCTGTTTATCACAAAGGAGACTGATAAAGACATGCCTAGGTAAGGGACAGGAAGCTACCTGGAAACTCTCTGAACTCTGCCTTGTGGGTTTGTAGGGGGACTTCCTCGCACATGCATAAACAATGCAGGGACAAACATGCTGACACGTGATTGGACAAAAAAGGTGTGATCTACTGCTGACAATCTGGATGAAGAAAGCTGCCTGCTTCATCATTCTCCCCACAGAGTATCGGGAAGGGGATTCTGGAACAAGGAGGGTGTTTTTGACCTACTATGTTTTTATTTTGGGTTTCTCCTCTATGAGATTTCACTTGATAATTAAGCTTGTGTATCTGATTAATTTTGCCTACTTTTTTATTCCCTTGGGTGAGTATGGATAGGATCCAGAGCTTCAGGGATTCTAAGCAAGCATTCTAGTGCTGAGCTTTATCTCCAGCCCCTGACCTATGGTTGGACAAGGGTAGATCAGAGAATCTTTTATGACCAGCTCCAGGAGAAAAATGCAAGGAAAGATTAAGTTTCTATGAAATATCTTGGAAAGAATAAATTCTAGCTTCTATAATCTTCCTTGGTGGGGGTTGGAAGTAGGAAGACAGTTACAAATCAGGAACCATGGATACTGTCTTGGTTACTTTTCTCTTTGCTGAGACAAAATACCCAACACCCAAAATTAGGGAAGCAAAGATTTATTTAGCTCACTGTTTATGGAGGTTTTAGCCCACAATCAGCTAGCTTCAAAGCAGGGTGGCATGTCACTGGGGTGACACTTCAAGGCAGCAGCCAGCAAAAGCAACCAGTGCAAAAAGGGGGAAGAGCAAGCTTCTTTTTCTCCCTTAGGATGTACACAGCCACACACTCTCCAGGGTGGTTGTCTCATTCACAAAATCTCCTTGCCATCTTGTTGCACAGGCTGAGGATGTTTACAAAGTAAGGGTCCTGGCTCTTAGTTAAATTTCTAAACTTCTCAAGGAGACACAATTTATCAACAATGACAGATACCCCCAAATCGTAATATCACATAGTATCTCAATAATGTTTTAAATTGTTTTTTAAATTCTTGTGTGCTTGTTTTGTTTTCTATATCACATCTTAAAATTTACTTTCATAGCATAAGGAATTTTGATAATGTTGTTCACTGTTGTATCCACACACTTAATCAATGTGCTGAATGACCAAAGGAAACTTTGAAATAAGATCATTAGAGGAGTCTTAATTTTTAAAGTGTTGATTCTGGGTGCATACATAGTAACAGATTCCAGATCTGTTAATTTGTAAATGGGAAACTTAGCAAATACGTATCCTATTTTAACACAATTTCCTCATTACATTGAAGATAAAGACCACAACTTTCTATCATTTTGCTATAGAAATAAATTTTATATTCTTTTGTGCTTGAGGTTGAAGCTGCAAATGTTAGTAATTACTTAAAATATGTGGCTATGTTTTGTGTATACTCACAGTGTTTTCTAAAAAGATTATTTATTCTTCTTAAAATGTAAAGAAATGAAGAAGGAGCACTTAATTTTAAAATTACTCCCAGGCTCAGAATTAAATATGAGGTAAGCTTTCATCCCGTCTGCTACTGTTGAATACTATATGCAACATGACTGTCACTCTTGCTATTACTGCTCTCAGGATTCTAATTTCCCCTCATTATGTTTGTAACACACTACACATGGCCCTGAAACTTTGTCTTTTCCTGACTTTCTAAAGAATGAACCTTTTGCCATGAGCTTAGTACACAAGAATTTCAACAAGATTCCAATTTTATCACATGCCAAACCACACTATTAGGTGTGGTAAGAAAAAAAATTATCTGTCTCAAAATACACTTAAACGTGCTTCTTTATCTTTCATTTTTTTTACCAAGTCAAATGCATTATTCACATTACATTTATGCCTGATTTAGTTCTTAGTGTCTATTAATATCATTTGCTTTGCTTTTAGTGAAGCAAAACTGATTGCATCAGTAGTCTTATATTTTAAAAATGCAAATGAGTGAGAAAATCTGGAAAAATATTAAGGTTAAAAATTTATGAACAAATAAATCTAAGAGCAACATTACAGGGTCATCCACACTTTAGATATTTCTGTCCCATATTTAGGGCGTAAACAGACACATTATACACTTATTCTTTCTCAACAGCCCTTACTCATCTATATGCATTGCTTCAAGTCAAAGGAAGACTCCACTGTCAAGGGTGGCTTGACAAAAAACAGGAAGTAGCCACCCCACTCTGTTGGCATATGCCTTTAATACCAGCACTGAGGAAACTGAGGCAGGAAGATCCATTGTGATTTTTGTTGAGACTAACCTGGGCTACATAACGGAGACCCTGTCCCAAAATTACCAAAATAAACAATGAATAAAAAGTATTCTGTTATGAAAGGTTATCTTTCACATTCTATATTTTGCAATATACAGATAGAGATAAGAACTATAATGTCTAAAATAGAGTTTTTCTATCCTGGCTCTATTGACATTTTGTATCAGAAAATTTTGGAAAAGATAGTAGCATTTGTTTGAGATTTTGTATTTTCCTGTGGTTATGTAAAATATTACATAAAAATGGAATAAACTGAGCTGTTCTTTAGAAGTATGCAAGAGCTATTTTACATTAATGTTAATTTCAGTGTACTCATTTAGCATTAACTGAAAGTTTTATGATTTATGCCTATATGTTAAAAATTATAACATGGTTCAAATTTTCTTGAGAAAAATTTTCTCTGGTAATTTTTCTTTTTCTTTTCACTCTCTGTCTAAGAATAGGCTGCTAGCAGGTGGCAAAATTTGATTATTAGCATTTGGTGGCAAAGATAAGGAGTGGAGTATTTTAAGGGTTATTAAGCATCATGGAACAATTTTCATCCTGGCACACAGGCAATTAGAATACAGCACCATTAACTTTAATGGCAGTTGTGTGGATAATCTGGAAATTTTCACAATGGATCAGCACAAAATTATGTAGTACAGGTGTTTAATTGTTGATAGAACTAAAATTAGAACTAAATTAATTAAAAGATCAAAGAATAAAACTTATCACTTGCTTTTGTAAAGGTGTGAAGTCCTAAAAACCAATGCTTTAAGTCACATCTGTTACAGAGAATATTTTCTTTAAAAAAAAACTAGAAAAATTTATCAAATAAATCATAACCATACCAGTGTATCAAGCTTGACTCTATAAATCTTTAGCTATATCAATAATACTGAAAAACATTTAATAAAAATCATGCTGTTATTTTGGAAGGTGACTCAATTTCTATTCTATGGAGCAGTAACAAGGTATTTTTAAATGTAAGTTTCAGGTAGCTAAACACTAAACCTTCATTAATCACTTCTTAATAACATACACCCAATATATGTAGGCTAGGTTATACCCTAGGAAAAATGAGAAATGAGTTCCTAGAATATTTAGGATACATTTTTGAATTATATTTATCCTAAAATAATTTCCACTAAAGGAAACAGTTTTGCCATTTATTTCTGATAAGCCTCATGGTGAATATCACTTCCAAATGCATTACCTATAGCATCATATAGTGAGAATATCTGAAACTTCAGTTTTAGAATTTTAGAGTTTATTTCACTATGTTTCTTAGTAGAATTACAATTCATTTGCTAACTACAATAATGATATCATAAAAAGGCATTTGTATATTTTAAAATTTTATGCATAGCTTATTGGGCAATGATTGTTTGCAGTTAATAAAATGGAGCCTCTGGTTGTACACTGAGGTGCCAGCTTTCTGAAATCCTCCAAGGATGCATTGACTGGATATTAATTTTGAGTAAAAATAATCCATATTATTTGTAGATTTTTAAGTACTTGGCATGTCCTTTTACAAATTACATGATCTTAAACCTTCAGAACTTGTGATTCATCATATAAAATGAAGATAATAATATAAAGTATAATAATGAAAGTATTCATAGGATAGGAAGATTAAAAAGACTGTCCTGGTGTAAACTAAATCAATCAATGCTGTATCTTCTTTTTCTCAGACTTTATCAGAAAAATGACTATGCATTCTGTAAGTTTATTGAGTTCAAATATCAGTTCTAATACATTTCGCTACAGTATTTAAGTTTTTGTATACATAGAGCCACCTCATTTTATAAATGGGATAATATGATTTCCTCCTTCCTATAGTTGAATGCTCATTTTTTTTACTAGTAAATTGTACTTGTTTGCGGTATCTAATAATTAAATTCAAAATGGGGAGTTAGTAGATGTGTGTAACACACCTTGAAAACTTCTTTCTTTTGCCTGTTTGCTCTGGCTAGACTTCCACTGCCATACTGAATAAGAGTGTCAAGAATGGCCATCCCATGTTGCTTAGGATCATAGAGGAAATGACTTAAGTTTTTTCCATTAAATTATATTGTTGGATTTCAGTTTTTTATATGCAACATTTATTACACTGAAGCATGTTACTTTTATGCTTAATTTGTTCATAGTCTTTATCATTAAGGTATGATGGATTTTATCAAATGTTATTTTCTGCAAATACTGAAATAATCTTAGAATTCTTGTCCTTCATTCTTTTAATACGATACATTACGTTCATTGATTTGTTTACAAAAAGTCACCACTGCGTGTCCTGGATAAATCCCACTTGATATGAGGTTGGATTCAAATAGCTAGCATTTTGTTGAGGATTTTTGCATCTATGTACATTATGAATATTTTCCTATGATTTTATTGTGTTTGTTGTTGTGTCTTTTTGTGGTTTATGTAATAGGATATTGAAGGCCTTAAAGAATTTACCCTCTTTCAATTCTGCGGAATTATATGAGAAACATTTGTGTTAGTTCTTCCTTAATAGTTTGGGAGAATTCAGCAGTGAAGCCATTTTGTTCTGGGGCTGTGTTTGTTGGAAGAAATTTTATTACAGAGTCAGTTTCAGTACTTACTATTGGTCTGTAATGTTGCTGTTTAAAAATGTAAATACAAGAATTAGCAGCATAAAATTAGTAGTATTTATAAATGAATAAAAAACAGACTAAACAGGAAATTTTGAAAATAATTTCGCTAACAGCAACCACAAGAATAAAACCAAAGGAATAAATTAGAGCAAGAAAATGAGTAAACTCTTCCAGATGTAAAATACTGATGGAGGAAATTGAAAAAGTCATCATATATTGGAAATATCTCCCATGTTCAGAGATTGCAAGGACTAAACTTTTTTAAAAAGGCCATACTCTCCCAAACAATCTGTAAATTCAATGTAATCTTCATGAAAATATGAATTACCCTCTTCTAGAATCTAGAAAAATAATTCAAAATTTACTTGGAAGGGCTTTTTAAATTCAATTTTTCAATATCACTGACTAATATTAGGTTATTCAGGATTTCTACATTTTGGTTCACATGTGGTAGTGCACATATGTTTAGGAATATATCTATTTCCTCAGACTTTTCAATTTTATTGAAGTACCTATTCAAAAAGTAATTATCTTTGAACTTCAGCAGAATCCATCATATTTTCACCTTTTAATTTCTAATTTATGTCTTTTCTTTGTTTATTTTGATGAGTAGGTAAGTTTGTCTGTTTTGTTTAATTTTTCAAAATGGCAACTTTTCAGTTCATTGGTTTTGAATTTGTTTTTCTTCTTATCTGTTTTGTTTTGTTTTGTTCAATTCCATTAATTTTCTTCTTGATGTTTATAATTTCCTTCATAAGATTAGCTTTGGCTTTGTGCTGGTTTTTTTTTATGATCTTGAAGTCATCATTACTTTATTTGAGCTTGTTCTCTTTTTCTGATGTAGAAATTCACTGCTAAGAACTTCCCTCTTAGAACTGCTTTTATTGTGTCCCACGTGTTCTGGTACACTGTGTTGGCATTATCTTTGCATTGTAGAAACTGTCTAATTTCTTCTTTAATGTCATCTGTGACCCATTGATTATTCAGGAAAGTATTGTTTAGTTTCCACATGTTTATGTACTCTGTGTAGTTTTTTGCCATTTATTTTATTTCACAGCACTATGATCTGATAATATGCATATGATAATTTGGATCCTTAGGAAAGTTTTAGTGGATAGCATATAGTATATTTTTAAAATGTCCCACTTGATGCTAAGCATGTGTATTTGGTTATCGTTGTGTGGAATGCTCTGTAGATATCTATTAAATCCATTTGTTGAAATGTTTGCTGATTTTCTCTACATGACCTATCCATTTGTGAGGTCCCCACTATTATTGTATTGATGTTTATGTGATTTTTCATGTTTATTAGTATTTGTTTTATGAATTTGGGTATGGCATTATTTGATGCATGCATGTTTATAATTATTAACTTTTCCCTTAACTATTATGTTTGACATTCTTTGTCTCTTATGATCAATCTTAGCTTGAAATTCACTTTTTTCTGAAACTGGGATAGCAACACCTGCCTTACTTTGGATTCCTGCTGCATGGAATATTATTTTCCTTCCTTTCATTTATTAATCTTTATTTTTTTTAAATTAGATTTGCTCCTTGTATAGTTCATATTGTTGGAATATTTTTATTGATACATTCTGTTAATTTTAGTTTTGACTGGGAAATTGTAACCTTCACTCTGAAAGTTATTACTGAGAAGTGACGACTTATTCCTATGAATGCATTATTTTCCTGTTGCTGATTTCCTCATTTTTTTCCCTTTTGACTAACTGCTCATCTCACCAGGTGTATTCACACTTTTTGACTTACTGACATTGATGTCTACATTGTCTCTTTGTAGGATATCCTCAAAAATATTTTGGGAACACTGATTTGGTTTTCTTACATTTATTGAGGTGCTCCTTGTCACAGAAATACCTTATTTATCCATCAGTTTTAAAGGAGCATTCCTTTAAATCTAGGTTCCATTAGATTCACTGTCAAATTCTGTAAGAACTTTAGAGAAGATCAAATACCTTTCATGAAACTGAAAGGAAAGTAGTAGAGCCAAAGTCATTCCTGGAAGCAAGCATTGTTCTCACTCCAAAACAAGTCAAGGATCCAACCAAAAAAAAAACTACAGGCTTGTCTCTTAAATGAACACAGATGCAAAAATCTGCTGTGACATACTGGCAAATAGAATGCAGCAAATCACCAATAAGACCATATATCATGACCAATTAGGATTCACTCCAGGGTAGCAAGAATGTTAAAATATATGCAAATTAATAGAAGCAAAGACAAAAATCACATGATCATCTCAATAGATGCAATAAAAGCATTTGAAAAACCATCATTCTTCCATGATAAAAACACCAAGGAAAATAGGAATAGAATGTCTTTCTCTGAACCTGATAAAAACCATCTATGACAAACCAACAACCAACTTCATTCTAAATGGAGAGGAACTGAAATGTTTTCTTCTAAAATCAGAAACAAGACAAGGATGTCTGCTATCACATTTTTGTCTAATAACATTCTCAAAAACATTGCATAGAGTAGTAAGAAGAGGAAAAAAAGTAGAACACATATTGATAGGGAAGGAAATTTTAATTATTATCATTTACAGATTACATAATCCTCTATATAGGATTCCTGAAAAACCTCACCCAAAAACTCCTAGAATTAATACTAAAATTCAGTAGAGTATCACAAAGCAAAGTCAACATTCAAATATCAATAACATTCCTATATACCAATAACGAACTCATCAAGAGGGAAACAAAGGAAACATTACCTTTCACAATATAATAAAAAAATGAAATATTTAGGAATCAACCTAATCAAGGAATTGAAAGACCTCTATAGTGATAACTATAGTACTTTGAAATAGATTAGAGAGATTAGAAAACAGAAATCCCCTGCTCCTGAATAGGCCAAACCAATATTGTCAAAATGGTGATATTTTCAAAACTGTAAAAAAAATCACCTCAAAAATTTTCACACATCTAAACATAGCACTGGAAATTATGGAACTACTAGAAGAAAACATACGGAAAGGACTTTAAAACTTTCATATAGGCAATGATGTCTTCGATAAGCCCTCAAAACCCTCAAAAGGACAAACAACAAAAGCCATAGTAGACAAATGATGTTATCACTAATGAAAAGATTCTGCACAGCAAAGTCAACAATCAGCAGAGTGAAATTAAGATGTACAGAATTAAAGAAGATAACTTGGAAATTTTTCATCTGATGAAACAGTAATACCCAGAATACCCAAGGGACCAAATTCAATTTCAAAACAATAAATAATCCAATTAAATGAGCAAAGGATATTAATAGAAACATCTCAAGAGAAGAAATTCAAGCAGCCAATAAGTATGAAAAATGTTCAATTTCATTAGCTGTCAGAGAAATACGAATCAAATCCATAATGAGATACTATCACACAACAGTTAAAGTAGAAAACATTAAAAGACAAGTAATTACTACAAAGATGTGGAGACAAAGAAATTCTTACTGTTGGAAATGTAAATTAGTACAGTCATAGAGAACATTACATATGTTCAACAAAGTAGAAATAGATCTACCCTCCAAGCTGGATATTCTGGTCTGGATATATAGCCCAAGGAAATAAATCAGTATATTTGAAAGGACTTAGTTTTGCATGGCTATTGAAGCACTATTCATAATAGCCAAATATAGAAACAATATATGCCCAGAGATTCTTGGATTGAAAAATTGGTGCATATATACAAAATATAATACTACTCAGTCATGGAAAGAATGAATTCTTGTTATTTGTAGAAAAATTGATGGCATGAGATAATATTATTATACAGAAACAAAAATATCACATTTTTTTCTCATATGTGAATTCTAATAAAATCAAATGAATGTACAGTAGTGATTACGACATGCTGAGAGTCTGCAAGGGAGAGAGAATAGGTAATAAAACACAGAAGTACTGTAAACAGTGGCACAAGATTGTAATCTCAGCTACTCTGAAGTGCAAAGCAGGAGAATTCCAAATTCTAAGGCCATCTTGATCAATGTAATGAAACTGGGTTTCAAAACAAAATAGATTGTATAAGTAGCGCCATGATGTAGTACTTGCCGACCATTCACAAAGCTCTGGATTCAATCCCCAGTACTGAAAAAACAAACAAACAGACACACAAGAAAAGCTCTATGACAAAGAAAAATTAAGCAGAAAAAAATAAGTATTAGTGTTTCACTGTAACTATAGTGCAGAATAATTTATTATATGTTTATGAAGAACTAAAAAGAACTAGCAATGAGGAGCCCTAAGTCCCCAAACATAATGATGTCGAGGGAAAGGCAAATTATCTTGCTATAATGAGTACACATCATATATGTGGATTGAAGTGTCACAGTGAGCTCCATGAACATAGGTGATTATTGTGTTAAAAAATTAAAATAAAAAGAATAACTATAATGGGAATGAAAAATTGTTAAATATACACACTTTGGTGCCTCAAACCTAAATATTCTTATTTAGCAGGCTTAGACTGATAGGCTGATTAATCTATTTTCTGAACCACAAATTAGGAAACATCAATTTGAAAATTTAAATCTGGAGAGGATGACTAGCTTTATATAGTAACTGGGAAGATAAGCAATTGTATGGTTGCTCTATTACAACAAATTAATGTAGATATTTTAAAAATACATTTTATAAACTCCTGTGATTTTGAACAACAATCTATTCTCTAACTTTGACTTACTGAATCACTTTTTATGTCTTTTTCTCAGCACCAGTTCAAATAGAACCAAATCATCCTTGTAAATAGCCTTATTCATTTAAAAGATATATTCTTTTTCTGAAATGTAATTAAATAGAATCATATTGCTAGCTTATACTTACACATACAACAAGATCCAGAATTTTGTTTCAAGTAATATAAATCAATGAAATATTTACTACTATGTTCCTTATAATAGCTTTTCATTGTTTAAAAAGAAAGTTGTACTCCAAGTAATATTTTATGTTAAATCACGTAAAAGTCAAACAAATATTTAGGCCTCATAGTATCTGCAATTCTTTATAGACTCACACACAGAAATACGTGAGTTCGGAGGTGAAGCTTCTCAGAGGTGATTGGATCACAGGGGCAATATGCTCACTGGTGGATTAATCCGTAGCTAAATGTGCATAGGAGGTGGTCAAAAGTGGTGAGTCAAAAGAGCATATCCCAGAAGGGTATATTTCCTGACTCTACTCATGCCTTCACTTTCTACTTCTTGACAGCTGTGATGTGAGCAGTTTTCCTCTGCCCTATTCTTCCACCATGTCCTTTCTTCAATGAATCCAGCCAAACATGGGCTGAAACTTCAGAACTGTAGATCTATCTCTCCTCCTTAAAATTGTGGGTATTGTGTCTCAGTGATTAGCAAATAGGCTAATCAAGATTTTACACAATGGAATACCACTTATTCATAAAGAAGGGCACGTTTTAGTTATTCATAGGAAAATGTATGTACTTTGAGTGAGTAATGCTCTTCTTGTCAGTCTCTCATCACTGAGACACAATGCCTCATACCCATAACTAAAAGAACAAAAGCTTTACTTTTGGCTCATAGTTTCTGGAGGATTCAGTTTGTAATCCTCTTGTTCCAAGGTCGAACAGCATAGCAGAGACACAGACAGGAGGGAAGCTGCTCACCCATGAACACAGGGAAATGGAGCATGAATGGAGAAGTGGGAGGAGAGATAAATCCTTCCGGAGACCCCGCCCCGTAACCTGCCTCTTCCAACCATATCTCACCTACTAGTAGCAAGCCAACTAAAGTGCCTATAATGCAATCCTGGTCCAAAACCCTGCCTGTCAGTACATGAGGTTCTTGGAGTACCTCTAGATATAAACCATAACAAATACTAAGAAAAATAAGACACAGAAGTTTTAGTTTTGCATGCTTTCTTTTATATTTCTTTTCTTTCACACACTCTAGATTGAGCCACACCCCCATAACCACATAAGGATTTGGAGGGACAAACCAAAACCCTAAGGTGAAAATAATTTTTGCGTAAAATAAAAGAAACATGATAAGAAACAGAGATGTGCATTTTGATGATGGAAAATGGATTTGGGTATGGATTAAGAAGAGAGGAAGGGTAGGAGAAGGAAGTAAAAAGGATCAAGATGTATATCTGTACCAATTTCCCATGTTCAATGTATTTACTATGTATCATAAACGTACTAACATTTAATATGCATTAACAAAATATCAAATACATTTTCAGATTAAACAAAGAGTTTGTGGCCACTGCACCTGTATTATAAGAAATAGAAATGTCTTTTATGTTGGAGAAAAATAAGACCATATAAAAACTCAGATCTACAGAAAATATTGAAATGTGTCAAGAATTTTAGCATGGAGTAGTGTGAAACATATTCAATTTTCTTTCTTTTGATTCTACATAATTGGGTCTTTAAATGAAAATGATATTATATTTTGAGCATTGTAACATGCTGAATTAAAGAGCTTCATAATAACAAAATAATGGAAATGAAGCAATAAATAGAATTATGCTTTTGCAAATCCCTTATATTAGCAATGATATGGTACATGTCCTAAGTAGATATTCTGGTAAAACTGAATTTTACTGCAACAACTAAAATATTTAAATTATTGAAAGATCAATGAAGCAATTAAAAAGTAGTATGAAATATATTCAGTTATGAAAAGAAAAATAGGAAAGAAAAATCAATAAAATGAGATAATGAAAAAGAGAGAGCAGATATAAACAGAACTATACCAATATTCACATTAATTATATAAATAATAAACCATTCAATGAAGTAGGAATCCATGAGTCCATATTAACATAAATGACTGAAAGCATAAATGAATCATGAGCAAAGTGAAATCTTTATCTTATGGTAGAATTATAAATTAAAATGGAGCTGTATTTTGTTTTAGTTTCTTACGTATCACAACTTTAACGTATCACAACATAAATGGCAATGAATGAAAATATTGTGAGTTTCAATAGTATTTAAACAAAACAAAATCTTCTGCTGTGTTATACACACTGTTAAGAGAATGAGAAGGTAAATCAAAGACTGAGAAAAATATTGAAAAATTCATGTCCGATAATGAATGAGTGAAATACACGAAGAGCTTTTATTTTTCATGATGAAATTTTAAAACTCAATAAAAAACATTAAGTTCCAATTTAAGAATGGACAAAATTTAAGAATAGACATGTCTGCAAACAAATGTACAGATGACAAATACATATATAAAAATATTGTCGTGTTGTTATACAACTGAAAACTAAAATAGTAACTAATTCTCATACCACTGCTGCTTTATATTGCAACTGAGCAATTGAATGAGCCATGGAAAGTACCAGGTTTCTTATTGTTGGACTGGGAATTTATATATAAAGAAAGGAATAGTTTAGAAATATTCCTAGAATCATGGATTCATGTTGGAGACAGTATAAACTTAAGATTTCCTTAAGTGTTCTTGTATACATGCACTTTCATTTAAAGTATAAAGTAGTCAAAATACCTTAGTAGAGATATTCAAAAACTTCAAAAGTATATCATTCAATGAAATGTTATTGATTTAATTTTGACAGAATATAGAGCTTTTTAATATTACATCATGAAGTAATAAAGATCATATATATTGATTATGAAATAAATTTAGAGATGGAAAACTTATTTGATTTCTAATAAACATCCATATCTCTAACTTCATGTTCTGAAATATTTTTTTGTTTACTACTAATGTTGAGACTTTTGCATTGGTTACAAGATAAAAAGTGTTGTACTATAAATAAGAAAAGTTTCAATATTTGGTTACTGCTATAGTTTAAGAAAATGTCCTCCGAAACCAGTATGTTAGAGGCTTGGTGTCCCACTGAGAGCTGTAGGGAGATGGTGGAAAGTGTGTAGGTCATTAGGAACATGCTTCCAGAGGCTACCGTGAGACTCCTGTCCCCTTCCTCCCTTTGCTTTCTAGTCATGAGACAAGTGTCTTTGCTTTGCTGTGTATTTCAGCTGTTATGTTTTTTCTGCCTTGAAACATCTTCAAAACGTTGGGACCAATGGACCAAGGACTGAAACCCTTTAAACTGTTACCAAAAAAACCCTTTTGTCTCTACAAGTTAATTATTTTGCATATTTGTTATAGTACTAAAAAGCTAACATGGTTGTCAGCCATCATCCTTTAGTTCTAGCCATGTAAATTACAGCGCGTCAGAAAATAGACTGATTTGGAAGACTGAACTGGAAGTTCGTAACACAGCCTTAGGAGTGTGTCAGTATTCTTTGGCCTCTCAGAGCCCTGCCATTGTAATGAAAGGAAAATGCTTGGGTTAACGAGTTCTGAGGAGAACCACAGAGCTGACTGGCTACATAAAACCAACTCCAAATCTAACTGAAGACACACAGATGAGCTGCGTGATATTTACCATATGTCGCCACGTCTTTTGTCATTGTTTTTACATAGCATTATTTTGATTATATTTAAAATGTAAGGAATTAGAAGTGAGAAAATAATGAGGCCCAAACTAGATTATTTCAGTGCACAAACATGTACATATAAAATTTCTATAGTTAAGACTATAGAAAGAAAGTATAAAGAAGTCTACCTTATTTATAAATTTTACTCAATTTCAAAGGACTAAGTGACTGGGAAAGAGAAAGAGACAGACGGACAGAAATTTTGCTGAGTAGAAGTAATTTAAAAAATTAAGAAAGAAAGAAAGAATCAATATTGTAAAGTTCCAGTTCGCTCAGCACCCCTTACTTAAGGATTTTGCTTCCTATGGTCTCATGTATATTCAATTGTGATCTGAAAGTATTAAATAGAAAATTATCTTTTACTACATTTCATTCTGAGTAGCATAATGAAATCTCATGCCATCTGTATTGTTCAGCTCTCCTACTTTCAATACAACTTGCCATATGCTCTAAATTTTAAAAAGGAGCAATTTATTTTGGCTTATAGATTCAAAGGTTTCAGCCCACGATAGCTTGGCATAAAGGCAGAAACATCCCTGTGGAAAGCCAAGATGAAGGAAGCCTGCTCCACTCATATTAGTGAAGCTAAGAGCAAATCACTGGAGAGGAAGGGTACAGGTATTATATATATATATATATATATATATATATATATATATATATATATCCAAATGTTGCTTTCCCATGACACACCAGTATGCAGCAAAAAATGATTTACTAATCTGCCCAGCATCTCTCAAGACAATCAAGTTGAAAATCAAACTAAACCATTATACATCATTCCACTACATCTAACTCAGGATATATATCATCTCTTTGTCCAGTATAGCCACATTACCTAACTGTCAGATGTCTAGGAATCCTCTGGGCTGTCACGGTAACACAATGGTCATCATTGAGTAACTTGGATTTTACTTAATTGTACCAAAACATAAGAGTAGTGATGTAAATAAGGGACAGAAGTGCAAAAGCACAGAAAGTTAGACTAACTCTCTTTTTATGCAAAATGCTATGAAATATATATATATATATATATATATATATATATATATATAAAACAGTTATAAGTAGGCTGTAACTCTATCCATAATTTCATGCATCTTCTGAGGGGCGTGGAATGTATTCTCTAACTTAGGAGGGGGCTGCTGTACATTTTGTAACCAATCTGTATGTTTAAATGAATATGTGCTCAGATAGATCATATTGTTTATATGCAATGAATGCATGTATGCAAATATGTGTGTAATACATTTATATATAAATATTATATGTAATTTGATATACATTTTATAAATAATTTAAGAATATACTTAGATGTGTTTGTATGAATACACACATATATACACATCTACACACAACTATTCATGAAAATCACTTATCTTTGTTTATTCACAGAGCTATTAAATGTCCAGAAGGACTAAAGCAAATACTAAGTGCTAGAATATTTGGGAGAATGACACACTTTAAAAATCCTCAAAGGCACCTTTCACATTGAATATAATTCTGATTGGTTTGGTTTTTCATAGTAAGGGTATTCATGTGCCCTAAATAATGAAAATGTTTTTTAAATAATTAGATTTAAGTATTGCTTAATGAAAGTTACTCATTTTAGAGGCATGAAAACAAATAATACATAAGAAGATGTATTACAGTACACATAATCACAAAAAATTTTGTACCCTTGCCAGGAACATAACAAGCTTTGTAACTAAATAATATTGTATTTTTCTTTGGTAATGGCCACTGTGATGTAAAAGTATTACCCT
This sequence comes from Hydrochoerus hydrochaeris, assembly GCA_004027455.1. NCBI lineage: Eukaryota > Metazoa > Chordata > Mammalia > Rodentia > Hydrochaeridae > Hydrochoerus > Hydrochoerus hydrochaeris. The sequence goes on from PVLA01000984.1 coordinate 328,634, forward strand.
ATGGTTAATCAATCCACAAAATTAAGTGATGCTATTACTATGCTTTATTGAGAATAATAAATATAGGAGAACAGCTGTACAAATTTAGGAATTAATGAACCCAGGTAGCTATATTTAGAAGAAATTGTATAATATTTTGGTGGATGATAAAAACAAGATGCTGAACTCATGTTTGATATAACACACTTTCACGAAACAATGACAAAATATTTGTAAGTGTATTTAAAGGTGGGAATACATAAAAAGTACTTACATAAAGCTATATTTATACATTTAATATTATTTTCTAAGCATGAAGAAAAATATGAGAGGATAAATACTATGTTTTAAATATTTAACTACTGAAAAGAAATTTGGGAAATTAATCCACTAAAGAAGAAAAGGACACCACAAAGAGTTAACATAGTTTGTGAAAGTTCAATATAAATCCATTTTAAAGTTAACATTTTGAAAAACACTTTATTAAAAGTTGTATATTATAACTTAAAATCTGCAGAGTTAAAGTGTATTAAATATTTTAAATTCAAAACTAAAGCTTAAGTTTATGAATGAAAAGCTGCGCAGATAAAATAATGTTCATTACAGTAGGCTTTTTTAAAAAACAGAAAAAAGAGCAAAAGAATAGTAAATAGGAATTTTATAGCCACAGAATAATGCATACATTATGATTCATTTACTAAAAGAAAATATTCCATACAATACAAGGTATGTCTACTCTCAAAATTACATAGTTGAAAAGTAATATTGACTTCATTTTCTCAGTAGAGATGTAAACTTATAAAATCATTTATATTTTTTATGTATGTCCTTACATTATCTTTGTAAATTTTAAAAGAAACAGTCTTGTGTTATTAAAATCAAAATATAATCTTGATATTAACTTAGTGGGTTGAAAAAGAATAGCTTTTTCTCACTGATTTTAAGCTGTAGCTATTATGATGAATACTTATCTCAAATATGCAACTAAGGTTTTACATTTTGAGTGGTAAAATGAACACAATAGAATATTATTCAGCTCTTAAGATTGACATAATATCACTTGTAAGATAATAAAGACCATTTAAGTGAAATAAGCCAGACTCAGAAAGTTAATATATAGTTAATCTTACATGAGAATCTAAATAAATAAATAAATATTTGAAAGCTGGACAGATGGCAGGAAAATAAAAGGTAAATGTTTGGAGAGGAGGAAAGGGAGAAAAATGGGGTGAAAAGGATGAGAGGAGTAAGAGCGTTGTAGGCATCTAAATTACACAGAAATTAATAGACAGTCAGAGAGAGAAACTGCTGCCAAGGAAGTCGGAAAAAACACAAGACAGATGTCACTGGAGGTACGTCTGAAGAAGCCTGGTCCTCACGATAAAGGAGCGTTGGCCAGCTCTACACGCTTCCCTTAAAGAATAAGCAGCAGCTTGGAATTCTGCTGTAACTGGTGTCACCTGGTCCCGTAAAAGCTCAGCTATCTATCAGTCACCCAGGTGAGTGAATAGAACTTCTGGGCTCATTGCTTCCAAAAAGTTCCCTTGTTATTTCCATGTGCCCTTGATACGTGACCTGCTTCTCTATTGGATCAATATTAGATAAGTGGCTATACTTGTACTCTTACTGGCAGATTATAGTTCGATCCAGGTTGTACTCACCTTGTGATTTTGCTCCATAAAAACATTCTTAGAGAAGTGGCCCTGGTGGCAACCTATTTTTAGGTCCCCCTGTCTCTCAGAAGCTCTTGCTATTCCCCAATAAACTTTTTCTACTCTTAACCTCCTATGTCTTCGAAATTCATTGTTCGACTTCAGGGTATTCACACTTGGCATATTTGACATCTAGCAGATGGGAGTTATATTTTTCCCTATATCAATAGGATCAAAATGATTCAGGCTTCACAAAGTGAACCTTACCATTGTGCATTACTAACATGTCTTAAAAGATTAAATGCATAAAATAAAATGCAGACTCTGCAAAAATGATTTTATTTGAATAAAGATGTGAATATGTTTATTCACTTTTGAATTTTTTCTCTATATAAAAATACAACATTTGAGAAAAATGTACATGGATAAAGATTTACACAGCAATAATCTCAGTAAATGGTATGGTCTCTAGTAAAGCTTTTTACATCAACACCCATATTACCTGAATACATCTGTACCATCATTCTTTTTTACCAGAATATTTTTGCTTTCTATAATGTATAGTGCAATTTAACATTTAAATTTACTTGTTTTTCCAAGTTTGGAACTCTCTTTTCCATTTCAATCTACTGATGTGCTAAGCAGGTTATAGGACACAGTTCAAATGTCACTTCCATGATGGTTCTTTGTCCCTCTCAGTCTCAGTAATTGCCCTCTGAAGTATACACACTCTGTCTTCTATTACAGATAATTATGCCTATTTCAGTGCCTACCACTGGAATTGATTTCCCTTAGGGCAGAGGTCACATCTTAATCGATATTAAATCTCTATCTGGTTCGAGAAAAAATCTTTCATGTTACAGATGTTGGACTGGCCTGTAAGTAATTGTGAGATGTTTTCATTTTACCCTGTCCTACAGAACAGATCTTAAAAGGTTGATTATGACAGCCAGTGATTTTCTGTAATTTCTTAATGCCACACTGTCACAGATAAAATAAGAACTAACATATGCTTCCAAGTAGTAATGCAAATGGTATATTAAAATACTTTTGACTGTGTATGATTTACAGTGTTATAACCAAAAGTGTTTGAGAACATACCCTGTAAAATATTCAATAGCATTTCATCAGTACCTTTTTATTAGCACAGATTTACAGTACATAACATTTCTTTCTTTGTGTGGAGTTGATGCATGTACAAAGCACATTTTAATATCTTTTTTATCACATGCATCTTGACCTCCTTTCCCTTTCAGAATATTTGCTTTACTTAATCTGCTATGTATTATTTCTCATTTTTATTTTCTGACACTTAGCTTCATGTTTTTTAAAAAATTCCTTTAAATTGTATGGTAGAGAAAAATGTCTAACTTTTTAAAATATGAGCTTGCACGAAACTTAAGCATTAGAAGTTCATTTTGTAGAAGAAACAACTGTTACCTTGCTGCTCAAAGAAACAACTACCTTGTCCAAACTGGAAAATGATTTTCTTTATTGGCTAGTGAAGAAAGAAAGGAAACAAAGTTGCCAGGAGGCTATAGGCTCTAAGAGTGATAGTGTCTTTAGTATAAGTTGAAATGAAAGCTTGGAAGAGAGAAATCTGAGTGGAAGAAAGTAGGGAAGGACATAGGGTAAGGAGGAAGAGACTTTCTCCCTTTATAAGCTAAATAAATACCTTACACCAAGTTGAAGATGGTATCTACTCCAAATTGATTAATTAAAAAAGAAACAGAATGGGACTTTATTTTTTGCCAGACTTCCCAAACACAGGTATATAGATTTGAAATATGTTTGGAATTAACAAGAATGAAAATTCTTTCAAGTTCACTTGGCAGTACCAGGCTCTTTTGAAAGGAAAAGTTTTGCAGGGCAGACAGCAATACAAAAATGATATTGATTAGTGAGCTTGTTTATTTTCTCTGTGGATTTAATATATTTTTTCTAACTTGTGCAATGTTCATTAGAAATGATATTTTCTGCTGTCTTGAGTCTGTTCATTAGTAAATAGAGAAAGCTGAATAAAATATGCAGCACCCTTCTTTTAGTAGTCATGGTTTGTTGATGTCAGAATTGGAGTTTTTCATATACAATATAAACTGCTTAGTAGCATGATGGTGGCAAACTCTACGGAGGCCAAAGTAAACCCTAAGAGTAACACAAAGCATGAAAAAGTGAGCATAAGGCACCAAAGAAAGCTAAACTTCACATCCCCTGAAATTTGGAACTTCTAATTATGACTTATTTAAATCGGTTTGAATGTAGGTTTCTGTTCAGCTGAAGGACCCAGCTGAAAAACACTGAGTAAGCCCAGGCTTCGTCCTGGTGGTCTGGCTACTTACTGTCCTATAATAACTTCTAGGAAAAATATATATGCTGTGAAGTTGACCCATTGAACTGTTTTCTTGAATGTTTCCACCATGAAATCTAAAAAAATGAGAACCCTGAAGTTCAATATACCAATTAATTTGGTGATATATGACCACAATGTGTTTATGAAATTTAAGAGTATGAAATTAGGTAATACAACTGTCATTAATTCCACCTAAACCCGTATATAAAATATGTTATTAGATGATGTTTAAAAAGATACTCTGAAAGTCTGTTCTACCAATATAGACATACTGAAAATGTTAAATGTGATATAACAAATATTTTATTATACTTTAAATTATTATTTTAGAAGTATTCTACACCTGTTTTTTAGCAGATATTCATAAGTGAGATTGAGAAACTCAGGATATGATAAAAATATTGATCTCACAGTCAAACCATACTCAGAAGGAAGACATAGTGCAGAAAGATATGAATAGTTCAGTAAAACTATCAACTTTATTAAAAATAGTTGAAAATGTTTAACAATTTTATGTGAATAATAATGAACTCCATTCATAAATATGACAAAGTATACTTACAGTCTAAGATAATACAATGGTATGTTAGCTGAGGGAGGGTTTCTAGGCTATATCTGCATTGGTTTCATTTATAATTCTACAATTGTTTATGAGATAGTAAGTTATACTTGTAGTTCTTGAACTTTTCTGAAAACCACACTTTATATATACATACACAGTAATTAACAAATGTATACAGTGATAGTTTGGGTGTATGGCTATATGTGTATTTACATGTATAGCGCATAAATATCTAATTGACTTTTTCCACAATTCATGAGTCAAGTGATAGATCATTTGTAGAAAGGCTTTTCAATTAACTAAGTAATGAAAGTGACTTTCTAGGTACAAAAAAAAAAAAAACAGAAATAGAGGAAGTGGATTGTTGTTTCAATTACTTTTCTTATAGGATTAAAACAAGGAATTTCTTTCATGATGATTCAGGTTGGCAGGACCTTTTCTGTTCATATGTTACAATTATTATTATTATTATTTTAGAACTGGCCCATTTTTTACATCAGTTTAATTATTTGATGCCTAGCCCCAGCAATTCATCCCAGTTTGATCTGGGATGGTCTTTGATCCTAAAGAAGAAACAAAGTACAAAACAATAATCGATTATAAATGTAATTAAGCAATATACATATAATGAATTTATATGCTTACATAAAGGAAATGTAATAATATTTAATAAATATTGAGTATTTATTTTTAAAAGACAGTATGTATTTAATTATGAAATGAGAATGTAGGGAAACAGGTATTTTTCAAATGGGAAGGGGATTAAGAGATGGAAGGTGTGGAGAGAAAAGGGAAATAAGTTTAAAGAGTTAAGATGTCTTATGTACCTGTACAAACCCCACACAAGGAGTGTAAACACTGTGTAATGCAAATATGCACTAATACAAAATAAAAATTGACAAAAGAAAAGGAAAGAAGCTGTCATAAATTTACACTTTAACAAGTTTAAAATTGTATTATGATAGACTTTGGTTAACATAGAGCCATTAAAAGATAATTTAGCACGTCCATCGCTTCAACTTCCAGTTTTGAAAGCGGAATACAAAGACAAAAATAGAATGTATTTTGCAAAAACAATTATAATTAAACCTGAACTTATTCTTTGTCATAGAAAAAAGGAACAAATTTACATTGATTTTTTTCATACTTGATTCGTTTTTATCTTTCAATAAAATTAACTTGCTTTTCCCAAGTGAGAAACAAAAGGACTTAATAATAAAGAACACAGGAGAATATGTGTATTTATAATCTGTAGTACTTGACATGATTCAAAGGAGAATTTATTCATGGCTTAACTTTTCCTTGTAGGTATTTCTCATGAGTTTTGTTGTACAATCACTGAGCTCCTCAAATAAAACATTTTGCAATGGAAATACTGACTTTACTATAAAAAAAGTGATTGCAAATTTGAATATGTCAACTTAAATTTCAGTTAAAACAGGACCAAGTGGATTTTGAATCATTCTCAATATAGGAGGTGATCATTTTTCTGAAGTGTGATATTTATACCTGGAAGTATTTCAGACGCCACATTATGTTTTAGTGAGGAGATGGAACTCACGTGATTTTTGATTGTGTTTATTTTCTTTTTCTGGGTATGATTTATCACATGGATAGTTTTATTTGCATAAATTTTCTTCAGAGAAAAATAATACATTTAAAATAGTTTTTTAAAAATGAAAAAGCTAATCTATATTTCATATTCAAACACACACATTAATGTTAACCATAACTTTGGATGATACAAATCTATTTTTTTCTAGAAAATTGTTGAAAAGAGAAGCCCCTTGAGTAAAACTCTCAAGATTCAGTGGAATAAAGTAGATAATGCACAAATTAGACATTTTAACATTCTTTGCAAAGATAGTTCCAAATAAAATATAAATACCTCAATTATATGTATTTTTAAAGCTATTATTAGCCACTTTCTTGTAATAAAATCTTGTAAATACATAAATTATCATTTTCTTCTTTCAAGGAACAATATTATAAGACTGTTGTCTTGGATGGAAAAACATCTTTCTATAACTGTTTTGGGAAATACTTGATTGATAAGAACCACAAAGACTAAATTCAACTTCACTTAATACTAGAACATTTGTGCCAGATTTCCCCAGAGTTTCAAATATCTTGTGTGAAGGAAAAATTTCTAAAAGCAGAGTAGTTCACTGCTAAGCACTTAAGCTGTCACTGAGTACTTTATAAAATAATTGTTGGTGATTATATTCTATGTTTCATCTCAAGCAATGCCTAAACATTGGTTCATTTATAGAAATGTTACCCCCACTGGATTTTCCACGTGTGTAAATTATTTGCATTTACTTTATAGATGTAAATAATTTTATAATTACAAACAATATTTTATAGGCTATGAACAAAACATAGACACAATACTTGCCAAAATGGGAAAAATTGGATTTTTTGTTTTTGAAAAACCTACCAAATTTTAACTGAAAAGCATACAAATATGTTTGTGGCTATTTTAAAATTGTATACATTATCAATGTTTGCTCTCACCATCTTGGCCCTCTTCAGCTAATATTTGACAATCACACAAAGAAAACTGCACGACACTGACAAGGTCAACTTGAATTGATCAAGTTCGCCTATCATCTCCAGGAAACATGAAGAACCTGAATCCTACATCTGATGAATTTTGCTGCAACAGGTTTAATCATGGAAGATATACAAAAGGAAGATAAAAGCATAGCACTGGTGAACCATTTCTTAACGGACTGTTTTGGCAAATGATTTTCTAGAAACCGAGAATGAAAATAGAACATTATATTATTCTATTGAGAACAAACTTTCTGAGTGTTCATTTTAATAGAGTATCCAATTCTGAAGCTTTTTTATTTGACATTATCTAATTAAGAGTATTCCTTATGAATTACTGTAGAGCATAGGCTAAATGGGTGTTTAGATATTGATGTGAAATATGTATGTGGTTTATGTTTTGTATGTTGTGTCCATGTCTATGTTTTGTGTTTTATGAGTACACACACACACCCATACACACACACACACACACACACACACTGTTACTGTTTTGTAAATTTCATCAAGACTGGAGATTTATCTTTTACCCAAACTGCTAAAGTTGGTTGATAAGCTTTCTCTCACAAAACAAATGGTCAGAAATTAAAGAGGAAGAAATAGTCTGAAAATGCATCTTTAAAATCACTATACAGTAAGGTTACTTCTCTGGATATTTGTAATGTTCATTGCCACTATCATGTCCCTTATTGTCAATAAAGAATTACTAAGGAGGAAAGCATATAATATAAAAAAATTCTATATTATTCTCCATAAATGTACAGTGATGTCAGAAATAAATTTACAGGGAGTTTGTGCTTTAGCAAATTGCATGAAAATGCACTTTATATTTAAACTAAGAAAACTGAAATTGCATAAAACATTTATCAGCGAAGTAAGCCCACATATAAATTTGAAATATCAACCAATTCCATCTTAATTAACTTGAATTTATAACTGAGATTTAACCAGGTATCTTTTAAAAAATAAAAAATAGAATGTCTCTGCATTTAGTCAACTCTACATTTAATAAACCATACATTGATTTTTATTACATTGATTCTCATCACTTCTTCTCTATGGATTTTGATGTGAAAAAAGTTAAAAAGATAAGTCAGCAAAATTTTTATTATTATTACAGTAAATTAAGGAATATATATTTAAAGAAGTGCATTATAGGGCCAGGGATTCAACTCAGTGGCAAAAGTGCCTGCCTTGCAAGCATGTGGTCATGAGTGTGATTTCCAATACCAAAAAATTGAAAAAAAATTGCACATTACATATATATATATATATATATATATATATATATATATATATCTGTGTGTGTGTGTGTGTGTGTGTGTGTATAATTATGTAAGGATTAGGCTACACTTATGGAACTCTTCTTAAAAATAAATATGAGTGACTTATAGCAGCTTGGCAAATTTAAGGCATAACCATGGTTTGACAGTTCTTTTACTTTTAAACACTAGTTCATTAAGTATACTTCAGCTCATTCCTGATAGAGAATTACTTCATTTTATGATTCTTTTTATTCTATACTACCAAACTATCTTTAGCTTGATCTGCCAGTTGCTTTGGGATAAATTACAAGTTTATTTTCATCAAATGAAATGTGGCATCACCTCAGTTGCGGCTGCACAATTGGGAAGATCTCGAGTTACTATTAATGTCTATGAACATAATCTTTTCTCAAATCTAAGGACCGACTAAGATTCTACCGCAAATCTCAACATAATTTAGAACTTAATATAACATCACACCTTTTTTATTATTTGTGGTTACTGCTTCTCTGAACTGAGGATTCCTTTCCTTAGCATTACCCCTCAAAATACTGATTTAAAGCCTTATAAGGGACAGAAAGAGGTTTGTATCTCCACTCTCTTGTTGCTTTTGTGTCTTCCACCACCATGAATTATTGCACCTCTGCCAAGGATCACCCTGTCTTGGAGCTAGCTAATTATAGACTGAAAACTCTACAAACTATAAGCCAAATAAACCTTCTCCCTTAACTATTGGTGTTGGGTATTTTGTTTCAGCAACAAGAAAAATACCTAAGACAAAATTTGATGCCCAGTCATTGATGTAACTATACTTGAACATGTGATTTGGCAGCTTTTGAGAATAACTGAAAGGAAGAGTTTAGAAAGCTTTGGAGATGTCAGCTGAAGTGGAATGCCTCAGAATATACTGTGTGGGAGATTACTGTCAGAGTTCAGAAAAACAGACGACTGATAGAAATCCTACCAGTAAAGACCGGGCTTAGGAGGTTTCCATTGAGAAAAAGGACTGGATAGGCTATTGGACTCCAGACGATGTGTCAGCAAAAAAGTTTGTCTGCATTTTACTCAAGTTCAGAGATTTTCGCTTGAGACTAAGATTAATCTAGCAGAAGAAATTTGAAAGCAATCTAATGTCGAAGCAGTGGCATGATTACTGTTAGGAAATTTTAGCCAGATTTATCTTGAGAATCAAGAGCAAAGAGCCCAGCAGAATGATTTAAAATGTTGTGAATTTTTCCAGAAAGAAAGTTCCACTAAAGCTATGAACTGCAAAAATACAATAGAGGAGGTCTTTATTATAGAGAAGGAACAGGAGAATAAAAAACATTGCCTAAGGGCATAATGAGAAGCAGCAGGACTTGGCCCATTTTGTCCTCAGAATAACAAAAGTGAAAGATTGCTTGGAGAAGGCAGCCACAGAGAACTATGTTCTACAATGGTAATGGCCACACCACGTTCCAGAACGGCAGTGACTTGGGGAATTTTTTCCTTAGAGTTGGATTCAGAGTGCTCAGTCATCCAGGCACTCAGCTCCTACAGCCAAGAAAAGAGAGGCCTGGTTACTGCTCCAGCTGGCAGCAGACCTTGGCAGAATCCACGTTGGCACTGGTTTTAGGAGCACACAGAATGGAAGAGTTGTGGGGTCAGGAAGGCTTTTACTCAGATTTTAAAAAGCTTTGAAGGTTAGGCTGCATGCCCTTGACAGGGGAGTGTGCAAAGTTGTGAATATGAAGTCAAAGGTGCAGTGGAGATCTCAAAAGCTTGGAGAAGCCAAGGATATGTATCACCTGAGAAAAATTAAAAGGAGGCCACAGAACATCCTGAAAAGAGAAGCCGTTGGAGGTAAAATCACCAGAACTGCCATAGGGGCGGAATCACCAAGCCCTCTGGAGTTCATATCTTGCCCAGATTGCCTTGGGAGCTGCACAGTGGAACTAAGGGCTTAATGTTTGCCCTGTTGAACTTTAGACTTCTTTAGCCCTATTACTTCATATCCCCAGCTGTAATTTTGGAGTAGAAATGTCTATCTTTTGATACAGAATGTTAGGAGTGTTTAACTTTCTTTTCATTTATATATGGGCTCACAGCTTAGAGTTTGTTTTAAATCTCAGAAGAGACTTTGAATTAGAACTTTTCAGCAATGTTGAAACTCTTAGAATTTTGTTAACTTTTAGAGATGGACTAAATGCTTTTTGTGTAAAAGAATGTGCATGAGCCTTAAGGGAGCAAGGAGCAGAAAATCATGGTTTGTGTGTAGATTTTCCCTCAAGGCCTTATGCAGTTTTTACATGGGGCTTTTTGCAGAGGTAGCTGAATCTAGAGTTTATTATTCATTCAGGTTTGATGCTAGGACTAAGTGTGCTGGGATTAAGGGTGAGTGGGTAATTGCTGGATCAGTCCACTGATTGGAGTGGCGCTGCCCTAATCCTGGTGGACTGGATACAATATAAGGGACAGAAAGAGGCTTGTCTCTCTTTCTCCTTGACTTTGTCTTCTACCACCATGAATTGTTGCCTCTCTGCCATGTGCTATCTTGTCTTGAAGCCAACTGGTTATTGACTGAAACCTCTACAAACTGTGACTAAATAAAGCTTTCATCCCTTAATTTTGGATGCTTTGTCTCAGAAGTGAGAAAAATAAGTAAGACAAGCCTCATATATTCTTCATTTGCTGAGAAATATTTTCACATTTCTTTTCAATTTTCAGACTCACATAATAACTTTTGTACAATATTTATACATTCATTTTTAAAAATTTATAATTGTTTCTTTGTTATCTCCACCTTTCTAAATCTCCAGCAATACACACTTCATTCATTATCTGTGTCTGTTTCAGACACAAGTCTAAAGTTCAGTTACTTTGTGTATGTGTATGGATGATAATGTGCCAGATTGTTTCACTTTTCTGTAACTCTGTAACACACCAGTCTCCTTTCTGTTTGTCATGGTCTTTGTGTAGAACTAACACCTGCATTTAATTCTTTCCTTGCTTTAGAACTTAGTGTATGTCTAATATATTGACCTATTTACAGTCAAGTATAGATTCATTAAAACCATTGAATCTATTGTACCTTTATCTGATGAGTTCAATATCATTCCAGTGATAATTGACTCTCTACTTTTAATATACAGTGCTCTTTATTATTGTTGTTGATTCTTTGTTTGTTTGTTTGTGTCTTTTTGAGATAGGATTTCAATATGTAGCTAAGGCTGATCTTGAACTCACTTTGTATACCAGGCTGGTCTGAAATTCACAGGAATCCTCTTGCCTCAGCCTCTTGAGTTCTTGAGTTACAGGTATATATCACCACATCTCATCAATATACAGTATTTTAAAATTCTGAATGGAAATCAAAATATTTTAAGAAAATAACTTTATGTTAAAGTCCTCTACTAGGACATAGTCATTTATAATGCTGAGAATAATCTACTGGAATCAAAGAAAGCTGTTTTAACCCTAGTAAGCTATTTAACTACTCAATAATTCTAAATGGATTAAGTAACCTTTTTTTTCTTTGTAAATCTAAAGCAACAAAATTATATTAAGTGTTCCCTAGTGATATTACCATCATTTAATTTACCATCTTTTACAATACTAAAATTGAGTTTTAAGATTTTTTTCTCCAATTTTTCATTCTTTGTGTAGGCAAGCTTGTTCAATTCTATAACTAAATATTTACTCCAAAAATAAGTTTATGTATAGCATTAATCTCTACATTCAACTGCAGACAATGGAAGAAAATACCTACGCTGAGATCCTTAGGTGTATTTCTTAGGCATTTTGCATTTAATGTCACCAAAACAAAGTTCTTGATCCTCATCAAGTTGATTCTTTCTGGTTGAAAAAAAAAAAAAAACCCTCCAACCGCCCCCAACTAATCTTCCATTTCCTACATCCCACAATCAGTAAACCAATTAGATTAATTTCAAAATACATCTGACATCTGTCCATTTTGCTCCATCTCCTTAGCAACTATTTTGGTCCAGCTCACTATAATCTCTCATTTGGAATATTTATCTCCAAAGGAGACTGCATCTGACTAATTCCTATACTTCCCTAAACACTGAAGTAGTTTCTATCTTTTCTGGCTTCTGCGCTTACTTACATGCAATATATTTTTATTTCATAGCCTGAGTAGATAGTCCTTTCTTCTATGGAAACTTCTACATTTTTTGAAGCATACTCTGCTCCAGTTATTCTGATTTCTTTTCTGTTCTTTCAGAACAGTAAGTTCTTTCTACTTTGTGTCCTTCACAAATTATATTACATCTATTGATTCTTAGATGGTAGAGTACTTTCTGTTCTGTAGGTGTTAACACAATATTCTCTGAAATTCCTTTACTTGTCATGATCTCTGAAGCACCCTTCCTGCATATTCACATTCATTGAGTTACTAAGCTATATTGTTGTATTGCATTTCTTCCACTTGCCCTTCCAAGTCCTCACCTTTATTCTGGAAAGACTCATACATATCTTTGGGTCCTGGTTAGTTTCAGCCTTTGAGGAGCTCTGCTAGATTAGAACCAGAAATGAAAGTAAAGCTGAGGATGAATGCAGTACTCTGTCTCTCTCCCTGTGAAGTTTTCTTAAGAGTGATTGTGTCCCTAAAACTAGGTCCCTGATCCTTTATTGTTGTACAACTTTTCACAATTTGTCTCCCTAGGTGGCTAAGGGTAATAGCAGCTTTAATGTCATAATTGCAAGAAATCAAGTCATATCTTGTGGTTTCACTAAGCATATACATTTGCAAATAATCCCTCACTCAAAAAAAAAAAGAAAAAATCAAGTGCAATTCTCTGCTACATTGTAAACTGCTAATTAAATTTAAATGTGCTTGGAATTTACCTGAGGGATCTACATCAATTACTTTCTTGATTTTCCTAATGGCATGAAGATAGCTTGGAATATTCTTTCATTTATAGGTTTATAAAACTATGCCTCTGCTTACTGAAATATAAACTCTATGAGGCCATGAAACTTCCTTTCATGTTTCTTCTCTATTTTCTTTAGTTTCTAGTTCACCCTTTAGTAGAAGTAGGCTTTAAAAATATTTTTAATAAATGACTTAAAAATAGCAATTGGAATAATTGGTATGCCAATTTAAAAATAATGTAAATGGAAGTTAATATGGAAGATTTACATCCAACACCTTTGAACATTTCTGGGCAGAAGGGTAATTTGGCAACTCTGTATTTACAGATTCACATAATTGTGGCTAAATTGACTAATGTAGAAAAAAAATCATATCTTTAAATTTTTGTGTTGCCAAGTATGTATTTTAAAAGAAATTAAATTTTAGCAACAAGTTTCAATTTTATGCAGATATTTTGCATTATTTAATCAGGTAATTTAATCTTATGTGATTACTATCCAAATTTGCTGTTTTCTGTTATCAGCTACTGTATGCATAGGTTTAGTAATCCATTTGGCCAGTCTTCTCATGGTAAAACAAACTGCTCCTAACACATGCAGCTTTGATTTATAAAAGATGTGATTTGCAAACAGTGACACAAGAAGGGACTAAAACATAGAGATGATACGTCTATCTTATTATTTTAAATCTTTTTTCATCTCTGCTACTATAGCAAAGACTTTTCTGACAAGTGCTACATTTCTCTGCTCTTCTGACAACCTAATCTTCAGGGACAGCAGAGCTTCTCAGTGGATCAGTGTTATGCCTTCCATCTCCACTGACTGCCGAGCCTGAAACAGAGTAGTCGTTAACATAAGGAAATAGCATAGAGTTTCGAGTCTTCTGCCAGAGTGAGGAAGTTAGAGATAAAAGCCCCTAGACTTGTTATCACACTAGTGGAGTCAGTTCTTTTTGTTACCCTTCATAGACAAAAGCCTCACTAGTTAAATGAGAAAATGAATGCCCACATCTTAAATTCTATGTCTCAAAATCCATCCAAAGTTTTGTACATTGATTTCAATATAATCATAGCTCTATTGAACTTAAAAACAATAAATAGTGCTTCATACTTTTCAAGAATTAAAAATATTTTTACATTAATAGGTGAAATCTATTGTTTTAATTGCATACTATCCACATTGAAACAATATCAATATTTTCTTCACCACATAGACTATAAAGTAATAAATGGTATATATATTTAATATTAAATATACTATACACCATTATACATAGATAAAAGAGATAATATAACAATTACTTCCATGTGATAAATATTTTAGTTTTCATTTTGTGTGCTCATCTATACTGTCAGATATTTTCTACCATGTATTCATATATTTACTTATTCTATGGTTGTTCTTTACAGATTCAAAATGCATTTTAATACAGAAAGTGGAGATGACTATATTATGTGCATTTTGCCTCCTACAGAAAACTTAAGGATATAAAGTATAGCCTACTTTCCTTGGAAATATATAGTCCATACTATAGTATTTCAAATGTAAGTAAAGTCTAAATGTATCCTATGTTGAAGTTCTAGCAGTTTAGTTTTATAAAATAGTTCTATATACCTTAAAACTATGAAAGGACTGCAAATTCAATCGAGTTTAGCCTGGGGATATTATTTTCTGTATAACAGTAGGCAGGTGATATTAGTAGTTGAAATTAAATTTGAATTTTTTCTTTCCTCTAGTTACTCTCTAATGTGCCTGACTAAAATAGAAATATCACTCATGTAATCATTTTTTTGTTTGGCTGAAAATATCTGTGAAATATTTTTAAAATATTCATTAGCAACGTTAAAAGCTCATATGTTGCAAGATTGGTCTCCACTGGCTATTGAAAGGTGATACATAGGAAATAAGTTAGGTAATCGAGATGATGCTCTTGAAGTGAATGCTCTGTCATGTGCTTCCTGCCACAGTGTTCTAATTCTTCACCGGCCCTAAAGCAATATAGAGCCAGATTCCTTGGACTGAGACCTCTGAAATCACAAGTCCTCTATTAAAGTGAATTTTTTGCATGTATATTGTCATAGTGATGGAAAGATGGCTAACACAAAAGACTACTTCAGGATGCCAGATTGTCAATAGGTAAATTATTTCTTAATAAGTATTTTGAGAAAATAAGAAATGCCACAGAATGACAGAGTAGTACCTATTGTGCTCTGAATTACTTTCAGTAATCAAGAGCTAGTCTGCATAAGGTGTTAGGTTTGGTGACAAAATGATGCAGGTTTTGGGTCAGAATTATGCAACTCATCAGAAAAGAAATAAACCATAAGGCATTTAATTATTTAATGAAAAGAAGTAGTTACAAAGTTGCATAGGCATGATGAAAATGCAGCATCTAACTCTAATTAAGTGATTTAACAGTTGTTTGAATTTCAGTTTTAGAAGTGCTATTTGAGCAACCTTGAAAGACAGTAAAACACTGGAGAAAGGAGAGAAGACATACATGTCCATCTATCAGGCCATAGTTCTTACGTACGCTGAAACATGGAAGAATAGGCTGTCAGAATTTTTAAAAAGTATTTTTAGTCTTTTTCTTTTTAAAATCATCTCATTTATGATTGAGAAAAATATAATTAAGTCTCAATTTCAGAATCTTCTATGGCATGAAAATAAATGTGAAGGTACCTAGCAAGAAGTTTATTAAGAGGAAATTTTATTACTGGACATGCAGCCTGGAAAATATCACCTGTAGCAAATAGTGGAGACAGAGAAGACCTAATGAATCTTAAAGATTTATTGTCAATTTTAGCAGCAGTGGTAGAGTAGGAGTGTAGCAGAAGTTAAGGTAGATGTGAGAGAAAAGGATGAGATACAGAACTAACAGGCTTAGTAAGGTGGGGAGCACTGTGTGGCAGAGATGGAGTAAACTACTTGGCAGTCCCCACAGTCTAGGTGTTTGCTGGGTGAGAATGATCAGACAGAGCAACAAAAGAAGAAGGAAAGGCCTTCCTTCCTTGTTTCAAATAATGGAATAGGAGGGTGAGAAAAGGAAAATCCTCATAAAAATACTTCTTAGTAGTCATCCCCAGGCAGCAAGAGGCTAAAGGAAGACAGGCTGCAATGACTGTGCCCACAAAAACGAGGTACATGTGGAAGGGATTATCTCACACAGCTGAGTGTGTCCCAGTGTTAACATCAAAAAAGATCAAGCCTGTTGGGGCAAAAGAGAGGTAATCATGGTTGCATCTTAACTTTCAGTTATAATCTTGCTTACAACCTGTACACTAAGCGAGATGAAGAAAGATTCACATTATAGTGATTATAGGTGAAAGGAGAAAAAGGATAAATTTCACACCTAAAAACATGACGAAGTAATAAAAATGTTGCAGGGAGATAAGAACAGAAAAAAGCCATTTGACAAATTTTTTTAATAAAAAAACAAAATGAAAGTTTAATCAGTAGAGAGAAAAATATTTAAAAATGAAAATACGTTATTGATGGCATAAGGATTTTATTCAGGTAGGAAAATTTTAATTACCTTTCAGTTTTCAATAGCAAGAAATTAGCTTAAATTAATGGAAGGAAAAATAACAGCCAAAAGAGAATAAAATTTTTAAAATAGATAATGAGTCACTATTTTTAATTATAGAGATATCAATGTTTCCTGAGATCCACGCCATGCTGGAACTTGGGGCCCTGAGAAAACAGGCAGCCAGCTCACTGCTCTGGTAAGTGGCTGTGGCCTCCCAAGCTGCGGCCAACCCAGGGGGAAAACCATATCAGTGTTTCCTGAGATCCACACCATGTTGGAACTTGGGGTGCTGGGAAAACAGGCAGCCAGCTCACCGCTCTGGTGGGTGCCTGTGAGCCTACTGGCATGTGGACTAAGAATCCAACATGCATCTCATCCCCCCCAGCAAATGAGAGCCAGAGATCTGAGCATCTCTTGCGAGTTTGACTATATGCGATATAGCAGATAAGGGGAATTTTATTCTGCCATCTCTTTGAAGGCAAATGTTTTTATCTCTGTTTTGCTCTGTGCTGATCAATGGTATTACCCTATTCAACATTCTGTTTTTATAAGTTCGGTATTTCCTTCGGTATTGCTCTACCTGATTGAAGGAACAACTATTGTGAAGAAAACCAGATATACTATTGTACCTATTGCTGTTATCCCAGTAACTCGCTGTGAGGTTCGGTACCATTTTCACTGTACTACCTCACTTGGCTTTGTCCTGTCTTGTTTTGCTGTATTTTACTAACTTGAAAATAAAATAAAATAAAATAAAATAAAATAATTATAGAGAAACTTGAATATTTCCATTTACAAGAGGAGAAAAATGCAAAAGCTCCAAAATGTTTGGAAATATCTACAAAGCAAGGAAAGAAAGTTGACTATAAATTTAAAAATAAGAAATCACACAAGAGATTGAAGCATTTTGTCAATTCAATGGGCTAATACTCTGTCCATAAGTAAAAAATAGCAGTTGTATCAGTCACTAAGTAATATGTTTCTATGGGTACATAAATGACTGCTATCCATTTGTCTAGTTTCTTACCAAGTCCTCACGTGAACCTGTAGCTAAAGTGTTATATTACAAATATGTACATTAATACTTTAACACTCTCCTTATCCTCATTACAAAGCAGTTAGTAATAACACAAGGACTTATTTGCACCAGGAATCAGAGCAATTACTCACATCAACAAAAGAGATTGCAACTCACAGAATAACACCTAAAGTTTGAATAAAGTTGAGAAGCAGTAATAACCACAATTAGCAATATTGAGAAATTTAAGGATAAGAGATTAGAGTGTAGCTGATGATGTTGAATTTTAAAGTTCTTTACTTTATATTCTTATTGTTTGAGCTCCTAAAGGATCTGAAACCACAGGGGAATGTTCATACACAAAGGCCCCGTTAGATCAGTGCCATGAGACTATGTTTACCCTCTGTTTATGGCAAAAATTCCCGTGGGAGTAACACCGGAAGAGAGCACTGCTAGTCTGTCTTTCTCTCTGCCTTGCAGTGTTAATTTATAACTTTATATTCTAATTTTAAATTATTTTTTAATTTAACACAGTGATTTTTTTAAACAACTCTTTTTTAAAGCAGATATTTAAGGTAGTATTTCTTTTGGAACCCAATTTTGTAATAACTACAATAAAATGTGTTTTGGAAGAAAAGAACACTCGCTATGATTTTTCAATGGAATTAAATTAAAAGAAAAAATGCTAAAGAAAGAGTAAATTAAGTAAATTATTTTGATTAACCTATCTTTTATAGTCATTTTTAAATATATGATAAAGTTAAATAACATATGAACATACACAGAGAGATGTAGAGAATTTAACAGTTCTTATATTTAGTAATGGTGATCTTTCAAAACACTTTTTACTTTTAAAATAGTCATTATATATGATCTTTTAGACACAGTATTGTTCGTAGAATTCAACTAGTATAAAATTCCAAAGAGAAATTTAACTTTTCCATCTGCTATGTTACTAGCATTTGTGGGATTATTGAAATTGTAATATTTTCTGAGGAAGCCCTGAGCAATTTAACATTTATTCACCTTGTATTCAAAAATATCACTAATGAAAATAGTAGCAATATAATCTTTCATATATAGGTTTGCATTCTTGAGTGCTGGCTGAAGACAATGTGATGATACATAGCACTAATAATTGATTGAAGTGCTTTGTCTCCTAAGGTCCGTGCTCACTGATTTGTGACATTTGGTAATATATTATTAAAGCGCTGTTGTACTGGGGATACATTTAGACATACTGTCATTAGATAATCCTTCCTTGAGCAATATATTTCATCTTCACAGATGCAGATAAGTCTAAGAATACCCATTGCAAACCCGTGGTATATTTCTTTTTAAAGAATAAAATCAATTTTAAATATTCTAAATATTTTAAAGATATGTGTACCATAGAATTCTGGATGATCTAAGTTTATATATAATGAATCTGTATCTATATCACCTATAGCTATATCTAAACCAAAATCTATACCTTTAGCTACACCTACACCTATGTCTAGCCTATACCTATATTTATGCCTTACCTGTATGGGAGACTTCATCTGAGTAAAAACTTTTATTGGCCAAAGGCAAAGATATTGAAAATTGGTTTGCAAAATACATTGTAATTATGGGTCTGGAAACCTCTTGGAAATTTTCATATGAAGTTTCTTTAATACCTCTGTAAAGTATAAAATCAACAACAAAATACAAATGACAAAGTTGATGGTTGTGGTTCTGAACCCATAGATTTAAAACCTAGTTATGAACAGCATAGGAAAAACAAGGGCAAATTAGTCTGAGCTTTGTGAGATTCAGTAAGACCATAGCAGGTAATATTCTTTTTACTCTTTATAAAAATGGTGTTAGATCTATTCCAGATGATTTGTTAAAATGTAAAATAATATGATATTTAAATATTAATCCTTATTGTCTCCTTCAATCTTTAGCAATCTAAGGATTCAAAAAAGGTTAAATGTTAGGCACAGAGAGCCACAAAGGGATGGGAGAATGTGTATCTTGAAGTCCAAACCAAATAAGAGATTTCCATGAAAGTCAGTATATAAACTAAGATTGCTTGTGAAAGAGAGATATGACTTATAGAAATGTGAAATTCTGGTTCTGCCATGTGTAGAGTCAGAGCACATTGACTCAGTTTGACTGTATCCTAGGGCTTGGTAATAATGTAGCTTGATGCCCAATTATTGCTTTTGCTTGGAAAAACTTGAAGAAGAAATGAAACTACAGCAACCCCTGATGTCAGGGAAAGCAAAATGATCAACGATGGGAGTTAACTACCCTTCCGGAGACTTAGCTGGGCAAGCACATTTACATTTTTCTTTGAGTCTTAAGGGAACTGAAATAGCCCTGAATTAATAGAAAGCACTGAGTCTTTTCAAAAGAGCACACTCAAGTGGACATCCTATGAAGTCTAAGTTATTAAAAATAAAATAAAACCAAACGATATTGTGTGATGTATTCTTTAAAAGGCATGAAGTGACCAGGTGGCATAAAACGCTAACCCACATGAGCATGCCGTGTGTCAAATTTTAAGAAGAAAGAAGTATCTTTCCCAGTTCTATTCTGAAGAATCTAAAAAGGCGGTACATTATGAGGCAATTCAGTTTAAAAGATGCTCAAAATATTACTCAGTGTATAAGTCATTTGTTCATCTTTTATAGAAGAAAAACAAAAGACTGTTATAAAAAAGAAGCAAATAAAACTTCTTTTTAATGAACTAAAGGAAATTGGTAATATGAAGAAAAACATTAGTATCTACCTTAAAATAGTTTTGAAACAATGGAACAGATAATTTGGGGAATTTTTGGAACTTCTCCCTACTTGTGTTACATTTAAATAAAGAACACTTTAAAAAATAGTGAACCCGGTTGGAACTTGGGGTGCTGGGAAAATGGGCAGCCAGCATGTTGCTCTGGTGGATGGCTGTGAACCTACCAATGCGTGGGCTAAGAATCAAACATCCATCTAATCCTCCTTCTTCTCCCCCTGCTAACAAGTGGGAGCCAGAGATCTGAGCATCTCTTGTGAGTTTGACCATATGCAATATAGCAAATAAGGGTGATTTTATTCTGCCATCTCTTGGAAGGCAAATATTTTCATCTCTGTTTAGCTCTGTTCTGATCAATGGTATTGCTCTATTCAATATTCTGTTTTTATAATTTCGGTAATTCGTTTGATATTGCTCTACCTGATTGAAGGAACAACTATTGTGAAGAAAACCATATATACTATTGTACCTATTGCTGTTGTCCCGGTAACCTGCTGTGACGTTCTGTACCAATTTCACTGCACTGCCTCAGTTGGCTTTTTCCTGTCTTGTTCTGCTGTATTTTACTACCTTCAAAATAAATAAATAATAAATAAGAAAAAATTTAAAAAGTAAATAACAACAACAACAACAACAAAAAAACAGATCAGTAAGGTACTGGGCAACCTGAATCATGATATAACTAAACAGATTATGAACTTAAAAAGCAAAAGGAGGAAAAGAAAGTGCCCTAAAGTATACAACTGCATGTATGTTTAAGTGTGTAGGATTGATGACCATGTTTCTAAGTTGTTACTGGCTCATTGAATTTCTTTGCAGTCTCACTGTTTGAATGTCCACTTCGTATGCTTTAATTTTGTAACTTGAACAAATATATCCAAGAAGACAATATGTAATATATCAACCAGTGATTTCTTATTGTTTATTTTTTTTGAAATTCTGTATTGTTTCTGTTTTGCTTTTTCCTCCTCTCTTTAAATAAAAAAATAATAATAAATTTAAAAATAAAATAAAAAAATAGTAAACTCATATTCATCTATCACAAAGTGAACAGAATCTTGAGTAGATTTACAAGACCTTTGAAAATCATACCACCCAAGAGATAAATCAGGAGCAGATTTACAGGACCATCGAGGCAAATTTTAACAGGCTCTGTGCTGCAGCACAGAGGGATCGGTACACTGGAGAGATCCCTTCTAGACTAACCAGAGAAATGTGGGAAGCCTGCTGCTAACCTAGCAGCTGCAGGTCTGTGGTCCAGTTTGACCAGGGACCAGGACACGCATAGCTGGCATGGTGACTCCTTAAGGGGAGTGGGTTACAGAAAACTCTTTTATTCACAGTTGTTACGTCTCTGGTAAAAAAAGGAGGTGCTGAAAGCAGAGAGTCTCACTAAAGCTAGCTGCGCTGATCTCAGTCAATTGGGTTGGGCTCAGGGAGGCTGGGAATGTTACAAACAGTGGCTCCAGATCCAGCCAGGCTGCCCAATACCCTTTATGAAAGAGGTGGCTGCAGTATGTGAATGGCGGTAGCAGGTAGGA
Source organism: Hydrochoerus hydrochaeris (assembly GCA_004027455.1). NCBI lineage: Eukaryota > Metazoa > Chordata > Mammalia > Rodentia > Hydrochaeridae > Hydrochoerus > Hydrochoerus hydrochaeris. The sequence goes on from PVLA01000984.1 coordinate 350,728, forward strand.
GACTGGGGCTGCCCTCCTGATAGGGCTGCCTGGAGGAGAGTGGGCTGAAGCAAGCTTGCAAGTTCACTGGAGGGAAATCAGGGGTCCTGAAAATAAGTGAAGGGGAGGGGCATGATAACCAAGAGTCAAGCTATGCCCTCCCTGCAGGAAGGGAAAAAGGAGAGCTCAGGGGCTTCACTGTTGCGTTAACACCTCTTCCCTGAGGAAGTGAGACGTTAATAGGAAGTTACACCTAGAGGCGCTCGGTCTGCAAAGGCCTTCAGGGATATTTACGAAGTTTTCAAGGACTGAATCCTGCCAAGAAACACAAAAGGAATCTAGAGGCAGAAAAGCCCTTAAAGTTTGTTATGTCTACAATGGGTACAATGGGATTTATGACACAATAAAACTGTAATTCTATCAACATCTAAAACACTTATCATTTCACATTTGTGTCACCTCTGTCTCTCTCTCTCTCTCTCTTTCTCAATGTCAAGGTTTCCAGAGCATACAGACAAACACTCATATATGTCCTTTTTATCTCTTGTGAATTTCAATGTTTGATCACAGTTTTCTCTGAGACTTCTCTGTACAAACCAAGCCCTATAGTATTTGACCACATGTAGTGAGTGAGAAATTTAAAAGTCATAATTTCCCTCTCATATTGACAAATCAGTCTGGCCTACCTACTAAGTGCAATTGTTGATTTCTCTGAGATTGTCAAATACTTAATTTTCAGAAATTATTTTTTATTTTATGAATGTATTGGACAGAAAGAATCACTCAATGTATTGAGCAGAAAGACGAACTCAAGTATTTTAATCTTGTTGGGATACCTCTATAGAGTGATATCATTTTAATCTACAGATGCATGAAAATCTATAGCATTTGCTTAAAATTTAGAAGTGGTTTGGAATTGCAAGTGTGAATCCAGAATTTAGGGAGGACTGATAGAGGGGCACTAAAACAAAAGAGAATCGTGATATGAAAATCAGAGGTATTTTCTGTTTGTCTGGCCATTTACTCTCTAATACCTGGGCAAAATACCCAACAACCACAAGTTAATGGAAGAAAGGTTAATTTAGGTCACAATTGGCAGAGGTTTCAGTTTATGGCTCTATCCAAAGCAATGTAGTATGGCAGAGGGACACACGAGAGGAAAAATAGTCTATGGCATGGCAGGCAGGAAGCAGCCAACACAAAGCTTCCTTTCCCTTTTAAAAGATGAATTTAATATAAAGTTTCTAGGTTTTTAGAAATTTTTAATGAAATGTTTTCTTTAAATCCCATAAAAGAGTCCATGAGACACAGAAAACACAGTACAAATTTGTGTCACATAGTTCAGTTGAACTGTAGAAAATCAAATTCATAAGCCAGTCTTGGCATTAAAAGAGCATAGGCCCTAGTTTTTCTCCTTTTAGAGATTATAACACTGCTTGACAACCCATTTTTCCTTAAAAGTGGCCAGTGATGCCATCTCCCTGGAATAACTTCACATTAGTTAATCAGATACTTTTTGCATACTTATCGGTACTTGAAATGCATACTCTACCACAGGCTGAATAAGACTTTGTACATGGAAGGAATTTCCATGCTTTCCATTTTCATAGAAAAACAAATAAACTAATTTAATTTAAACTTTAAGCTGCATTTCTATAGAAATTGGTCTCATTCATTTTAGAATTCATCATATTTCACACTCAAAATATGAACATTCATGTTTGGAAACTTTCTGAGTGATAAGGATTATTAGTTATCAGAATTTTACCCAATGATAAAATAAAATGAAGATAGAAACCAAAGATAGCACATGTAAATTATAGAATTACAGCTTTTCATCCTGAATAAAGACTAAAAATGCTCATAGTATAACACTGAAAGACATCAATTAAGAATCAAAAGATAATATAGACATAAAAATATTTACTAAAATATATCACCAATTGAATTCTAAGAATAGAAGCCATTTATCTCTTTAAAAATCCTATCTACCTATAACTTCATCACAACCCCACACAAACCCCTCTTTGACCTTACAAATATAAAGGGAATAAAAGTTTAAACCCATTGTAGTCAAGTTTTTTTCTAGATGAAGTAGATGCCATGGTGAGCATCCTAAAATTTCCATGAAAACCAATGTACACATATCTGCAGATTCTGGGCATGCTCACAGCTGACAAGGACTTTTCATCTAGATTTTGCCCATTATGATGGAGCTGTTGTGACCAAGTTTAGGTGGTAAGGTTGTAGTCTCATTGGTAACTTGCATCCAATATCTAGTTGATGTGGGAGTACCAGTACCTTCTTCTCCCTGGACCCTACTTGGTTCAGCTTTTTTGTTTTTTTTGTATTGGAGATTGAACTCATTACCTTGTGCTTACAAGGCAGGCACTTATGCCACTGAGCTAAATCCCTGGCTTGGGTTAGCTTTTAACCATCATTCTAGGCTCCATTCATTATAGGGTTCCCCACAAAGGCCTGCTACAACTGCAGTGCAGTTCAAAGAAAGGGGCTTCAGTCCATGATCAGCTGGCTCCAGGACAGAAACATCATGATGGAGTGCAGTGGAGGAGCAAAGCCACCTAGTTCATGATAACTGGGAAACAGAACAATAGCATCAAAGAGGAAGGAGCCAGGGACAAAATGCAGACCCCATGGTTGGACACCTGGACATACCCAAAAGTGTGTTCTACCCGTCTCCTTAGTGGACTCAGAGCTAACCAAGTTTAACATTATGCCTTAGGAGGAAACTTTAATCTTCATTTTCAAGAAATGCAGATGCCAACATTTTCTAATACTTAGTTTGCATGTGCTCATTTACTAATTTAATCTTTCAGTAATGACTTTCTGAGTGTCTCTTGTGTGCCAGGCATTCTATTACTAAGAAACTCTTTCTACACCACTACATTCAGTGTCATTTAATGCAGGCACTCTTAAACCTTTTAAAATATTTAGCAAATATTCACTGAAAGAACATAGGCAGATTCTAGAGAAAAATTTCTGTCTCCAAATACACTGCACATATCAATGCTACTGAGTTGTGTGTGTTAATATTGTAACCCACAACTTTACTATATTCATGTTTTCTAATAGTTTTCTGGATAAATCTTAGTATTTTCTATGTATAAGACAATGTTATCTGAAAGCAATGATCATGCTTTAACATTATTAATAGTTCTATATAAAATACAGTTAGTATTTAAATCTTTTAAAAAGTACATTTTGAGCTTCATATTTTGAGCTCTTATCTGTTACATATTAATATTTTGACCTATGGAATTGTTCTAGGCAAACTTATTGATTGTAATGGATTTGTTATCATATTCCAGCCTCTTAGTTTGAAACATTCTACAATATAGTAGTGGGAAATATTCATAAATAATGTTCTATTTCAAAAGTAATTGAATAAGATATTCAATTATTTCAGAGTTCATTAAAACTGACAGTTTAGCTGACTTTTACATAAAATGTCTAGCTTTATAGTTATTAAATGTCACTTCCTTAATAATAAAATTTTTTGTGAGGAGCAAGGGGAGATAAAAATGAATACTTCATATTCTTAATTCTATATTTTTTATGAAATTATCAAAACATTCATATTCTATCATTGTATTTGTGTAACTGACTCAAAATTAACCACCACAATGATCTTGTCTAAGCCTTAAAATGCACAATACATACACAACATTACTCTTTCAAAATACATTCTACTGTCATCTGTTTAAGCATAATGTTCCTATTATCATTTGCATTTCTTTTCTCCCTAAATCATTGTATCTCCATGGCCCATTCTGTAGCATCTGTAATTTTATAACTTTCATTAGGAGTAAGAGGAGAGCCACCATATTTCAATATTTCACACTGAATATATTGTGTTTTATTGTGTCTGTCTTCCTTGAGGATGAATGATTTTTCCTATTCTAATGTAAAAAATACTTTGGAAATTATATACTTTCAAAATTGAATGAAAGATTAATTGAAAGTATCAATTAAAATGTGTAGTATTATTTCTGGGGGCAAATCAGGTTTATGTTTCAAAGAATGGAATTCTCTAAAGCAGTAAGTCTACATAAATGTTAAATAATTTATACCAAAATGATGATGATGTCTATAAAACAAAAAAGTTTCCAAAAATATTTTCAAATATTTATAGAGGAGGGAAATGTTTTGTTCTTTGTTGTGACTAACTATGGTGTGACTGAACTTGATTGTGTGGAATTACATGGATTTTTTTTTAATTTCATGAATTATTTGCAACACTATTTTCTGTTTTATTGTATGATATTTTTAAAGTAGAACTAGTGTATTCTATACAGTATTGACTGTTATGTAACCAGGTTACTATATATTTATGTGCCTGAAATTGTGTGTTTTCGATTGTATTTGTGTTAAGTAAAAGTCAAACCACCATCTGGCTGTTCCTCCTGTAATGTTACGCCTGTAACATCTGGCATAGACCTGTAATCCCAGCATGGTGGGTGACCGAAGTAGGAGGATTACAAACATGAGCCCAACCTGGGCAGCTTAGTAATGCAGCAAGACCTTGTCTAAAAATAAAAAATGAAGGGCTGGGGAGGGAGCTCAGTGTAAAGGTCCAATGTTCAGTATCACAGACACACACACACACACACACACACATTCACATGACAAACAACTTTATCTACCTCTTATATTGTAAAAAAAAATTGTTCAGTGCTCTAAATTGCCCAGAGATGAGGGAATCAGTTTGTCACAGAGAATAATTTACTATAAGCAGCAAGATAAAAACATGGGAACACATGTTGCAGCTTTGAAAATAACTTGTGTTGGCTTTGCCTCAAACATTCCCTAAACCAACTCGCAAATACCTACCCTGAAGCTGTAGTAAGCATTACATGAACAGTGTCATCTTGTGAAAGTTACAGAGGAAGCTGTATATTTAAACAAGAATTTTTATTTCAAGTAGAATTTTTATTTAAGCTAGAATTTTTATTTCAACTTACTTAAAATATAAAATTGATTTAGTTGATATAATTAAAGTTTATATTTAAGTGACTATATTGATCTAAAGTTATTAAATGACACATCCTAAAAACTACTAATAATTTCCCATTAGAAACTGGTTAACATTTTTATTTCACCTTTTACAAAGTAATTTTATAGAGGAATACTTTACAATAATAATAGAATAATTTAAGTCAAAACAGAAGAATTAGATTGATTACCTGATAGGAGCTGGTATAACATCATAGTATTCCAAAACCTATTTATGATTTATTTGTAACATAAAAAGTTACCTATTTTCCTACAATAATGCTGTTAATTAAAATTATATTTTTAGTGGTTTTGGTTTTGTATTACTTTATAAAGTTAAGGGTGTTCATAATTGTATATGTAGCTTAAAATTATGTACCACAGTTATGTATGTACCTTAATGATTATTTCTCATTGTATATGAATAATAGTAAGTTATTATTAGAATACCAAAATTGTGATATTTTAAACTATTTGTATCATTAATTTAACAGATAATCTTTTATACATAGATTACTGTTAAAAATGCATTTGCAGATTGTGTATATATTAACATGTTTAAATGTCTTAAATTTTCTTGTTTCTTAGAGTCAACCAGTGAAGATTTTTTGCCATAAAAATTGTTATATCTCTGAAACAAAGTTACTTGTGACAATGTAACACATATTTAATGCATATATGTATTATGAGATGTTCAAAACAGGACAGTGTATCTATCACCTCTAATATTTATTAGAAGTATAAAAAAAGATTAAATTCTGCCATTTGCAACAACCTTAATAAATTTAGTAAACATGATGTTAAGCAAAAGAAACCAAATATGAAAAATAATATATCACATATCTCACTCACATATGGAACCTAAAATGGTCTTCTCATGTACGTGAAGAATGGAATATTGATTATAAAAGACTGGAGAAAAAAGGATAGAAACAGGTGAGCCAGGAGGTAAAATTGTATAGGAGGAGAAAATCCTGATAACCTCTTGCCCAGGGTGACTCTAATTGCAATAATGTATTATAAATTTCAGATTGTTAGAAAAAAAAAGATTTTGAATAGTCTCACCACAAAGAAAAAGTTTCTAACATTATTTTAAATAGTTAACAGTATGATATATGGCAAACACTCCTGTGGCAAATGTGGAATGCAAACCTTTATGGCTGAATCTATTTTTAAAAACTCCATAGTGTATTGAGTGGAAAATATTATTTACAAAAGTACCACAGGTTCCAAAGAGTATTTTATCTTTCTCTCTAGGCAAGTTATTCTTTATGATTGTTACTTTTATGTATTAATGATTTTCATCAGCTTAAAGATAGGAGAGAGCTACAAAAATGAAAAGCATGTCTTCTGGGAATTTCACCATTTTCTAACAATTAAAGTAGTCACAGCTATTGACAAAAGATGCCCAGCTGTTAGGTAACACAGAAATTCCATAGTTTGTTATTGATGGTAATACTTTTCCCTTGGTAAAGCTAATGGGTCTTCCATCATATTTCAGGATTTTAAACAATAATAGTAGTATAACCTAGCAAATAAATAGTTACGACTAAGTGAAATAAGAATTTATTTCAAAGAAAACAACTTTCACTAAAAAAATGCTTTCAAGAGCTTGTTTCTTAGTGTGTGACATTTCAATTTGTGACTTCATGAATGATATAAAGTTTGTTACTATCTCTTAACACACCCAACATCAGTAAGTTCACACTGGTATTTTTTTATGAATCATATAGATTCAGGTAAGCAGTAACTTCTTTCAGGAATCTAATATTTGAAAGGCCCTTGTGACTTTCAGTTATGAAAAACCAAGTCACTTATAACCAAATAATCACAAAATGCTTAGTGTTTAATCATGTAAAGCAAAACAAAAAACATGTTAAAGTTGTTTTCCCAAAAATATGGTAATGGTTTATACTGGACACATTTGTAATGATACATGAATGTCCTCCCTGGAACACTTTTGCCATATTCATTTATGTCATTGACCTGGATGATGTGGGTGAGGATTTTTCAAACACATCTGAGGATAATTAGCATTTTTCTTAACTTTAGTGTGGTAGAAATAAGAATGATGGTCCTGAAAAACTATCCACAGGAACAAGAAGTTAAGACCTCCTGTGAGTCAGTGCCATGTGTAGGCTGACTGGGGAGAGCCAGATGGATGCCAGTTTCTTCCTGTGAGTCTGCGCCATTTGAGGACTGTGAGGGAGGAGAGCAAGAAGACAACAAGAAACTATGAGTCAGTGCCATGTGTAGGCTGACTGGGGAGAGCCGGGTGCCAGCCCCTTCCAGCCCAAAGGCAGAGAGACAAGAAGAGCCAATGTTCAATGCCCCCTCCTTAAGGGACCGGCTGATCCAGAGAAACACAGCGTATTATGATAGCTAGTGAGGTAAAATACAACTTCATGCTTGTAGTATTTAGTGTTTCACTGATCATTATTCAGAGGTTAGCATTGCACAGTGTAACATATATGGGGGATTTCCTTCTGAGAGTGGCGGCCATTGTTAACTCCCTATTATATTGTTTCAAAGTCCTGTATCATTCTCATTGTTTTATTTGGTTGGGTTTTTTGTTTGTTTTGTTTTATCTTGTGTGATTCTGTTGTGTCAGATGGCATGGGCAGCTATTTTGAAGATAACAGGATATATTGTGGTAGTCATTTTGGATTTACTATTATCTTATTTTGAAGACCTGTATTGCATTCATTGTTTTGCTTTTATTGTTTCTACTGTGTTTCTGTTTTGTTTGATTTTACTATATCTGAATGTAGGAGCAACTACTTTGAAGACAACAAGAGGTATTATGGTAACCACTGCTGATGTCCTATTACCTTATTTTGAACTCCTGTGTCACACTGTCTTGTTTTTATTGGCATTGTTCTCTTTTATTTTGCTTGGTTTTATTTTCTCGAAAATAAAACTAAATAATATAGAATAAAGACATTTATCTTCTGAAAAGGAAAAAAACCTGTCCATAGGAGGATTTGTTGAGTTGAATTTAAAGAATTATTTGGATTAGATGTTTAGGGAAAAAAATGGACAAGCTATTGCTCATCTGAGGCAAGAAGGCTAATTCTAGAAGAGATGATGGGAAAAAGCCCAAAAAGGAGTCTTAAAGAGGAAGCAAAGATAATAAAACTTTTTATCACTTCTAGACACAGTAAAAGAATGTACTGAGCCCATATTGTACAGATAAAAATCACTGAACTGTAAAACTCCATAAGGTAGAAGGATCGTTTCTGTAATTTAGTCTTTTGATAGTTGAATGTAAGCTGAAGAAAGTTATCATAAGAACAAAAGAGAATCGTGAAGATGCTAATGTTTCCTCAAACAGTATAAGCTCACCAGGGAAATATTCAGCTTCAACCCAGCTGAACTCAGTTCCTAATAAAATAATGAGATTACTTTCTGTTGTTTCTGATTATCAATGAGATCAGTGAATCTCCTCTTGAAGAGGAAAACATGATCTGGTTCCTATGCTACATTTTATATAGCATTGGTATTAAAATTAAAATTAAGAGAATTAGTGAATATGATCTAATTATGAGATTAAATATAGCATTTGTGGGATACACTACTAGATGAAAATGCCAGGACTTTTGTTCACCATGACTGAAAATACCAAGGTTGTGACAGTATTAGCCAAGTGTGAAACTCTAAGGATGAAGCCTTGCAAAGTTTAAATACCTGTAAATGTCCTATGTCAGTAAAGTCCAGAAAATAAACTTTTCAATATGCATCTAAAACCACTGTAGACTTAAGATAGAAAGCAATACCAGTGTATAAATAGAATACTTTTGATCATTTGGAAACTGAACCATATAATTTTAAAAAGCCAGTAAGATAAAGAAGTCCCATAAGAAAGTTGATAACATATTTAACTAACAATAATATGTGTGGCATTTAAAAATTCATATGGTAGCTAAATTATAGTTAATATGAAAGTATTCAGTGTTGAACTGTTAATTTGAAAATAAGAATAACAAATAAAATATTAAAATTGAAGATTCAATGTTACATCCTAAGCATATAGAAAAATAAATGTAAATCAATCTCTCAAAACAGTAATAAAATGAGTAGAAATAATAAAACCAAAATCATTGAGTAGGTAAAATCAAATAAACTCTACATTCATTCTTTCACAAGTTTATTAAGTTAATAGGTCCAGACTAGGATTGATACAAAGGGAGGAAGCAGAATTGCTACCATCAGCAATAAAGAATCACTAAAAAATCCATAAAAATAAAATTAAGAACAAATTTTTTCAGTAAATTTGATTTTAAAATATAAGGCAAATATTTCCTGAAGAGTTATCTTATCAATATTTACCAAAGGACAGATATACAATCTAAATAGTTCACCATCCATTAAAGAAACTTATTCTATTAAGTGTTAAACTTGTTGCCACAAAGAAAACTCTCTATGTATTTCATTTCCCACATAAAATTTATAAACTATGTAAGCATAAATTGTGTAGCTCCAACAATAAATCAAAAATAAAATAAGCAATTCATAATGTGATATCATAAGTAGGATTTTTATAAAAATAAAAAATCACAACTACTATCTCTCCCAATAACTTATGGAAATTCCTCAAAAAATATTAGGAAATTGAAAGAAATAACAAATTTTTATAATGTACTATTACAAGTTAAATTCCATTTATAATCACTGACATTTATTTTATAGATATAGAGAAGATTCTTCTTAAAAAAAGAATAAAAATAATGAAGCTATAGCACATGCTATCACAAATTTTTATAATAGTGCAGTGCCGGAGTCCAGCTGCAGCAGGGCTCAGGGGTCCCAAAGGTGGTCAGGGAGTCGGTGAGTGAGAGACAGAAGACACTGCACTCCAGTCTGTGAGTGAATCTGAATCTGCTTTATTTTTCAGAAGCTGGAGTATATATTGGCTAACTTTTGGCAGTAACTTAAACCCCAAGCAGGAAGCGTCCCAGGCTTAGGGCCAGGCAGGGATAATCTTAAACAATATGTGTTAATTAACTTTTTTCACCTTTGTTACACTTTAATCTTGTTACTTAATTAGCTTGGGAAATGTAAACCGACACACCGGGATGCCCACAGGAGGGAGAGATGGAGCAGCAGCTGTGAAGCTATCATGCTGCTCCCTACATTTTTCCCCTTATCACTTATGGGAGTATGGCAGGCCCTGTGAGGACAGTGCCTGTCTTAGGTCAAGGACTCTTCATATGAATCCAACCAGGCCTTACCCGTCATGGGCCTGCAGGACAGCAATTGGTCCTGTGCCTGTCTTAGGCGGCTGGTGGTGTAACATATGTGTCCTAGTTGCTCGTCTCTGGCTGCCTGTCCAGTGTCTCAGGGCAGTTGTCTCACAGGAATTTTGTAAATCCTCCTCCATGAGCTCTTTCATTTAAAGCTTTTGTATAAACTCTTTCATACTACTCACAGAAGGTAAAATTTCACAATTAGTTTTCACAAAGTTATCTAGAAGGTTTCTAGTAACTCCTCTGAAGTTTCTATTTTCGATTTCATATTGAGTATTACATGAAAATATATATATGTGCATTACACAAATTACAATTATCAGTACAAAACATTACAAGATCCTTGCGCCCAATTCCCACATGCGGTGTCCTTTTCCTGGAGAAGCGATTCCTTGAGGCGCTCTCCTCCACCCATGGACCTTGTCACAAGGCGTGGATGGACTAGGACGCGGCAGTGCAGAATAGGAGACAACTTGGCATTGATTAGAAAATACAAAAAAGTCAATAAAACATTATTGTTAACCTTGAAACATACATTTGTACCTTGATTAGATTTATAATAAGTGAGAATTGCCTAGCTTATGATTTAAAAAAAGATACTTGTTCCAATAGAATATACTAAGTCATTTAGATTCAGTTGCATTAGAGGAAAGATATAAATCTGAACAATGGAATTCTGAAATCTATCACACATCATAGTACACATTAATCCAGACATTATTGCCTTCAATGTAATAGGTAACCATAGAAAAAAGGTTCAAGAATATAAGGTAGGAAAAATTTCTTGTGAAACAGAAAATGCAATCGGTAAAAGTGCATATGTATAGTGTTAAATCCCTTGTTCTATGACACACATAAGTATGTATGTTTGTATATGTGTACAGGAAAATTTTATGCCTAAGACTTTTTTTATAATAATGAAACACTGAATGAAAAGAGAAATCACACTATGAGATATTACATATATATATATATATCATATATATATTTTTCTGAAATGTGGTTGATAGGTAAAGGTATTTTACTATAAATTAAAGAATAAGATGAAATCTAATATAAAATGGTGGCACAGCTACACAGGTATTTCAGCGCATGTTATATTCCAGTGAGAAATACATGACGTATAAATTTAAAACTTATAAAACATGTACCAATAAAGTTTAGTAAAAATGTATTAGCAGTTTTGAATATTGGTAGAAAATGCAGAACTCTCGAAGATGACTTATTTTATAGATACAAATTTATATGGTATTTAATTTGTTCACCATTGAATATTATATATCAGTATATCCAAATGCTGTCATCCAGAAACTCCACTAGTTGATTTGTTCAACAAGTATTTATATATCTGTTTAAGAAAACCTTTGCACATCTATGTTTACATCATCCCAATCCATAATTATATAAGCATACTATAAAATATATAATGAGAATAAAAGAGTACACATACAATTAAAATACAGGTAAATTTAGTCAAGTTCTTTGGGCAATTCATATTAAACACTAAATATTTCCTCCTGTTTTCCTTAGGAAATATTTGACACCTAAAACCTAATTTAAAACTTTCCTTGGCACCTTCCAGCTAATAACTGAATATACTTGGCTACCAGGACAGTATTTCTCTGTAGCCTTGTTAGATTGACTGACATGTTCTAGAGATACATTTCACTTTGAAATTATTTTCCTTTCCAAAGTTACCTGGCCTTCATTGTATCCTTAAGGCATTTTTTATGTACTTTTGCTTACTTTTCCTATATTATTCTCGGATGTTTCACAGCTCTCCAAAATCTCTTGTACTACTGTAACTGGGTTTCTGTTTTTTGTGAGACACATATAAATACACTAGCTCAACAGTTTTGACAATAACAAGTCCTCTGTACTTTTATATGAATAATGTAAAATTGACACAGGTATTTCATCTAGTTCCTGAAACAGTCAGGGATGAAAAAGATTATTCAAAAAAAAAGAATTATTCTATTACTGAAAAGTATTTAATCTGTTACAGTATTATTTCCATTTTAATTTTCACATAAATTGAATATCTATGCAAATCCCCAAAATACAGAAATTTTCAAAGACAACCTTTTACTACAGTATTAAATAAAAATAGACCAATATTGTAGTCATAAAATTAGTCCACTTCTCATTGATTTGAAAAAACACTTATGATAAGTTGAAATAAATACAGAAGCAGAGAGATTGAGGTGTCCTTGACCCAATGAGATCCAAAGTACATAATGAGTTTGGAACATTTCCAGTAGTCAGAATGATTGTTAGTCCCCACTTTGAATGATACTAGCATGCTCATTCACATTAGTAGCAGCATAACGTTGATTCTTTGATATTATAAAATCAGATAAAAAACAGCAGTATCAAATTGAAACTGTGATATATCTTTCTGCTGCTGTAACTTGGCAGTTGATTCTGCTTTAAGTGTGCAAATATGTCAGTGTGAAGTTCTTAAATATTCTTTCTGTGGTACAGAATAGGAAGAGATAGAACTGATGACATTTATTTTGAGTAGTCTTTAATTAAAGGAAAAATCTTTTTTTGCATTAGACTACTGATCATGGTATAATCCTTATGTTTAGCAATGAAATATTGTATATATTTATAATATTTTATTAATTTCTGAATTTAAGTGCAACAAATGCCAGTATTATGGGATTTAGCATACATAACAAACCATATAGAGGAATTAAATACATTAGTTATCATGTAGAAACCTCAAAAATTGTTATATTTTACTATCTGTATACTTTCTATTTTATGTGAGTTTTTGTTTTTATGTTGTACCAGTTAATTTTAATTCTCAGCCTGACTGAATAAAGAGATCCTTCCAGAAGAGAATGGATCAGGAAAGCCCGCCACTCTTCAGTGGATTAGACCAATGGTGTTCCTAGTTGAATGTGCTGTCAGTAATGGGCCCATCTGGAGGAGGAGAGTCACTGAGCATGGGGCCTTGGAGGATGCATCTCTACCATTCTTTCCTGCGCCATGCTTCCCTGCTGGCATTAAGTGGGAAGTTTTACTACAAAATCACCTTCTTCTATGATGTCTGAAACAGCCTATCATGGACTGAAATCTTTGAAACCATGAGTTACATAAAACTTTCCTCTTATATGTTGTGTATGTCAGACATTTTATTCAAGTCAATGATATATATATATATATATATATATATATATATATATATATTCTGTGAATGGGAATATAGTGTGATATGGTAAGCAGGGCAGAGATGGATATCAAAAAAGATGTTGAAAGTATTTGTTTTTGGATATATTTTAAAGATACAGATGCCAGCTGTTTATAGATTGTATTAGACACCACCTAAATGTCACTTAGGTCCTTTGCATCTCCTTCCAGAATTGTTTCTCTTCATAGCCATCACACCATAACCAACTGTACATACCATGAGCATGGGTGTCATCCACTTGAGTGCAGCCTTCCACCCTGATTGTTCCTATTCATGCTGACATGTGAAATATTTGGAGAGCAGCGGCAATTCTCATGAATGAGCAGTCTATATTTGAGGGTTAGATATTGTCCTAGGAGTGACATGACTAGTGTACAAATGCTTATCACTTTCTCTCACTGAGTGAACTTGCTTGTGATACAGTCATAAAACTTCCTTCTCTGGGCATTCCTCCCAGAGAATAGGTACCCGTGATAGTGATTTGCAACTGGACTATTTACTGGTTAGGTAGCAATAAGGAACTTATATGTTCCTTAGCAATAAGCTATTATATGTTTTTGGTCTGTCAGTAGATGGTGGAAACCCTAGCATGCAGGTACTACTTATTACATTTTATGTATAATTTGGGTAATGTATTAATGAAAGGTGAATCATAAGAAATACAGAGGCTATTGGTATTTGAGTAATTGAAGGCAAGAAATGCAAAATATAAGGAGTTTTGGAGTGAGCTGGCTTTTGTAAAATACACTGGAGTCTTGAGGAAAAAAAGGGCAAGAGAGACAAAAGATCCAGAAACTACTGGTCACTCAATGCATAGCTGTGAAAGACTGATAACCCTAGAGTATACTTTAAGAAGGATTATTGGCCTTGTATTTACAAGATGATCTGTGCTGAAAATTGAGTTCAGGATGTATTTACAAAAGTGGCGAGGCTGCAAAAGGAGAAAAAATATACAATTACTATATGCTTGCATGAATGTGTCCTGTCAGAAAAAAATATGGTAATATAACACATTTACAGATAATCTGAGAATAGGAAACTTTCAAAATTTTGAACATCTTAGAAAAAAATGAATCCCTATTCTTTTACCTTAGTAAAAGTAATTTCTTCTTATGTAAAATATGTGCATTGACTTCACAGGAGGCAGATATCTCACAAGAAATTATCCATTTTTTGAATAACAGCACCTATGACTCTCCACTGTTTCCACATTAAATAAACAGCATCAATTTATTAGACCCCCTGGAAAAGGGTAATATCCTTCCAGATCCAGGAATAAGTCACAGAGCATAACACACACAAGGCAGGTTGATATGCAATAGTCGGTAGACATATGTATGTCACTGTGACTTGAGGATTGCAGACTGATAAAGGGGTCAGGGCTATAAATATGAAAAGGGAAAAACATACTGAAAGAGAGGCACTAAATTCAAGGCTGTACATCGGTATTCTTGCAAAATCGTCTGGAACCAGATCTTTTAGTTTTTTGGGGTTAGGCTTATGTTTATGAATGTTATACATAAAATGTCTACATTTTATACAGTATACAAAAATGCAGAGATGCCAACTCTGTCCTCTCATAGTATTGAGAAACAAATCAAACAGTGTAGGGAGGTGAAAACTTCGAGTGCCTTGGGAATTTGAGTATGCTCCTATGAAGTTACAGATGAGACTGCCAAATGAGGGTGAGAAGGAATATACCAGTGAAGGAATTACAATATCTTCAAGGAGCTTGATGGTAGCTGTGCTCTGTGAGCAAGGATTGACAGTGGAGGATGCTTCCAAGGAATTGGCATCCTTAGTGTCAAGGAAACTTGGAATGGCAGAGGAAAAATATCAGAGGTTAATTTTTCAAATTAAAGTGGTCACAACTAACATAGCGATATAAAGCCTGAATGTTAGAACATAGATTGACTTACAATAATATATAATATTCATTAACCTTGAGTGTTCTTATATACAAGATAAACTACTAAATTTTGGGTTATTGAAATAGTTAAAAGTTAGCCATTATTCATCTTCGGTTATTTGGTTCATAATGCTTTGCAATACTTTCATTCTCTTGAGTGGTTTTATTCTATTTTGTTATGTTTGACATTATTGTGTGTAAAACTAAGCTCAACTATTTCAAATAGTTATTTAAAATAAAAAAGAAAGAGACATTATGATAGCTACTGTTAATATCCAATTGTCTTGTTGTGAAGTGCTGTGTTGCTTACATTGTTCTGTTCTGATCTCCTTAGATCTGTCCTCTTGTTTTATTCTCTTTTAAAAAAAAAACTAGAAATCATAGACCTTCATCCTATTTCTCTTATACATACACAGTATTTAAATGCTTTACTCAAAAAGGATACTATACCCACTTGAGGAAAGTCCTTGATAAGCTACCGTAAGTATATATTGTAAATAATTTAAAGATAAGATGTTTGAGAATTATTTTCAAAGTCTGTTTCACAGGTTGTCTAACAGTCCCAATAAATCCACCTGGTGATTATTTTCCCAGTTGTACTTCACCTGGAAGAATACTCACACGGTGTTTTCAGCCTTACATTGGCTGACTGACCTTTCCAGTGTGGAACTTCCAGGTGGAAGCTCTGACAGGGCCCCTGATCCAGGCAAGATTATATGTATCATGATGGAACAAAGACTGTTTGAAGTTTCCAGAGTTGCAGTTGTGTAGAGATGCCCTGAGATAGCTTGTTTTTTTAAGGTAAGGAGTAAGTTGTTGTACTTTATACTTCCTAATAAAAATAAGTTACAATTTTTGAAAGACTTCCTTGAAGTTTTTAGCATATGTACAGAGCTTGAGAATGCTACACAAGTGCATTTATTGATTGAATTACAAAATTGCTATTACAAATTCATTATAGATCTAGAGAGACTTTACAGCAGATAAAATCTGTACTTCAAATTTGATCCTATGGAAAGATTATGTAGCAGTGCTAGAGGCATTCTTGGGTAGAAACAGATTTGGTGTTTTGCTGGCAGGCATCAATAGTTCTTCATAGGCTCTGACAAATTTCTCATTTCTGAAACTAAACTTCGGGCATTCCCACTGGGTCATCCTTGCTAAATATTAGATGAAGGATGGTAATAGACTTTGCCCAGTGTGCATTTTATTGGCAAAGATGAGGTGGATCATCATTATCAGTCCAAGGAGTCAAGTTAACATAGGTGAGTTGCGGAGTGGAGAGGGAACATCAGGGGTAGATATATCATTTTCTCTCAGATTGTCAATCATACAATGCTATTATAAAAGTTCTGTACTGCCCTGTGGTATTAAGCAAGCAATATCGTTTGATAATGTGGTTTACTTGTTAAAATAATCTCATTGACTCTTTAGCCTTTCCTGATACATTGGCCATATTTTTAACTTCTCAATAATTTTGCAGCATATAATAGTTTTTCTTTAGGATTGGCTTGCTGGAGATTCTAGTTTAGGACATGAACAGATTGTGAAGCTTGATGAAGAAATAGATAATCCAGATAATCAAAGAAAATAAGATAATCCAGAGGCACCCTACATGTAGATAGATAAGTGAAAAGTTGGGTCATTTTTGCAAGATTTGGAAGAAAAGAGAGGCAAGTTTTAAGATATCACTAACTATATTTTTAGCATATTCTTTGAGAAGACATGATTTGAACATTTTAAGTCTGGGAGATGGGGTATTTTCTTAGTTTTTAAATGCAACAGTTGACATAGAACCCTATAGTGCAATGAAGACTAAAAATTAAGGAAGGCGTGCTTGAGTCATGGAACTTTCTCCCTCAACGAAAGAGAAACTGAAAGATACTTCACATCCTCTGAGGAATCACTAAAGTCAGTGCTACTCTCAAGAGCATGGATAATGAAAATCCAGAGAGACTTAAAGTATGCCTCATTTCATTTTTTAGTCAGAAGTATATGAAATTTTGAAAATTACAGCAGTTGCTGAATTAAATTGCAGCCGTAACTTTAGGGAGGAAGTCAACTGAAAATACTTTTTCCCTATCTCGAATATGAAACAATCGTTACATGTAAATAGAAGTTACATGGCAGACTTTTGCTATCTTAGCCTAGGACTGCATCCTATTTCCAGTCATTTGTTAAAGTCCAGTCAATGAAGAACTTGGTCATCTCATTATTCTGCACAATTTCATGCTAGTTCACTGACTTTGCTATCATTCTGCATGGAGCAGCAGTGACATTGTAGTCTTTTATAGATTATGTAAATGCAACACTGGAAATAATATACTGTTTCTGGTACCAATTCTATATTAGGCAAAGTATGAGTGTTAAAATAATAAGACACAGCAACAATTTCTCAAATTTGGAAAAGATTAGCAGTACATATGAACATGGCAGCTCTCAGCCACTAGTACTATATATGATTAAATTTTCTCCTTCATTCTCTGAGAATTAGGGTATTGTCATTGACTGCATAACTGTACTTTGTTACTGCCATATCTTAGGCTGCTGAGACATGGAAAGAGAAAGTACCACACAGGAAATTTCCTCTAATTCAAGGGAAATGGAATCTTCACATATAAATTCACTCGTAGTCTATTGGTGAATATTAAGTCACTGCTTTCAGCTACAAGACAGGCTTAGAAGTGTCAGACTGGCAGGTACATGCTCACACAAGTCTCGCCAGTGGAAGAGAGCAAGAATAGATTTAGAGTGATGATGATCTGCTTGTTACAACTTGGAAGGCCATGAAAGTAAGTAATACTGCATTGTAGGTTTTGGATACAAACTAAATTTTAAATTTCTTGCCAATTACAATTAATTGATTGCAGCTCTTTAGACTTCTTTGATAAGAAAAATGTTTTGAATAATTAAATGCCTACAAAAAAAGAAAGAGGCAGAGGTTAGAAGAATTGATGGTAATACTTATCAGTATTATGAGATGCAGAATGACAGTGGTAAAAGCTCAGAAAAATAAGTTGAAATAAATAATGATGATATGCATGTTGAATGATGTATAGTATGGTACTGATGTTTCATGTAAATTATCTGACTTTCATATATGTACTTTGTAAGAGAATTGTTATTTTCCTCATTTTGTCAGTGAGAGAGCTGAGGTACAGAAAATTTAATTATCATGCTTAAAGTTACAAACAGTAAATGAAAAGGTGAATCATTTTATCATCTAAATGTTTGCTTTCCTCCAATATTCATATTTTGAAATTGAAATCCTAACCGCCAATGGGACAGTATTTGGGAGGAGAGATTTACATGCAGTTTGACTCACACAGGGAACATCTCATATTCGTTGTAAGAAACTCTTTAGGTTTACAGATTCATAACTGTCTTTCATTCCTCCTTACGACATTTACTGCTGATGATTCTGTATTACACTCTAAAAAAAGGTGTCATACCTTCCCTATGTAGTTGTATTTTATAAAGTTCCTTTTTTTGTATTCTTCTTATTTGGAAAGTTGAAAGATCAAAATTCTGTCTGACACTAATGTCATGTTAGGATTCAACATTATAACTAGTAATACTCCTGTCTGCATAGTAGCAGATAGAGGTATGGCCCCAAGGCTTGCATATAGAGACCAATGGTTAAACGAAATAACCATTTCAAAAGGCAGCAGAAAACCACTTGATTCAGATTTGGAAGATGGTTTCTTTGGTGTTTTCATTTAAGACAGTAAGTCTGGGTACCTTAAACAAATCTAGGCTTAAGAAGAAATTGCTTTATAGAGCTCAAAATAATTTTGGTTGGTTATGTGAGTTAGGGTTTATGCTATTCATAATGCAACATGTTTACCAATTGTAATGTTGAAAATTGAATATTTATGAAGATTTATGAAAACATGTAATACATAAAAATTTCACTTGGGTGATCTCCATCCAACAGTTTGTTTCTTTTCTTAAAATATTTGCTTTGGCTCTTATCCAGTAGTTTTTCTCTTCTCTGAAATTATTCTTTTTCAGTAGCAAAACTCAATTCACTTAACTTTTCTTTTTTCTTTATCTATGTCACTTCTTTTCATGTATGGTAGCTAATGTATCTTCTGAAATCAGAATTTTCAGGATACTAGAACTTCTCTTGTATATGGAAATGATTTATTAAAGAACAACAGATTTCCTCCCTTGAATAAAATTCTGGTAACATAAGTTACACTCAATATGAAATGTATCTTAGGTAAATGGGACATTTAGGCAATTGCTCTACATTTTTATTCTAAATAATGTTGAGGAACATAAAATTGTTGCACAATAAAGTACATGTACACATTATTTTATTTTAAGTAAAAAATGGATAATAAAGCAACACTTCAACTCACTTTTCTAAATTATTTTGGCATCTGTTACACTTCATCCAGAAACTTCATGATAAATAAATCTTTTTTAGAGAACTGACCAATCTTTATGAATTGAGAATGATCGTTGATTCTATGTCTTAATTTTAACTCTAGTGAAGTAAGAGTGGACAATTTAGAAAGAAACATAAAGGTGATATTCTTTCTTCTTAAAGACAGAAGCTTGAACCAGAATGTATCACAGTGTGTAGCTCTAATCATGAAAGCATTTTCTTTGCCCGCAGCGACTCTAACAGGTTTATCTTTATCACTGTTATTAAAGACATTAGTTTCCTTCCACTGCTTTTTTCTAAGCTCATCATTAGACAACTCTTCAAGCTTTCTAAGACCACTCTGAGTATATGATATTTGATGAGGTTATAACTATGTAGCTAATATGGGTACTTATTATTTTCTATATCAGAGCTTTGGAAATGCAGCTCTTACATTTGCTTCAGCAGATAAATCATTGAGTGTGCTTTTTAAAAGTGAAATTTATTCAGTCTTGAAGCATTTAGAACATTTGTATTTTATACAAATACACTTCAGGAAGCCTTATAATACATAAAGTTCAAGAAGTTCTTTCAAACACAGAAAATAAATGGAAAATAATGAGACTTGTATAGTGCATTGTATGTGTAAGTTATCATATCATCAAGGATATTCAGTCTTTGTTTTCTTCTGTTCATTTCTCTAATTCACTCCAAAATGAAATTCTTGTGTTTTTGAAAAAGTTCAAAGATAAGCTCATATCAAATCTGTTGCTTAGATTTGTGAATGACTTCCCTTGAAATTATTTCAGTAAATTGAATAACAATTGAAAGGAATTTTGATATATTAATTATATCTCATGTGTTTAAATAGCCTTTGCAAAATATACACAGGAAAGATTCATTAAACAATAATTGACTCCAGATTTATTGTTAACAAAAATAACTGCCAATTCACTCTATTTTTCTGATAGTTGGTAATTAAAAGTTAAGGTGTTATCTTTTTTAAATATAGAAGAACTTTGGAAGTTCCACTAATTAAATTTGTTCTTAAACTTGTCAAAAATATTAAAGAGATAGGTCAAATATATATTAGCTATAATTATCTTACTTGCATTTACTATTTTTAGCAAGGCAGATTGCTTCTCTGCATTTTCAAGCAGACTGTAATTATTCTTGTCAATTTTAGATGCACTACTCTCTGAGAAACAGTGCAATTTGCTCCTAGACCAACTTACTTTATC
This sequence comes from Hydrochoerus hydrochaeris, assembly GCA_004027455.1. Lineage (NCBI taxonomy): Eukaryota > Metazoa > Chordata > Mammalia > Rodentia > Hydrochaeridae > Hydrochoerus > Hydrochoerus hydrochaeris. The sequence goes on from PVLA01000984.1 coordinate 371,690, forward strand.
AATTGAAATTCAAATCCTGAAATAGGATGCTTTCCAACTTAATCCAAAGAGAATATCTACAAAGTTTTCTCTTATTCATCTCATTTCTAATCTGTTGGAATATTATGCCAGAAGAGACTGAATAGCTTATGCATGTTGAAGACAGTTCTTAATTACTTACTCTTCTACAGTGTAAAATAATGGAGATTAAGTATTACTTGTCCTAAATGGTAGTATTACATTTTAAAAGATTTTGTAGACTACATATATCCCAACAAAAGGATATAAATTGTTAGATAAAGCCTAACTAATAATTTTAATATTTACAATACTAAAATGCCTGCATAGATATACACTAATGATCTTTAATGTGTATATGGCATTTTATTTATGTTACGTGGTGGGATCAGCAAAATATTAATATGTCTTTTAGAATTTTCTATTTTAGCTTTATGTTGGTAACTCTAAATACCTTTAACAAAATCTAAATAAAGGAATTATGATGCCTTTTATCCTGAAGTTTTTAAGAAAAATCATTATACATAATAATTTCAATTGGCAAAGAAACTCTGTAAATTATCTATTTACCTATCTCAAGTCAATTATTTACCTACTTTGGTAAACTTCTATGCCAAAACAGGAAGGTAAAGAAAGAGTATATGGATCCTTCTGGAGGGAATCATTTAGAATCTATATGCTTTTGTTTCATTGGAAATGTAAGGCAATCTAGTTTTAAAAATAAATTCCAGGCATTTAGTTATATGTTTCTCATTCAGAAAAGTGCAGAAAAGTACATTATATGGAAAAGTTAGTTTGCACAGTTTCAATGTAGTTATTGTATAAAAGTCTAAAACACTGTAGTTTTACTTATTGAAAACTTATTGTAGCAGCTCAGTAGCTCTTACAATTTTGCAAGTATTCCAAAAGACAATATGTGTACATGCATTAAAAGGTTGCACCCTGAAGTCTAGAGTTTAGCTCAGAGGGAGAGCACTTACCTAAAAGTATGTTTGCTTCTCCGGGTTCAATATTTAGTAATGTGAGTAAATGGATAGATAGATAAACATAAGGAAATAGTAACTACTTAAGAAAATAATATCAGGGTTAAAACACCTGAGAATCCAAAAATACCAAAATCTGCTTTCAGAATAATTTTCTACACAAAGAGAAGAATAAATATGGAATGCAGTTAAGCATGTGACAAGGAAATGGAAATTAAATAACTCTTCAGCTTTTCTAAAATGTGGTTTTGTTTCTATTTTCTCCTTTTTAAGAATTAATTGACATCCCAAGAATACAACCCTATGATCAATGATAAACTAATATGGTGTCTTCAGTAACTATGTGCTTTTGGAGGTTCCAAAAGGCATCGAACATCAGTATGATGTCTCCAAATTCAGTGAGACTGGTTTTAGAATAGGAAACATGAGTTAGAAACACTGAAGCATTATTTATGTTTTCCCCCTTTCACTTTGTTAGAAACACTGAACAGTTTTGTCTTTTCTAATTCTGGTTACACTGTTGATTTAAAGAGAAAAATCTTAAAAGAAGTAACGTTTATAGACACCTTCAGAGTTTAGTTTTAGAATAAAAACTATTTGAATAATCAGATCTTTACATTCCTAAGATAAAATAAATGTGTAATCTTTTACCTAATTTTGCTCAATTCAGTTGTTAAGAAGATAGAAGTGATAAAGACAATGCAAAATTTAACATTCTAATACTGAGGTACACTCTTCGGCTTAACACTTTGGGGAAGTAACTGTCTCTGATATCAACTCCAGAAGACATTTTTGTCGCTAATGTAATAAGTTTCTGTAATGGCAGTGAACAAACAAAGGATGCTTGTTATTTTTTAAGAAAGGATAATAATGAATCCAATCACCCAGGAGAACAGGGAAGTCTATTTTTCCATCATATGTTATGACTCTGATTTTTGCTCTTGATTCTCACCGTAGACCTGATTAACGCAGCCAGCAGTATTCATGTCAGAGCCTCAATGTTGGAGAGCCTTGAAATTTCCTCTGCCATATTATTTAGCCCACACTTTGTACTCAGTCTTTCAGCAGTTCTTAGGTCATGGACAAAATGTAGACACACTCTTGGCTAGAATTAAACATTTATGTCCTCTTAAACATGCATGCCCTCTCGTTCAGTTTCCAATAAAATTCTCACCGCCAGCTGCGACCTCATGAGCCCGACCATTACTGCCTTCATTTGTCTCTGCAAAACGCTATTTTGAGCACTGTTTTTGCCCATGATGCACTGCTTGCAGCATTGTAAGACACATCAGTAACCTGCTTTCCTGAGCCTTCCAAATTCTGCCCATAAGCAAGATGCAAAAGTTTTCTAAACCAGGGTCAGGCAAGGAACACTCTTGATGGCCAAAAAAGTGAGAGCCTTCCACAAGGGCATTGGCAATCCTGCTTCCCATTTCAACATCCTATCTTTGTGAAGCAGTGCTTTCTATAGTGAGAACAACCAAAATGAGGTTACAAAATAGGACATAAGCAACATACTTTAGGTGTCATTGTCTTCTATCATCTCCAGTTGGAGTCAATCTAATTTCAGGAAAACAAGCTTGAATCTCCAACTGATTCTGCTTGATAGTGAGTTGTATACTTACTTCATTATATACTGCAACGTAGTAATAATAGAAATTAGGTGCACAATAAATGTGTGTGTGCTGTCAAAGCAAACACAAGTGCACAATAAATGTAATGCACTTAAATTATCCCCAAACAATCTCTTCCATGCACTGGGGAACAAATTATTTGCCAGACACCTCTTAGTGCCTGATGCTAAAAAATTGGAACCACTGTTCTAAGTGTGTGACTAACTCTTTAGATCATTGGGCACTGTCTAACGGTGTGATCTATTCTTGTGTATGTGTGCATGTGTGTGTGTGTGTGTGTGTGTGTGTGTGTTTAGAAACAAAGAGTATCCTTTACAATCCTCTGTTAAATGGAGAATTCCATTTTCAGACTCTTTCATTTCATTTTAAAAAGAAGAAGGTAATTATTTTATCTTTACAAGGTATTAGTTTTTTCCTGGAGTTGATAATGTAAATAGAATGATAAAGATGATGAATTATGTATTTATATAGTTAAGTTTCTTGAGTTGACATATTTCTTGAATATCTGTATACAGATTTTCCTTTTACCTAAAATAAGAATAGTTTTATCCTTTCAGATTTTGAATAGTAAATTTCACAATTAAAGTTTTATTGCCAGGTAACCCGCTCAGCAATAAGACTGAGAGAGACCCTTCTGCCTCTCTCCCAGACAGAAGCTGTCTGTCTCTCAATGAATATATTCCACTCTTAAAAATTAAAATTTAATTGCCAAGTTGAATTGTTCAACCTTGATTATTTTATGGCATTTGGTATATGTAAAATTTCCAATTGAAATTATGTATCTATTGAAGTATCATAATGTCAAAATACTTCTAAGTAAGCAACTTTTATTCTTAATAAAAAGTATATAAATATTGCTTATTTCATTTTGTTATATTGGACAAGGGTCAAAATTTAAATTGAGTTATTTCTATTCTATGTTTTTCTATGGAGCCCTGTGTGCCATTATTCTTATTTTTGGTGACTTCAACTGAAATAGAGTTCTCAGTAGAAAGGTGTTATTCATTGCTTTGTGTAATAACATATGCCAAGAGAGAGAGAGTCTCACTATGTCTATTCTATCCTTTGTAAGGTATTAAACATATGATCCTACAAATTAATACCAAAAATACTGCATGCATATCCTTTACTTTTCAAGAAAATAAATGAGATCATAAAGGTAACTCAAAAATATCTCATTTTGTTTTATTTTATATTATTTGTTATAGTACTATTAATGGAAAACTAAATATAAAATTGAAAGCAGTATCTAAAAATAACTGTGTACGTGAACAAATAGAAATATAACATTTTACAGCATTTAGGTATTTGATTAACAAGGTTGAAAAGAGAAGTACTATAAATTGAGTAGAATTAAGTGTTATTTTCCTTATTACATATGATTGTGATTAAACTGTTATTATTGTATATGTGAAATTATGCCAGTTTTTTACTCCTCATTTTATAAGCGCTTATAAATTAGAAAAAATCAATTTTTTAGCTTTGATCTTTTCAGCAATTTATTTTAAAAGTTATTGCAAATTGCTATAGTATGCTGTATTAACTTATGTTTGTGATAACCTTTAGCTAATTTTTATTGCATTGCAACTTGTGTCATTAACTCTATTAATGTGGTCTCATTAGTATTATTTCTGACATTGATACTAGTCAATGTTAATAGCTATACCTAAAATATTTTTATCACAATTTTTCAATTTTGTTAGATATGCCTCAGACATATTTTTTTAAGGAACAAGTAGCAGTGAGGCTGTAAACTGATGTGTATACCATATTTGAAGCCTAAATCTTTATTTTATAATACTAAGATATCTGATTCCCTAACTGTCCTATCACAAATGGCTGAGAAAGCAATCTTTAGGTATTTTTAATCTAAACAAAATTGACCTGAAATTAAATGATTTTTTAAGTTTTGATAGTAATTTCAGATCACTAGATACTATCACTGTTTTCCCTCTTTAAAGTATAATTGGACTTGATTAGTAATATTGAACTTTCACAAAATGGGAAAAACCATCTCAAAACCTATTGAATATTGGTTTTATAATTATTTTTACATAACTGGTTATGAGACTGTCTAAATACTGAAGAAATATTTCATTGTATTAGAACCAAGCAAGATTCTCCTGTGTCTCAATTAGAGTTATTTAAACTATTAAAGCAATAATTGGGGATCAATGTCTGTTTTACAGTTTTGTAATTTTGCTCTTGACTTGTCAGTTGAATTACAATTCTCTTTGTCTATAATGCTGATTTAAATTACTGAAAGACACTGGCATGATACCAAGTAAATAGTGTTTAACGTTTCTCGGATTTTATTGTTGATGCACAAGTTTAGATGCTTTTAAAGATCAGTAGGATGCAACAAATAAGACTTTACTTTTGAATTCTTATTTAGGACAGGCTAACTTTTAACTGAGGATATGGACTGTGGATTTAAGCAGGTATTTGCAGATATGAAACTGTGAAACTACACTTTTATGTGTGACCGGTACCTGTGATTTTGTCTATTCTTAGGGCAGAAGGATTAAATTAGGGAATGTACAATGTCAACACAAATTTATAAATTAGATGACCATAAAATTAAGATAAATAAAAGCAAAACCATACATTAAAAAAATAAAAGATTTTATTTTAGGTCAAAATGGAGTTTTTACAGGTAAAGTGCATGCTACACATTACTGCAGTTACATTACATGTATAATATTTGTATCCCTTATTATATTCTTCCTGAACAGTTGTTGATATCGAACATGGTTAAATATTACCTAAATACTATGCTAAGTGGTGTACAATTATTACCTAATTAAAGCATTCTAACAACCCAGTGAAGCTCATGCTGTATTTTCATCATGTATATAATTATTTTGAGACAGAGGGGTTGCACATAACTACGAGACCCATAATTAAGTGTCCCCTAACCAGGGAGAGGTTTTATCTTGCATGACTTTGCTCAACAATGTAGCAATAAATAGCAAGTATGCAATACAAATATATTATCTTTAAAATAACATGTTTTCCATGAGGATTTAGCTGTTACTAGCTCAACAGACAGAGACATTGGGAAAAGTGCTTGCAGGAGGCTTCCTAGCTTACACTCTCCACCTGGGCAGCGAGCCTCGGTCCCTCAAAGACTGAAAAGAAAATGGCAATGCAAGGTAGGCAGGAGGTTTCCTGTCTGCCAAAGATGTTGGGAAGCATAAAAGTTCTAGTTAAAAAGGAGCAGTGACTACTAGTTGGCGGGTGACTAGTAATAAAATTCCTTCGGTTTTTGTTTTTGGAAAGTACATTTTCCAGCCTCAGCCTTAGAGCTCCGCAGTGACGGAACCACCAGTACATAGATACAGATGTAGAGGAAGATCGTAGGTCACAATTTCTAGTAAAGTGCTCTAAAAGAAAAAGCAGGTCCAGGGTTGGATCAGTTGGTTTTCGGAGTATCCTTATGGATGATAGAGCTGAACGATAAAGGGGAAAGGTTCTCTGGTGCAATGCTGGTGCGGTAAACCCAGCGTAGACTGCCTGACTCGCAGCTTCTGTGTATCAGAGAAATAATAAATCTCCCCAGTTGGTATAAGAGCTGGTTTTAAGGACTCTGCTATTAAAAGCCAGATCTAATTACCAAGATATGGAAATGATTTCATGTTTCACGTTATGATTATTACTACTAAAATTTATTACAAAAAGCATACTCCACTGTGCATCCCACGATAGCTGCTAAAAAATTAATTTTAGTTTATACTACCCCAATTCTTAACCTTATCAACTCTTTAAATTTAAGTACAATGAGCATAAAATTTTTTTTTTACATTTCCCATTGTTTAAATCATGTTTTCCTAATCAGAATAGGGACTGTTTTTTATATTTTTAGTTCTACAATGATACGTGATTTAGAAATGATATCTAAAGTCCCTAACACCTGGGGTTCTGCATTACTAGTGCAAACAAAGGTCTGTCTCTATTCTATCTTTATTGATTTAAAATTTTACTTCATTTTGTTCTATTTTTTACTTTGTTCTATTTTATTAGATAAATGTCATTTTGACAACTTAGCCAAATAAACATTTTAAATTATCTTTGAATATAAATAAAACTGATCACAAAAATAGACAAATCTGATCCCAAATTTATACTTTATTTAATCTTATTAAATAATGAATAAACTAAAGTTATAAACTTTATAAGAAATGTGAAAAAAATACTTTCAAAATTTGTCATTGAGGCATACAATTGGGTTAAATCAAGAGAACTTTATATTGAATTTAGATTGCTGTCACACAGTTTCATTTCTGTAATCCCAGCTACTCAAGATGCTGAGACATGAAGATCATAAATTTGGGACCAGCTTGGACAATTAGTGAGACTTTTTCTCAAAATTTAAAAGTGTGAAAGTTCTGGAAATGTAGCATAGTTGGACAGCACTTGCTTAGCACACAGAAAGCTCTGGATTAAAGCCCCAGTACCTCAAAGCATTCTTATTATAGTTGTGCATATAAGATCTGATTTATTTATTACCAAAATATAATTGTCATTACTTTGCAGAAAATTCCACTTTTTACTATTTTTAATACAAGAAATGTAATATGTCTTGATGGTCTACTTAGATTAAATTCTGCATACATCAGATGATTCATGCCTTTTTACAGCATTTTCTTAATGGCAAGCCTAGATAGAATCATTATATCTGGGGACCTTCAGCTTTATTTAATGTTGATGTTATTATTCAAATTCATTAGTCATAGTCTAAAAATGTGTCATTAAAACTTGTTGTTATTTCAGAATGTGTGACATATGATCAAACATTTATCAGTAATTCATGAAAAATAGAAAATAAATTTGAGATATATCCTGCAAAATATTTCATTCAACCATTCATAAATAATTTTGATACTATGAATAGATATTCATGCCAATAAACACTAACACATCTTCAATAACTCCAAAAGTAAGAACCAAATTTCAAAATATACAAGAATTCTGACCTTAAATTTCCTCATGGTTTATGCACACAGCTAGGTCACACCTCCTGAAATTTAGCAGGTGGGAAGGAGAAATGTGCCCATAGGACAGAGAGAAAATTTTCTTAGAGAAATTCTTTTTCTCTTTGTGATTTAGGCTTACACTGCTCTGACTTCTGTACACACTTGAGGAATTGCCACATATTGTATTTATCTCTCGAAGAATCTAGATTCTTAAATATCTCATCCTTAAGTGAAGATATGTTGTAACTCAGTTTTGCAGTGATTCTGAGAATAATTTCAGGTGAAGTTTGTGATGTACACTTTAGGTAGACATTTTCAGAATTCACATCACTTTATTCACTCTATGAATATGTTAATAAATGTAAAAAGATTATCATGGATACAGTTTTATTTTAGATGTTTTAAAATAGAAAGTGCAAATAGTTTATAATTTCAGAATTTAAAGATAACCAGTATGAAATTGGTTTATTTTTAATCTTGTGTACATGGATATAAAATTAGAGAAATACTATCATTTAAGAACAGAAATGTGAATTATTCTTAGTGACTGACACACTCTTCTTATAGTTACCAAAATTAACAGATTTCTACCAAAAAGTAACTGAAAACTTTCTTTATATTCCTATAGCTTATTTTTTAATTTAATCAATCCCTACAAAATTGAAGATCTATCCAAAATACAAAAAAAAACCTCTTTGTGAAAAGTGATTAGTTTAGAAAATGCCACCTTTATTTATCCATGCCATTAAATATCCATCAAAATATTACTGATATGATAATGTAATTATTGAATGAAAATATCATAAAAGCTAAGGCAAAAATAATTTTATTGGTTATTATACTTACTTATTTTATGCATGACTTTAAAAATAATAATTATTCTGAAATGTGATTCAAGATTATATTATAAGTTGTCACTGATTGTATACATTTATTTTACTAATAAAATAAAAATTGCCAAATATCTAGCCTAGCATGGAAATATTTTACCTGTTAATTGAAATTTGTACATGTGGCAGATTTTCAGTCTTTTAGTTTCCATTTCTCCTCTGAATTTTTCATTTTTTTTGGTTTGAGAGTTGACAGATAAGTTAGACACACACACACACACACACACACAGTCTCTCAACAATCATGGTACGAACTTGTCAAATGAGGCCAAAGGGTTTGTTAAATGTTTATTTTTAATACATAAATAGCTTATTCAAAAACTAATATACAAACAGTAAGAATTAAAACTTATGACAAGATTTTACATCTATCTATCTATATAATAGTCACATATGCATATAAAATCAACCTAAAAGTCAGTTGTATTTTTCATCACATAGAATTTCTTTGTTAAAAGTTGATACTAGAGCTGAGGATTTAGCTCAGTGGTGTAAGTGCCTGCTTGGCAAGCGTGAGGTTGTGAGTTTGATCCCTGGTACCAAAAAAATAAATAAATAAACTAAAAGTTGATACTATATACAGAACCATTAGAGACAGTCATCGCAGAAGTCCAGCATGGGTGTAACATATCAGAATGAACATGAAAAATGAGGAGTTTTGTGTAATAGTTTTCATTATTCACCATAAGAGAAACTTTACACAAACAGCTAGACATTAGCCCATCTTTGGCACTGTCGTGTGAGAACTGGGATGATATAAAACACGGGAATCATGGCAGTGAAAGCAGAAGACATAAATGAGTCCAGTCACATTAATTCTCACTTTCCAAATCTAAACTACTGTTTCCTATCAAACTCACTTTCTAAGAGATACAACATGCTACGGATCTTTTCTTTTAAAGCATTCTTCCTTTCTTGTCCTCTTTCTCTGCTTCCATACCTGCACTAATGGGTGTGTGCTAGTTCTATCTACCCCTCTCTTTTACCTTTTATAGCAATTTTCCCCTGAAAAGTTAATGCTAAGGGAACTCTCTGTTGGTGCCCACTTCTTAAAGAACTTAAACTAATGTAACAATCGTGTTTGTTTCAACAAATATGTTCTTATTTCTCGTTTCTTTCCATTAAATACATGTCTTTATTTTCTTATAAAAGCTTTACAAAACAGCAGAATGAGTACAAAAGTGAGAGAAACCAATGCACAAACACTGGGAGTGACAGAAAATGGTCATAACTGTGTGTTGTGCCATCCTTAAACAATGACGGGGGGAGGAAATTGTGATAAATTTCTGAAAGATCGTTGGTTACAAAAGCATATTAAAAGGAAAAACAGCAGATTAAGTTATGTTTGTTCTCCAACATGTGTTCTAGTTTTCCATTTTTCATTGTTTAATAGTTATGATGATTTTAAACCTTTTTAATTTGACTTTACTCTGCTTTATTATTTAGGGAAACTAATCCAAAGTCAAATGTCAGTTCCAGTTCAAACTGAATGTATATATACATCTACCATTTTTAAATTTCTGCTTTTAAAAAAATGATTAGGGCATACTGATAACTAAAATTTATTTTAGTATTTTAATAAATATACAAAATTTTACATGTAATGTTTTTCCATGTAAATTCATTATTACTTTTCGCTCATTTGTGGTGTCCAGTTTTTCAAACTGTATGACAACTGATTCAAATGTTTTTCTTTAAAGAACATACACCGTGGAATATGAGTCTAAAGTTTCTTTAGTGACATCTCCTGCAGAGAGTATATTCCATATTATAAAGACGTGACAAAAAGTATACATTCAGAAAAAATAAGTGATTTAGCAGTTTCCCTATATAAATATTTTATATTTAAAAACTAAGTACAAACAAATTATAGTGAAATTTTGTAATTTTATGTTGCCGTTGGTTCCATTCTGAGTTAAAGTTGGGCTTTCTTATGCCATATACAGGGCTTAGTCACTCTTGGCGCTATTTCCAACTCTCTATTGCTCCCCAAATGAGCATCCAGGTCACCACCTCCCACGAGTCAGTCAGCTAAACACAAGCCACCTGATTGGTCGTCTAGATTCCCGCATTTTGCATGGACTCTGCCCATTTGTCCGGGTGATCGCCTCTCATACACAACCCGATTCTGGGACCTTGTACTTGCTTACGGTAAGCCAATTAAAAGTCTATGGAAACCTGTCCGTAAATGTTCTAGACCACAATAAAGTCTTCGGTCTCTTGCTCTTGCTCTCTCGCTGTCTCCTGTCCTGCATCCCTTGCTGGTTGACTGTTCCCAGTCAGGTTCTCCCCTCCCCTTTGCCTCTGTGAGGTACACTGTCCTCTTATTTCTGGGATTTGTAAAGCCCATATTATCTCACGTATTTTCTTGTACTACCAGATTTCAGACCCCCAGACCTAACTTCTTTCCCATTCAGAGGACCCCTAGAGAGTGATTTTCTTGGTAGAAACTAAATGTGCACAGATTAAAAAACAGTCACAAGGAACCAGCTTCCTGTGAGGGAGGCAATCGGTGTGGTGGTCAAGGGTCAAACAGTTCCACACCAACAGTCCACCAGGATAAAGAAATAGTTCATGAAAGGCGCTGTAAATATCCAGGACCTTCTTCACTGGAGCCCTTCTGATGAAGGGCAGTAGTTTATAGCCGCTCTTTAGAGAGAATTCAAAACAAACAAGAAGGAAAATCTAACCAAAATATTATGGAACGTTAGTAAGTTTGGACTCAAGCACTTGTCCTACTTATTTCAGACTTATTTCATACAAATTAAAATTTATCAAGGAATGTTAATATCTTCACTTTCTGTGAATCTGTTTGTTTTTCACAAAGGTGTCTGAAGTGTGAATAATATTTTACTACTATAAAATCAACCTGGATAATTATATTTTTACCTAAAAATAAAATAGCCTATATGATTTATTTTTCATTGTTTAGATTTTTTGGGTCAAGGATGTAGTACCTGTCTTGCAAGTGCAAGGTCCTGAGTTTGATTCTCAGTACCCTGGGGGAAAAGGAGGTAGATTTTTCTTTTTCTCCCTAGGTGTCTCTGTGTCTCTGTCTCTGTCCCTGTCTCTGTCTCTGTCTGTCTTTGTCTCTCTCTCTCACTCTCTCTCACTCTCTTTTTTCTGTTTTTCCCTCTCCACTCTCTCTCCTTTTTCCTCTCCTCTCTTTTTCTTTTATATTAGGGACTCAACCCAAGGCCTTCATGTTTCTCACATTTAGGTAAATCTTAAACCCCTTTTCATTTTTTAAATTTTGTGATGGGTTCTTGTCAGTTGCTAAATTTCCCAGGCTGTCTCAAGTTTGTGATCCTGCTGCCTTAGCTGTCCAAGTCACTGGGGTAACAGGTAGATTTTTCTTTTACTTTGGCAGGTAGAAAGTATTTTGAATAAGTATTTTTTCTATGACCAATATAACAAATGTTTATATATATTTAATTATATTTGTTGGTGGTGAATGTTGATTAGACTAATCAGTTTCTGAGAAAAAGCAAGAATGAAATAGGAGCAAAAAGTGTATGTGTCAAACTCTTATCATGCCCTTAGAGATGAAAATGAAAATAAAAGCCAAAAGTTTATATGTAAGTATTAGATTCATGGAGGGATTTGAAGATTTTGTATTGTGCCTCTTGGGAGCCTTGCTAAGATAGATCAGTCACTATTTTTTTAAAAGAAATCTTGCTATTTAGAGTGTCACATTCACTGATGCACATGACACAAGCATTTTAATGCAGAATCATTCCAAAAAAATAGAAAAATAATCTTCTAACATAGGCCACAGATAGACCCTGAATGCCAACTTGCGTACACAAAAAAGAGTAGGCTATGACAAAATTTTTACTGCCCACAAGCAAGGTTATATAGCAAAATATTTGTTGGCAAGCATGTTTGTGTCTATCTTCTGAGAGTTAGATTTTAATGGTTATAAAATCTCAAAGTAAAAAAGACTCATTTTTTAAAAAAATAACTATGCAGTGGTTGAATAAGCATAACAATCTAAAATTAAAGACTATTTTTCCAAATAGTATCAAGTATATTTCCATGGCTACTCTAAATAAAATGCTTACAAGGTATGTTTTGTACATCTGCCAAATCATTCAGTTGGGAAAGCAACTGGTGAATTGCTCACATATTTTTCTCACCTTCTTGTAGTTGTGGATAACAAATATATCAAAACAGATCTTAATGAATGTAAGTTGGCATATTATTTAATATTCATTAGTTTTTGGAGGATAATTTTTATATTATTCATTGGCATATTTTGATTTCTATCAAAAGAGATACAATTAAAACACATGAGTATTTGTTCAAGAAGTATGATTATGATTTTGCTGTGCTCTTTTACTTTCTGGATAAATAATAGCTGAGATAACCCTGTAGAGCATAATAATTATTCTCCAAAAATAATACTTAAAAGCAGTCATATTTATGAAGTGCACAATTTTTCATACTGTTTTGGCTGCAAGAAATACTCATTGGATAGTAAAAAAAGACCAAGATGTGGCTGTGTTGCACTCTAGGTAGGTACTGTGCCATCTAAACATCCCTTGATTCTCAACAGTTGGACAAGTTTCAGCTGGAAATGTGGTCATTTTTAACAACCCATGAATGGTTGAGATAATTATGTGCAAAAGTATTATTGATTCTAAGCCCAGAGATGCAGAACCTAAAACATCATTTCTCTCAATTTGTAAGTATTCAAAATAACTATCTTCCAATAGAAAACAGTAGTTACTTTAAGGGAGGTAAATCTTTTTAGTGGAAAATCTCCAACAGACATTTTAGACTGAATTTTCCATCACTTTTGCTTCAGCAAAAAAGTCCCATCCTTGTGTAGATCTGTGTTACTATAGTGGTAAATAATTTGGTATACTTAAGTAATAGGCACCTAAGAAAAGTTGATAGGCTGCTCACAGGTTGAATTTAACCATAAGATAATCTCATCATCAATTTGAAGAGAGCATCTACTTACATAAATCTTACAACAAAGTTCTTACTTATGGAAGGTACATACTTTTATGAAGTAAATGGTACCTCTGTTGATGAAGTTCATACATTCCATGATTCTGGGAAATTGGCCATGTTTGTGTTCAATACGAGTTGTGGAATTCACATGGAAGCAAAATTTTGCCTAAAGCTTCTGTTTGCTAACCTAATGTTTGGGAACAGAAGTATTCCTGAGGTATTACTGTACTTCTCAATGTAATAGTTTGGAAGCAAAACAAACTTTGCAACAAATAAATAAATAAAATCAGATGTCTGTATGCTTTTGGGGGGAATTACTTGGAAATCAGTTTTGAAATAAGGAACTTATGTAACTTCAAGAATGAATATTTATTAGCTGTCAAAATCATGTGCCTTATAGTTACTGACACTTGACATTGCATCTTAGCCACTTGGTGGTTTTGAGAGATGAGAAAGTCATGTAATTTTTTCTACATATATGTATACAGTATAATAAACAGGGGATATAGCAAAATAATTTGTGATATATTAGCATGTTATTTAACGTATATTAAATTCTCAGTAAAATAAATACAATATTTATATTCCTTGAAAGAGAATCCTGCTTAAAATATTTTCTATTATATGGAAACATATTTTAGAAGTAAATAGTACTTTTAATCACCATTACAGCTCATTCATTAAGGTGCACTGAATTTGTATAGAAAGTTTATCACATGAGCTAAAACCTCTTTTCTGTTTTTTCACTTGGGGCTAATTCCCATTCCACATCAGAACTGAGGAATCCTCCTCCTTCCATAGCTGGAGAAATTCCTCCTCTTCCTGAAGCTAGACTCTGAGGGACTCTCGCTTCCTGATCAGTGCCCGGGGCCCGCTGTGTTAATTAGTCTCCCAGTGTTATAGGAATGGCAGAGAAGTTGTGATGGAGAAGCATCAATGGCTTGTTTATTGACAGGACAGTCATTAGAGGAAGAAAACCACAGAAAAATAAAGATAGACTGTGGGAGTTGAAAGTCAAAATGTGGGCTCCAGAAGCTGAATAGGTTTAAATTTAGTCTTCACTATGAAAATATCTGTGTGTTATTCACAAGTTTTTGTGATTTTTCTGTCTAAATTTTCTCAATGGAATACTTTCAATAGAAATTAAAATAACTATTATAAGAGGATGTGAATATTAAATAATAGTCTAAAAGATAATAAAGATCTTAACTTTGGAAAACAACCTAGTTGAAGAAGAGGAAAGGAAAATAACTATATTTTACTCCATTCACTAAATAAATATTGGAAAGAAATGAAGCTAAAATGAAGAAAGCAAAAATTTAGTATGCAAAATTGATAAACTTAATGATTGTTGATGAGAATTAGAACTCATGCACTGTTTGGTGGGAATATAATATTGTGCAGGCACTCTAGAAAACACCTTGAAAGTTCCTTGGAGAGTAAAATACTAAGGTATTATGGCAATTTTACAATGAGATATACCCCCAAGAAAACTGAAAATTTATGATCATAAAACAACCTGAAAATTAATATAGTGTTATTATTCATCATTTACAAAAAAGTAAAAGAACATCAAATTCCCACGAGCTGCTAAATGGATAAACAAAATGTAATATAGCCACAAAGAAATGTTATTAAAACGCAAAAGAATTTAAACAGTACATACGCTTTGCCATGGATAAATGGCAAAAGCATACTATGGTGTCAAACATAAGAAGTGTGATTTTATGGTGCTATCTTTATGAAATATTCAGGAAAAACAAAATCACAGAAGGAGAAAGTAGAGTAATAGTTTGAGGCTGGAAGATGGGAGCTGGTAATGGGAAGAGGAGTGCGTGGAGGACGTGAAATTGCTTGGGACTAGGTAATAGCAATGATTGTTCACAACGCTTTGAGTACAGCCATAACCACAGTATTGCAGATTTAAAAGGGGAAAGCCTCCTGTATATCAAATACAGCTAAATAAGATGTAAGCAATAGTGGAAAAGATGGAACTTAAAAAGTCACAGTATGATAAAAATAGTAAATGTATATCGAGAGGATGTAGATTCTAAAACAAAATTTGTTTTCTTTCTGCATACAACATAATAAAATTGATTTTTTCTTAAAAATATACTTAATTAGTCATAATGAACACAAAAAGAAGCAAGAGTGATAGTAAGTAAAATAAAAGAAAGGATGAAACAAAATTAATACGTTTAAAATACAATGATTGATAATTTATGGTTCTAGTTTGTTGTGGTTCACATATAGGTGTCCCCCAAGAGCCCCAGGAGCGCAGAGGCAAGACTTTGGAAGGTTCCTCAGTGGCGGGGCCACGTGGCTGATGAGCTGTTAGAAGGCTGGGTGTGGTCTGAAGAGGCAGCTGACCCTGAGTGACCTTCACGGTGAGTCTCTCTACTAGACTCTCCCTTTCTTTTGCTCGTTCCTGAACACCCTGAAGTAAGACTCCCTCTTACGGAACCTGGCACCCTTAGATTTCTACGTGTGCGACTGCTAAATACGGACTAAAAGCTCTCAAGTGT
This sequence comes from Hydrochoerus hydrochaeris, assembly GCA_004027455.1. Lineage (NCBI taxonomy): Eukaryota > Metazoa > Chordata > Mammalia > Rodentia > Hydrochaeridae > Hydrochoerus > Hydrochoerus hydrochaeris. Next base: position 387,657 of record PVLA01000984.1, read on the forward strand.
GAGCCAGAACAAACACACTCTTAATTAATTTTTGGTGTACAGTACTGAGCTATAGTGAGGAGGAAAGAGACTGAGACATAATTACTACATTTTTTAATCAAATATCATTTTTCATAGGGACATGAACTCACCATAAGTAACACATTTAAGACTTAAAATGTAAAAGTTAACATTTCAATTCCAAAATCTATACTAGTCACTTAAAAAAGTAAGGTAGTAGCAGCAGTTCTCTAACCATATCTCTGCTTTTAAGATTCCCCACTTTATTTTATTTGAATAAACTGACCTGGCTCAAGTAGCAAGAAACTGTGATTTTGATTCTGATTCCGATTTTCTGAGTTTCATTCATAGTACCATTCTAAGTGTTTCTGTTCTTAAATATCAAAGCTGTTCTAAGAATATTTTATAACTTATTTTACTAGGTGTGAAATTTGCTAATTGAGAATTTTAGGTGTTATCTTGCTCTGATTTTAATATAAATCATGAAGCCCTAAAACAAAGTAATGATTAAATCTATTCTACTCAGTTCGATATTTTCATTGATTGGTCAGCACTATCTACCACCAGCTACCAGACCTTAGGTAACTGAAAACATGAAGTTACCATATAAATTTTTGTTATATTTTAATGATATGTAAAATACAGAAAGAGTTGTGTGTTAGAAATATTTTCAAGTATGCTTCTTCACCTCTTTTAATTGATTTATAAAAGGAGCAGTCTATTTTATGTTAATTCTTTTCCTATCAGCTTAGATACATAGAAAGTGACTTTGAAAATTGCAGGCAAAGAAATAAATACGATCAGTGAACCAAATTATATTCTCTGGCTAGCATTTTGATAATGAAATTGCAATGCAGTGAAACAAATGCACTGTTATAAATTTAATTTATTTAAAATATAGTTATAATTGTTTTATTATAAACAGATAAATATTTTCCTTCTGAAATTATTATATAATAATGATGCAGTAAACATTTACTCACTGCAAATGTTGAAAAGCCAAGATTTGGGGCTCCAGTAATCTTTTATTTAATATGATAAAATCAATAGATTTTCCCATCTCTGCAAAATAATATAGCAGCATATAATTCCATATTTAATTTCAAAGTATTTGCATTCTAGGAAATTTTTCCATTATAATTATTCCTTTAAATACAGAGCATCAATGCCTATTTAAAATTATTTTTTATTATTTTCTTTAATTTAAATAATAACTAACTTTGTTGCCTATTTGCAAGTTGGAAGTGTTGCATACATCTATATATAGGGATTACATTGTCCTTTCTCTTGGCTGTGTTCTTGTGAACAGGTGATATCACCCCTGAGTTTTTGTGTAAGTAAACAGTACTCTAATGAAAAGGTAATTTCAAGAATATTCTCCATATCGGTTTCAGGTACATCGAGTTGCACTGAAGAATGGGAATCAGATAATGAAAAACTGACTCCTTTGGACATTTAAACAGTAAAATGTCTTTTACATGACTTAGCTTCAAAATACTTAATTTCTATTATTTCTTTCAGTTTATTTGCTGACAAATATAAAGTAGAAATCAAAATGCTGAACTGTAAATAACTTAGACAAATTCTTTGTGAAGCTTTTATGTGTCTTGATTTTAATATTAAGAGTTGACCAAATATCTTATATAACTAATCTTTTCAACTGGCCTTTTAGGACATATTTGATGAAGGATAGCTGAGAAAGAGCAGAACTTTTATTTCTTTGCTTAGGTGAGGAAATATATATTGAGGACATTCAATACTGAGATATTAAAGATGATAGATAACAACCCAAGAGCACACTCTTTCAAAACAAGAATGGTTCTTTTGAATTTTCAAACCATGAATGGAAAATAATTATTTTAAACCCTGATACCTGACAAAGAAAATATGTATGAAGCCTAGGTGTATAACTGATATTCTAACTACTGACAAGGGATGACTCTAAGTTTTAATATTCATTTATTCTTCAGAGTGTAGAGACTGGTACTTTTAAAGGCCCACTCTAAAGTTATTCATAAGAATATTAAATATATATCTAATCTGTTCCCCTTTTTGATTGCTCACACATTTATCTTCATATGCTCATTTTTCGACCACCATGAGAATTCTCAATTTTTAAACATCGTCCAATTCTCTTGTCTTTTCTTTTGTTTATTTCTCTACTCTTCATCTGCTGTTTTAACACCCATAACTCTGCTCCCCTTATGGCTCCTTGCTTTCTTTCCAATATCTTTTAAGTAGTAGTCAAGTCAAGTATCAGTACAGTGTTCCCCATTCCTCAGCATCCGGAAGAGTGCAGTGTGTTTCACTGTTCCTCAAACATCAGACAAGGCCATGTCCCAGTTTTAATTAATTTAAACATTTCCTTCCAAGATCCATTTTTCCCTATATTTAGTCATTTTACATTTTAAAAATCAATTTTACTGTATGTAAATTGTATAACAATGTTATAGATGTAAATAGATAATATAAAAAGTTACTACAGTGAATCTCATACACATAGGAATAATCTCACACCATTCTCATTTTTGTCTTTTTGCCAAGAAGATCTAAAATTAGTAACCATTAATTAGTTATTAGTTTAAGTTAATTTCTTTTACCCTGAGAATTACATAATTATATTACTTATAGTCTTCATATTGTACATTACATGTCTATGCTGATTCATTGGACATATCTGTTGGCTTGTGTACTTACATTTTGATATGTATACGATTCATTTAAAGTATCTCAAAAGAACCAACACATTTGAACAAAAATATAATTTTGTTCATGTTTTTTAATTGATTTTTATCAGCTGTCAACATTGTCTCTCTCTCTTTTTCCACATATCTGTGATTTTCTCTCTGTGTACATGATAAAAAACAAATTAGTCGAATATACAATAGCATTTATCACCTAATAACATGTAAAAAAAATTCTAAAAACAAGAACATTATCCTATAGAATAAAAAGTATATTCAATTATTTTTTGAGAATAAACTGAGATGCTCTTTTTAAAATCATAATCTCATGTAAGAATGAAAGTATGGGCTGGGAATTTAGCTCAGTGGCTCAAGCACTTGCCTGGTAAGTGCAAGGTTATGAGTTTGATCCCCGGTACTAAAAACAAACAAACAAACGAACAAAAACAATGCAAGTACTAGACAAATGGATGAAGGAACTTAAAATAAGAATGAAGTTGCATTTTTTATAGAAAAGCAAATTTAGGTAAAGGATTAAGCCTAACTTAAGTGCTTTCCCCATGATTTTTACAGTCATATGTTATACTGGATTTGTTAATAAAGATTGAATTTTTGATGCAGACTAATGTTTTTTAATTAGTACATGTTCATAGTGCATAACGTCTACATTCCTTGTGGGGAGTTGGTACCTGTACATAATAAATTTTAATTCCTTTTCTTCATCTCTTTTCTCTTTCTTCCCCCTCCATCCATCTCTTGATCAGCTCCCCATATCTTTTATTTGGCTCTTTATTTATACACTGAATTTCTTATAAAAGTTAAAACATGCCATATTTAAAGTTGCATGTCTGTTTTATTTCAGTTAGCATTATGGGCTCAAATTTCATTTTCCCATGAATAGTTCACGTCTATCTTTTATAACAGAATAGTACTCCATTGTGTATGAATGCTACATTTTATTTATTAATTCATCTGCTGGTACACATATAGGCTGTTTACTAGATTTACTAGTGTTGCTATAAGCATAGCTATACATATATCACCATAATACATATAATAACTCTTTGGGGAAAATACCTAGAGAGAGAATAGCTGTGTCAAATGGAATTACTAGTTTCAGTTTTTTGAGGAATCTCCAAGTCTAGTTTTCATGCATTATTTTAGTACAAATAGGTAGTTTCGCTGAAGATTTAATTCAGCGGCATAAGAACCTGCTTGACAAGTGGGAGGTCATGAGTTTGATCCCTGGTACCAAAAAACAAAGCAAAGCAAAACAAAACAAAACCAAATAGCTAGTTTCCCTCATTTTTTGCCACGTGTATTTAATTTTGTTACTCTGTTTAGAACTGTCAGATCAAATGGATTTTACTGATTTCAATAATCACTGCCATCTTCCTTGGTTATTTATTTTACAGATACGTTTTTGTACCCTTAATCTTAATCACCCACTAGAATGTAAACTCTTTTCAAGTAGAGATTTTTATGTGTTTTTTTTAAATGACAGTCTTATCTCCCAGAAGAATGTTTTTATGTATGATTTGATCAATCAATACTTGTTGAATAATTAAACTACAAAATATAAAAACATTCATTCTTTTGGTGTTCTTGTAAAAGGATATTCAATTTTTTGTGGTGCTGGGGCTCAAGCCTAGGGCCTTTGCATTGGTCTACATCCACAAATCTTTTATTTATTTACTTTTAAAAAAGGTTTTATTATTTCATTTTTACTTTGAGATGATCTCACTAAGTTCCCAGAAGGGTCTCAAATGTGATGTTTCTGCTTCAGTACTGTACTTCACTGCGTTTCACTCAAAACTGCTCACTTTCTCTTTTAACTAACATATTGATTGTTTCACTGGTTTTGGTAAAAAATATTCAATGTTGCCTTTTAAAAAAATTTTACAGGACAAAGTTTTGGTTCAAAAGTAAGAAAAAAACTTAAAGTACTTTAGATTGAATAGTGACAGAATCAGGTTGGCTTTGAACACACTCATTTTATTTTGTGAGAAAATTGCCACTTTATGAAGCAGTTCTGGAAGTCATCTTTTGTGAATAATTGTGGTGTTTTGATGCCCTTACTTTCCTGAATTGATTCAAAACTTTGGCCTTTAGTGCTTATTTTACTTTGGGGAAGAGTGAGAAGTTGCACAGTGGCAAATCCACTGAATAAGCTGGATAAAGACACACCATGATGTTTTTATTTGATACAAATTGCCATAATTATTTTAGTCCATTTGGGAAATTGAGGCAGCCGCTCCCTTAAGAGGATTTTAAGTAAAGCTTTAGAAAACAGCAAGCATGATGAGATAAACATGCTTGAGGGGAGGGAGACTATTTTAAGGGGGACTATTGACAATGTTTCGTATTGCAATAAACTTTTAAATATTTCCTATATTTTTTGCTAGCACCTTGTCCATATTAAACATAATGTGTTGAGAGGTACCACAGAAAAAAATTATAGTTTACTACTAGTAATCTGCAGAACTGTAAGAAACTAAGTGAATCAACAATTGGAATTAAATTAGAAGCCTACTTCTCAGCAAAGAAAATCAACAGAGAGAAGAGACCATCTTAAGAGTAGGAAATACTTTTTGCTAGCTAACCCTCTGATAGAGGGTTAATTCTCTGGTAGAGAATTAATATTTAGAATATGTAGAGAACTAAAAAAAATAGAAGCCCCAAAATAACAGAACCTTTTAACTCAATTAAGAGACTCAATTATAAGGTTTGTGCTAATATCAACTGGAGAAATTTTTATGCCTTTATTTTGTACCGTGAGCAGCTACTTTAAGGATAACATGTAATGTAGTAACTATTGTTATTCTGCTCTTATTTTGATATGAACTTTTACTTTTTTCCATAAAATTACAAAAAATAGCTGTGCGGACGTGGGAAGGGAAGGAAAAACAGATGAAAAATGAATTAAGATGTGTTACGTAGATGGACCTATTTCCCACAAGAAATGTGAACATTATGCACTAGACTCATGTATCAATAAATTAGGATTAAAAAAGAGAACCAATCAAAATGTGGATAAATGAAACAAATAGATACTTCTCACAGGGAGAAATATAAATGGCCAATCAGTACATGAAAAAATATTCAGTATCTCTGTTGGGGAAAAACAAATATGCACAGATTCCTTCTTACTCTGGTAAGAATGGCTGTGAGCAAGGAAAGAAAGAACAGCAAACGCTGACAAGGATATAGAGGGAAAATGTAAGACTCCCACACTGTTGATGGGAATGTCACCCAGTCCAACCAGCATGGAAGTAAGTACAGAGATTTCTCAAATAAATGAATAAATGAAATAGTAATTCCATTTGATTAAACTATGTGGGTCCTGGGTATATTACTGAGTTTAAAACATCTATTATAGCAATCCATGCAGTATGGCTCTCAATAGTTAAATTATGGAAACAAACTACATGCTCACAGATGAACACATAAAAAATATGTGTAGATATTCAAAGTGAAGTACTCTTCAACTATAAAGAAAGACAAATTTGGGCCTTTTTTTTTTTTTTTTTTGTATTGGGAGTGAACTCATGACCTCATACTTGTCAGGTAGGTGCTTATGCTGCTGAGCTAACTCCCCAACTAAGTTTAGGTCTTCTATAGAAAAATGGATGAATCCTGAGACCATAATGTCAAGTGAAACAAATCTGACACAGAAAGTTTAATGTTGCACGGTTTGCATTCTATGAGTAATCTAAAATTTAAAAATGTTTAAAGAGTAAGAGAAGAGAGAGATGCTAGGAAACGGAGGTAAAACATTTGGCGTTGGGAAAGGAAATCTGAGGAAGGGGAAGTAGGGTTATTGGAAGTAAAAGGAGATCAAAATGATCAAGATATGATATGTAGGCACCAATTCTCTAAAATGAATTTAATTTTTATGCATCAAAAACATAAATGAAGGAGCCAGGGCTATGGCTGAGAAGCATGGCACTTATATGGCAAGTGTGAGGTTGTGAGTTCAATCCCTGGTACCAAAAAACAAAACATAAATGAATAAAAAGGCTAATATACCACAAATTGGCTTATTATAAAAGTAAAATTTTCAAGAGATCCTCATTTCCATACACAAAATTTACCTATGTTGAGCTTTTTATATTTTTAATAGAAATGACAGTGTCTTTCTTCTAAGTGTGGTTTGACACTGAGACTCTTACATTTTTTATCATACCCTGAGTTTCTCAATTTCATTTATTTCCCTCCTAAATTGTGTTATAACCCTGTTTCATATTAAATATGTTTCTTGGTCATCTCACTAGACTCTAAATTTCCTAAAGATGGAGGCATTCATGTTCATTTTATATCTGTAGAACATTGTTCTCCAAACATTGGTATTCAATAAAGTAATAAAATCCCATACACACATAATCAGTGACATAAACTACTAGAAAAAGATCAGATTTAAAAACTTGAAGTTGCCAAATTAAAGAAGACAGCATGGAATTCCAGTAAAGAGATAATCTTTGAGAGCAGATTAGAAGTTAAAGAGAAAGAGAATAAAGTGATGCCATTTAATCATCAAACTGTTTTGATGATGAAAGAGAAAATAATGGCTATGTTCCATGTGGGAAAGTGACACGGCCACGTTTCAAAATTGACCAAGGAAAATGAGGAGGAGGATTAATCACAGCAGCAAAATTCCTCTAAATATTGAAAAATATGAAATCTCAAACATAGATTTCGGTGGCAGATTCATAGCAACAATGAGTACTTTTACCCACCAAGGCCTTCATACTTTATATTTTGCTTTGTTCAGCAGTGTGATAAGAATTTAACAAATGTATTCTGAGAAGGCACTTCTGATATCTGTTTACCACACCCCGAGTACAGCACATTATACTCCTCGGTGTTACCACAAGCAGACTTGAAATCACACTTCCCAGAATCCTCTGGAAGACAGAATTTTGGTAGATTCTCATGTGTTCACAGTGATGCTGCTGGAAGTAACTTACTGCACTGCAGTCAGAGGAAACTTATGTCAAGCACATAATATTTGATATTTATAACTAAATTATTGGAATACATACTAACAGACACAATTTTGTAGTTATTTTAGAGTGTACTTCTATTATTAAAAAGTTTTCTGTCGAAAAGTTTGTTGTGTGATGCTGGCAATAGCTTCATATAGCACAGGTATGTCTTATCTTTTGATGGTATCAAGAGGCCACTTCATATGACTGTCAATATTCAACTAGTTTTGTGTGAGCATACTTTATGATTTTCATATAATGACCAAGTCACTTAACAATTTATGTCTTAAAAGATATGAAATTTAATGTGATGCAAATGGCAGAAATGAACTGATAGTGTATATCTTTTATAGTAGTTACAGGTACAGATACTTTGAAAATTCTAGATTGATAATGCTCTTATCACATTACTATTCCTTATCTTAAGAAACACTAGGAGAAACACTAAATCATGATGGCTGATTTTATGTAAGTAGTCAGTGTCTATAAACCTCCAAAAAATCACTGAAAGAGAATCGGAAAAACATATTTTACTTTTAAAATAAAAAAGAGAGACAGCTGGGTGTCTTGGCACATTTCTGTATTCCCAGCACTCTGGGAGACCAATGCCAGAGGAGTTCAAGTTCAGGACCAGCACAGGCAGTTTAGCAACTGAGAGAACTTGGCTCAAAATAAAAAAAAATAAAAAGTGACTAAAAATGCCTGAGGATGTAGTTTAGTGGGAAGGCCCTGGGTTTGATCCCATTATAATGACAGAGGAGGGGAGACATAGTCTTGTGTATGTATATTTCCTTAAGCAACATGTTATATTGAATTTGATAAAGAAGTACACAAATTTAAATTTACTAGAGGAAAGGTTTTTAGGTGATATTGTTCTTGTTTATTTTAAAGTGAAGCTGTGAAACAAAATGGTTAAGTTATTGATGGAGAAATGCTAACAGCAATACTTGCACAGAGCACAACCCTAAGAATATTATTTTCAAAGCTACATATTAAAGGTTTGAGGCCTTTTTATGATCTTTATTCTGCACATGACTGCATAAAGCTTTAAGACTTAAATTTCCTTAGGTATCTTAATGGTCAAGAGCCAATTTATTTGACTACCTGGCTATGCAGTAGCATTGTGGGTAAGCTACATCTCAGCATCTCATATCTGAGAATGTGGAGCTACAGCAGAATAGGAACATATGTAGTAAACTAGAGCAGTTTAACAGAGCATTTAATGAGTATTTGCTTGAAAATATCTGAAAAGGGAACTAGGACTCCAGACACCAAGCCTTCAGTGTTCTTTCTCCAGAACTTTTAAATGAAATGATTTTTTTTTCTTATGGCTGCTATTTCACTCTTTAAAGTTTTGTATGCTGACATATAGTCACGGATTCTAATTTAAAAACTAGATGAATTTTAAGTGAAAAATTTTAATGAAAAAGAGTAATGTATCCAATGTAAATATTTTAGATTAGAGCGTATTATCTAGAAAGCTAATATATAACAAGCTATTATGATACCTTATATAACAGAGTATTGTATAAAAAGTAAAAAATATGTATTTCTTAGCCAGGTAGAGAAGGATGAATGCTACATAATTCTACTCACATAAGGTGTCTGAAAAAGTTGCATACATGTGAGCAAAGAAAGGAATGACAGCTTCCAGTGATTGGAGAAAGCAAAGCAGGAATTTGCTAATATATCTTATCTAACTGTCTATCTATCATGTAATTTCAGAATTTCAATTATCCAAAGTGAATGTTTCAGAGATCTAATGTACATTTTCCTTATAGTTTTCAGTACTCTATTGCACACTTAAAAATCTGTTAAGAATATAGTTTTTATATTAAGAGTCTTTACTATAGTAAAAGAGAGGAGTTGCTATCTTTACACACACACACACACAATTTCAATTATGCAAGATGGACAAGTCATAGAAATACACACTAAATTTTTGGTTATATATTAAAATGCTTCTTTGAGGTATGATTAATGAACAAAAAGCTGTAGATATGTACTGCATGTATAATAATATGGTGTTTGAGATGAGTGCATACTCATTAAAACATCATCTTATTCAGTGCTGTTAGTCCTTTTTTATTGCTGTTCATATTGTATTTTTAACATTACTCCTTTATCAAGTGGTTCTGTAGATTTCCTTTTCTTTGTGGAAATATCTCTACTTTGAGGTAATTATACTGCTATATTTTGTTTTTATTGCCTTGCTACTGGTATTATATCTAAGGAAATTTTCTCAGTCCAATATCTGGAACTTTTTTTTTCTGTAATGCTTTCTAGAGTTTTATTGTTTTTGGTCTTATGTATAAATTTTTAAAACATTTGTGTTAATTTTGTATATAGTGTGCTGTAAGGGACCAATTTCCTTCTTTTGCATCTGGATATTCAAATTTCCAACCATAATTTATTGAAAAGTATAATTTATTGACTACGTATTTTTGGCACCCTAGCTGAAGATTAGTTGCTCATATACACTTGAGTTTACTTTGGGATTTCTATGTTTTTCCATTGATGTGTGTGTGTGTGTGAGAGATATTTTTTGGCCCCTGTTTCCAAAGAAAGTTTGACAAGATCCTTCATGAAATTTTGTATTATTTAAATTTTTTCCCTACATTTTGAAATCACAAAGTACGATATCGTCAGCATCATTCTTGCTCAAAATTGATTAGTTCTTCTGGATGTTTTGTGCTTGCCAAATAATTTTATGTTGTTTTTCTACTTCTATAAAAAACTTCCATTGAGATTTGTTAGGCATTACAAGTGTAGTTAACTTTGGAAAATGTGAACATTTGAGAATAACATGGAATGAATGGTCTTATATCGTGTGTGTGTGTGTGTGTGTAGAGTCTTTAGAGTTTTCCATACGTTAAGATCATATCTTATGTAAAAGGAGAAAATTTACAACTTTCTTTTCTATATAAATGGTTTATATTTTTTTCTTGTCTAAATACTCTTTCATTTATTTATTTTTATTAGTACATATTTCAGTACATAGGAATTACATTAATCATGGGGATTTGGTACACGAACATAGCACACCTGAATTATTTTTAATCCCCTATCTTTTCCATCCTCCCTGCTACTTGGTCTTGGTCTTCTTTCCATTTGCGATTTTTTCCAAGTATGATATAGATGACAAAGGTGAAAATACAATTCCTTGCCTTATTTGGGAACTTAAAAAAAGTCTTTAGATTTTCAGTGTCGAATATGACATTCCCTCGGGGACTTGCATATATAGCCTTTATTGTTTAGAACTAAGCTTCTTATAATTCTAATTCTGATTTTTTTTTTACTTAAAAATGATATTTAATCTTGTCAAATGCTTTTTCTGCATCTACTGAGATATTAGTGTTAACTAAATCCTTCTGTTACTGTGCCATACCATAACTCATCAAGTTTCATATGTAGATTTATCCTTGTATCCCACAAATAAATCCTACTTTGTAATAGTGCACTATATGATTATTGAATGTGATGCTGTATTCAGTTTGCTGAGAACTTTTACAACAATGTTTGTCAGAAATAGTACCCTGTACTTCTCTTATTCTGTTTATATCTTTGTTTGGTTTTGGTGTCAGAATGACACTAGCATCATCAGATGAGTTTGGAAGGCTGTAAGATATGGTTATTAATTTTCTGTAAATATTTGTTAATGTTTACCCATAAAGTTATCTATCTTCACTTTTATTTTTTGTGAGTTCATTTTATTGATACTCTTTCAGTCACTTCATTTGTTATTATTCTGTTCACACTTTTTACTTCCTGATTCAGTAATGGTAGATTCTATGTTTTTGGAAATATTTTTGTTTCTCTAGGTTATCTGACTTGTTGTTATACAGTTATTAATAATATTCCCTAATGATACTTCTATTTTATCTCTGTGATCTCAATACTATTTTCCCCCTTTTTTTACTTCTGATTGTGACTTTTGACTTGTAATTTTCTTTTTGTTTAAGTCTAGCTATGTATTTTTTAGTTTTGCTTCTCCATTTTGTGTTTAACATTCAGAGAAAATCTATGAGTTCTTGAATCAAATTTATGTTTTACACCTGTGTTTTCTTATCATTTTTAAACCATAATGAAACTTGAAACAATAAAAATGAAATTTTTATTTATTTAAAGTAATATATTTTCTAATTCTAGATTTTTAATACTTATTGGGTTTCAGGAAACTAGGCAGATAGTAAATGATTCCATGCAAGGATTTTTCTTTAAATAAATTCATTTGTGTGTCAAAATTAAATATCAAATGAACTTTCCATTAATCATTTCTCATTGATGGATTAGAATTCTTATTCTATATAATAAACAAGAGACTGTCTTAAAGATAATTTTCTGTATGAACTGAAAGCAATTGTTGGAGTTTATAGTCCCCATATTTGGAGTGGAAAAATGATGAGACATAGTTGGACTTCTTAGGGTAAATTCATGACAAGGCCCTGAACAGTTTTATCATAATCCAAACCCCCTACAGGACATGGTTACTTGATTTTTAGATGTTTTTTAGATGTTACTGCTTCATGATCCAAAGAGAATAGATCTAGATATCTTGGCGAGTGTTCTAAGACTAACATGAGGGCCATCTTCAGACACTGACACATTTATTTCCCCATGAGAAATAACAAGTAGAGATTAGCACTTTTTGATTGATTAATGATTATTCTATCTCTTTCAGTGCAGTAACAAATTAGGAGGATTTCTCCATTTTGATCCTTTTTAAGGAAGAATTTGATTAATATATCTTTGAAATATGGTTTTATAGTTTCTTCCCACTAAGCATTACATTATTTTAGTTTAGGTTTGTTAATATGTGGCTTGAATTGAAGACTTGACATTCTTTTTTCTCCATAATATAACATATTCTTATCATAAGCAGGATAGAAATATGGGCTCCTTTTCTCAATCTGAGCTTTGCAGGAACACTTGTCTTAAGTAAATTTTCAAACACTTCATAAAACCTCTGTGTGTATTTTTTAACTGCTTCTGACGGTTTCAACTCTCTTCTCCTATAATTTCCTCACTGCTATACCAACTATTTCAGGAGTCATCAGTTTCAGTATGTCTTTCTGCTTTTGGTTGAAAACTTCTATGCATTTCAAATTGAACTTCACTATTTTTAAATTAGCTTTGTAGAGAGTACATTTTCATTTTGAAAGTTTGACAAGATCCTTCATGAAATTTTGTATTATTTAAATTTTTTTTGTTTTCCTAATACCTGTACAGTTTTTTTCCCTCAGATTAAACAACAATTTTGGTTATTAGCATGCATTTTCTATTTTCAAGTCTCCTCATGGCATCTTTAAACCTAGAAACTTCATCTTGTTCTTTGCTGCTTTTGTTATTCATTTACAAATTTGTCACTCTAAGAACTTCCTTCAAAGTTAATTTCCATTTGTTGTCAGCGATACGTTTCCTTTGTAAAAATCTATTAATATATTTCCTATTTGCTGCATTATTTAAAAAAATGATTATTTAAAAAAAAAAACAGAATCGAAAGTGTTATCCACTGTTACTTAACAAGGATCTTATTTTCCACCATTTTTCAGTCACTCAGGACTTTGGGAAGTCAGAAATGTGGAAGTAGCTAACCAGGTGTGGTGACACATGTCTGTAACCTCAGCACTCCAGAGGTTAAGGCAGGAAGATTACCGTGAGTGTGAGTTTGATGTCAGCCTGGGCTGCACAGAGAACTCAATGCCAGCATGAACTACATAGTGGCTCAAAAATCTCTCCTGTTTCCAGACAGATTCCGACTGGATAGGAAACATCAGAGGATCAGGGTAGTTGTGTACGGATCAGTCATCTCTTGCTTTTCATGTAGTCTCAAGGGTTGCCCTATGATATTTTCACGTGTTCTACTTTGGGTTTATTTGTAGCATGGCAGCCTGAAGAAGTTTGTGTTGCTCACATCATACCTGGCTTTGGAGAACCAAGTTTCAAAGAGTACCAGGCTGTTGCTGTACTCCTGCTGCAAAAGTCACATCATACAGTTTATTGAGTAAAGTAGTCACAGAGTCCACCTAACTGAAAGTTAAGGAGACTTAAATATAATACTCAGTGGACAAAAGATCAAGGTATTAAGATAAAAAAATGTATAATGCTGTTGTATTTTTGAGAAATCATTGGAAAATACATTCTGCCAAGGGGATTTATGCAAAATGCAGTCATCTTTAATGTGCTCTTAACACACTATTTAATAGCTGTCACTTAGTTTTTCACATTATATTAATTAATATTTAAGCTATTCAAAAATGCATAAATTCTGGAGACTGAATTTTTTCTCTACAATATAGAAATTGAAACCCTAATTCCCATGTTGTAGATTTTGAAACAGGGCATTTAAGGTGTTAGTTTAGGTAAAAAGAAATCACAAGGGTCATAATCAGATAGGACTGGTATCTTATAAGAGAAAGAGACATTTGAGCATGCTCTTTCTGAAGGCTTATGCAGAGGAGTTTAAAGCCACATGAGGACATACATGGTAAAAGAGGACATTTGGAGTTGAGAGTTTAGCACAATGACAGAACAAATTTCTGGAACAGTGAAACTGTTAAGTTTCCTTACCAGCAAAAATAAATAACTGAATAAATAAGCAAAAAACAAAAAAAGCAATGAGGTATCTAAAATCTCTGTGCCCTCCCCTTGCCCAAGATGAGGATATTTACACAGTAAGGATCCTAGCTCCCTGCTGAGTCTCTTAGTCAAACTTCTAAACTTCTCAAGTTGACACAATGTATCAACTATAACACTAATTCAATAAGCAAAGTACAGAATTATTTTTAAAGTTGATACATAAGTGCATAAAAATTGTACATGAGATACTATTTGCACTTTATATACAAATATTTATATGCAAAGTTTAAAATGGGTTAAACGTTTATCATCTGAATCATATCTCATTTCTTCATGGTGAGGACATTTAATATTCTTCCTCTTAGTTGTTTGAGACATACTATTTATAAATTGGAAAATATATTTTTTATTGTTATTCCTCTGGGGTTTACAATGCAATTTAGCAAGTACAGCAATGAGTAGCAGTTTAGCAATAATTTAGCAGTTTAGCAATGAGAAATCCTCAAATAAAGATATATGTTTAATTACCTTTAAACTATGCTTAACTCAGTGATCCAAAACTTGCTTGTCTGTTCACTAACAGCCTTCTTCCTTTCCTTTCAGATGCTTCTTTAAAATATCGTGGGAATCACAAAATATTTAGTTTTCTATCATATGACATTTTGGATGAAACGGAGGGTTTTTTATTTGTATTTCGTTTTCCATACAGGGAAACATGTGATATAGTCTTGAAATACTTCTTTCTTAATTGTTAGGGCTGAATAATATTAGTTTTTTATATATAGATTTAACCTAGAATTTTTATGGAAAATGAATTTAAATATTGAGTTAGTAAGGAGTTAATAAATGTTTTTCATGTTGTCTTTAAAATATTATTGAGTACTTACTCTCACCTACACAGTGTGCTTGATGGAAAAATTAAGATCTTCAAGTATTTGATAATCGGAAGAGACAGAATTTTGTAAAAATTTTAATAATGATAAAGCAGCACCATGTGTTTGGTTGAAATAATGATTATAATAAAAATAGTCAATTGTTGGAAATGTACTATGTTCCAAGAACAGCGCTAAGTCCCTAAAAATACATCATCCATTTGAAATTCAGAACAACTATTTATTGTATTGCTATTCTTTTTTTTTTATCTTAACTAATAAAATCAAATTCAAAGAAATTTGATTCAAAGAAATATTGTATTGCTATTCTTTTTTTGGTCTTAACTAATAAAATCAAATTTAAAGAATTCTAATAGTTTCCCATGATTAGAGGAATATTTCTGGTAAGTAATATTCTATGGTTGATGCAGGAGTCTTTGATTTGATTTTTCTTTACACAAATAATAGTAGGTATGCTAAGAAAAAGACAATGTTAAATAAAATTTCTTTCAGTTATGAGGAAACACTGTCAGAATCATGGAGAATTATGAAATTACTATATATGAACTGAAAGTGGCTTAGTGTGACTTTCAGTCATTTCAGGGATGTCTTTCTTAACATGATTGCTAACTGCAAAACTACCTTCTAGACCTGATATTCTGTTCTCACATTGGTTTATTCTGCTGCATCTAGTTTCAATAGAAGTTTTTAATCTCCTGGATATCCATTTGAATCTATTTAATGGATTCCATTTCTTTCCTATTTTGGGCATTTATGGTTTCCATCATTTTTCTATGTTTCTCTATTTTCTATCTGTATGTACTGTATAGTCAATAAACAATTTCTTCATTGATTATCATCAGTTTATCTGAGAAATTATTTCTGATCTAGTTTTTTCAATACTATCATTAATCTGTTTTGTTTTGTGCATTGCTATATTCTGAAAATTCAGGTGGGTGGTTTCTGATTTCCTCCACCTCACTGCCCCTTGGCTTTGCCCTGAGTGGGATGGAGGATGGTGGTTGCATCTTGCTTTTGCATAGTCTAATTTTTTTATTTTTTAAAGTTTGTTTTCAGTGTTGATGCTTGTACATTGCTTATGGTTGGTAGCTTAATCATTAGTATTGAGACATCTCTAAGAAAAATCTATTCCTCAGAGATGCCTTCTAGATATAGCCACTTCTTGACCTTTGGGACTGTCCCAAGACCTTTCCTTCCCAATTTATTAGAGATGAGCAATTTTTGTCTAATTGGCCTAGCACCCAGTTCTTTGGTAAAAGAATCAAAAAATATTATGTACAGGTACAAATTCCCTGTGAACCTCATCACTATGTGTATCTAAAATATACCAATAAAATTAACTAATACATTAGAAATAATGTGAAATGTTAGAGAAAAGACAATTATTCAGTGTTAATTGCATCATTATTTCTTACAGTGAAAAATTAGTGTATTCTTCATGATAAAATTTTCAGTTTTGTAAAGATAAATAGGGTCCAAATTATAAAACATTTTCAAATGAAATTGAAATGTACACAAACAAATTGAAAGGCAACCCATGTTCATGGATTAGAAGAATTAATATTGTGAGTATACTGATTCTTCCTAAAATTATTTGTAGACTCACTATAATACCTATCAAAATATCAATGTCAACTTGGCAGAACAACCAAGAAATCAATCAGCCAGCCTTTCTGGTAAGCTGTGTGTGCTCTAGGGAGAGCTGTGTGTGCTCTAGGGAGTGAAAAGTCAGCATCTCTCAACAATCTGCCATACTAGGATTTGGGGGACCAACCAAGAAAGCAACCAGTCATCGTTCCTTGGTTGGTTCTTTTCTCTTTCATGATAGTGTGTCTGAGGCATAAGCAGTTCTAAGTTTGAAAACCACCAGTGGGATCTGGGTACTCTAGCCAGTGGTGTGCATGGGGCCAGGATAGACCCAGGCCCCTCCCATGACCTCTGCCTTCTCAGCAGACCACCTAACAGGGCCCAAAATTTCAGCCAGCAGTTCACAAGGGCTGGACTAGTCCATTTCCCCTCCTGTGACACTTGTTGTCCAGGCAGACCACCTCATGGAACCCAGGAACTCCATCCATCAGAGTACATGGGGCTGGGCTAGACCCAGGCCCCTCCCATTACCCCAACCAGCCCAGCAGACCACCTCACAGGACCTAGGAATTCCAGTCAGCAGCTTGAGGGGGCTGGGCCAGAACCAGGGCCCTCCCATGTCTTCACAGTACTGGCCACCCATCCTGGGACCTAGGAACTCTAGCCCATGATGAGCACCCCTGCAGTCCCACCTCTGCCACCAGGGACCCCCCACCTCCTGGAGCTAGCATTGCTGTTGATCTTCAGTTCCCACACCTCCCACCAGAAACTTGTTCTGCAGTGGATTAATCATGCAGCATTGAGGGGAGACTCAGGAACCTCTCATCTGAACAGAAGAACTCAGCAGGCTTCCATCAGTGAGGTGAGTTTGTCCCTAAAATAGGAATAGAGTTTGCCACCTTCAGTGGGTAAACAGGAACAATAGCAAAGCTCCCTCTAGAAGTAGGCCATAGACAAGCTTGGCAAGTGGGTGGGTGAGTCCTTCCTCCACACAGAGAATATCGAGTAAGTTAGGGAGGGTGCCAATAAGGCCTCCTCCAACCTGGAGAAAATTAAAAGGGTCTATGGGACACCCAAAGACACAGTAGGGTCCCAGTCAAGACAAACACTATAAACAGAGAGATCCAGTGATTCTGAAGAACCTGAAGACATAATAATGGGAACTAATGGTTGATTTCCATCAATACTCCTAGGCTTGTCAGCCTAGGAAGAATATAGGACTCACCCAACAGGCCCTGCAGGGGGAATTCAGGTGACTGGCCCATCTCTTCATTGTGGGACCCAGCAATTGCAAAAACATCAACCTTACAGTAGGACCCCAAGATACACACTACCAACATTTGACACTAGTGGGATTGAGGAGCCAAATATTAACCTGAAAGGGGAAAATGGCAAAATGAAAAAAAAAATGCAATCTCAAACATCTAGTACACCAGAAGCAAATACAGGAAACATTGAAATAGAGGACTTCAAAAGTAACACACTGGAAATCTCTGAAAAATAGCAAGTGAAATAAAAAAACTCCATAAGGCTATGGAGGAAATCAAATTATTAGTACTCTCTCATGTAAAGACAGATATAATAGCCTTAGTAAAGCAGTTGCTCAGCACAGATAGAGAAGAAATAGAGAAAAAAGTACAGGAGCATGAGAAACTGATTGAAACCTTGATTGAACAATATGGAAAAGAAGCAGAATTCATGAAACAAACTCAAAGAGACATCCAGGAAAAATAAACTTCTATTAAATGCTAGCAAAACTGTTTAAATGAAGTTGAGGATAGAGATTCAGACCTTGAGGACAGGATTTCAATTAGTGATCATGAAAGGATACAACTTTTAAAAATAACAAAGGAGCATGAAATGACAATTCAGCAGCTTCAAGATGATGCCAAGAGAAACGAAGTAAGACTAATAGGCATCATTGAAGATTCAGGAGTCAATGCAAATGACATAACTAAACTATTCACAGAAGTAATAGCAGAAAATTTGCCAAACCAGGGAAAAAATCTGATATGCAGATAAATTAGGGATATAAAACACCAAGCAATCACAACCAAACTAAATCTATACCCAGACATATAATAAATATCTCAGACATGCAACATAAAAACAAAATACTAAAAGCTGCTAAAGAAAAGACACAACTCACCTATCAAGGAAAGCCCATTAAAATCACAGCAGACTGTTAAGCACAAACCCTCAAGGCAACGTGAGCTTGGAGTGAAGTATTTCAAGCCCTGAAATAAAACATCTTTCAACCCATACTGATGTAGCCAGAAAAACTGTCTTCCAACTTTAATGGAGAAACAAGATAATTTCATGACAAAGAATAAATGAAGATATTCAGGTCCACTAAATCAACCATAGAAAGACATACTAGATAGAGATAAAAATGACACAACAGAAAGAAACTACCAGGTAGAACAAGCAATTAAACAAGGCAGAAAAGCAGAAACCAAACAACTGGAAAATAACATGGCAAAGATGAGGCAGTACATATCAGTTATATCCATAAATGTAAATAGCATCTATTCACCTATCAAAAGAAATGGATTGACTGAATGAAGCAAGAAACATGATCCCATTATGCTGTATCCAAGAAACACATCTGACCCAAAAGGAAACTCATAGATTAAAAGTTAAAGAATGGAAAAAAGTATTCCATGCAACAGGAACCCAGAAAAAAAGCAGGGGTAACTATTCTCTTTTCAGACAATGTGAACTTAAGACCTAAAATGATTAAAAGAGATAAAGAAGGTCACTACATATTTGTTAGTGGCAAAATTCAGGAGGAAGGACTAACAATTATAAATACATATGCACCAAAAACAGGAGCACCCAACTATATAAGACAAATACTAATGGACATTAGTGCACAAATACACAAGAGCACAAATTATAACATTGGACCTTAAAAATCCTTTGTCCCAAAGAAATAGATGAACTAGACAAAAAGTCAGCAAAGAAATAATACAACTGAATCATACCTTTCAGCAATTGGATTTAGTAGATGTTTATAGAGTGTTCCACCCAACCACCTTAGAATACACATTCTTCTCAGCTGTGCATGGGACATTCTCCAAAATAGACCATATATTATCCCATAAAAGATTCTTACATAAATGCAAAGGTATTGAAAATATGCCATATGTAATATCTGACCACAGTGCACTGAAATTGTAAATCAATGGCAAAAAATATGCAAAACCTGCATAAATACATAGAATATAAATAAGAACCTTCTGAACAACCAGTGAGCTACAGATGAAATTAAAGAAGAAATAAAGCAATGCATACAATTCCATGAAAATGTGGAAACAACATACTGTAATTTGTGGGATGTAGTGAAAGCAAATTTCAGAGGGAAATATATAGCAATAAATTGACATATCAAAAAAACAGAACAAGCACAAATAAACAACATAATGCTTCATCTCAAGCTTCTAGAAAAAGAACAAGTTAAACCCAATGCTTATAGAAGAGAGGAAATTGTAAAGATTAGAGTAGAAATCAATGCAATTGAAACTAAAAAAAGATAAAGAATTAATGAACCATAAAGGTGTTTTTTTGAGAGAATAAACAAAATTGACAAACCTCTAGCTGACCTTATCAAGAAAAAGAAAAAAGATCATGCAATAAGGACAGAAAAGGGAAATTACTACAGATCCATTGGAAACTCAAAAGATCATGGATACCTACTTTGAAAATCTCTACTCACATAGAGTGCAAAACACAGAGGAAATGGACAGATTTCTAGAAACATGAACTACCAAAGCTCAACCAAGAAGATGTAGCAATTTTGAATAACCCAATATCAGTTATTGAAATTGAAAATGTAATTAAAAACTTACCAACAAAGAGAAGCCCAGATCCTGATGAATTCATGGCTTAATTCTACAAGAAATTTAGAGAAGATTACATGCCAATACTCCTTAACTCTTCTATGAAATTGAAAAGGATACAATCTTTCCCAAATCATTCTGGGAGGAAGTGTTACTCCAATACCAAAACCAGAGAAAGACCCAATCTAAAAGGAGAACTACAGGTCAATCTCACTAATGAACATTGATGCAGATTCTCAATAAAATACTGACAAACAGAGTGAAACAAATCATCAAGAAGATTATACGTTGTGACCAAGTGGGGTTCATTCCAGGAATGCAGGGATGGTTTAACATATACAAATCAGTAAATGTAAAACACAGCATCAACAGAGCACCCCCCCAAAAAACCACATGATCATCTCAATAAATGCAGAAAAAGCTTTTGATAAAGTCCAGCACATGTTCATGGCAACAACCCTTCAGAAACTTGGAATACATGGCATCTGCCTCAATCTCATACAGGCCATCTATGACAAACCAACAGCCAACATTATACTAAATGGACAAAAACTGAAAGCTTTCACTCTAATATCAGGAATAAGACAAGGATGTCCACTATCACCACTCCTATTCAATATAGTTCTGGAAATACTACCCAGGGAAATCAGACAAGAGAGAGAAATAAAAGAAATAAAGATAGGAAAGGAAGAAGTTATATTATCACTCTTTGCAGATGACATGATACCTATATAGAAGACCCCAAAAAAACTCCATTAAAACACTACTAAAGGTAATAAACAAATTCAACATATAGCATTCCTTTACAAAAACAAAAAAAATCACTGAGAGAGAAATTATGGAAATATCACCTTGCACAATAGCATCTATAAAATGAAACACTTAGGAATCAACCCAAGAATGTAAAAGACCTATATGCTGAAAATTATACTAAGCTAAAAAAGGAGATTGAAGAGGACATTAGAAAATGGAAGGATATTCCTTGCTCTTGGGTAGAAAGAACCAACATTGTGAAAATGGCCATACTCCCAAAACTGTTATACAGATTTAATGCAATCCCAATCAAAATATCATTGTCATACCTCACAGATCTAGAGAAAACATTCCTAAAATTTATTTGGAAACTGAAGAAACCTAGAATAGCAATTGCAAGGCAGGAAGAATCTCCATTCCTGACTTGAAACTATACTACAAAACCACAGTGATAAAATCAGCATGGTACTGGCAAAGAAATAGACCTGAGAATTAATGGAACAGATTAGAAGATGCAAGCACAACTGCAAAGACATTCAGCAACCTGATATTTGACAAATGTGCTAAACATGTTCATTGAAAGAAGGATAACCTCTTTAATAAATGGTGTTGGAAAAATTGGCTCTCCGTGGACAGAAGTTAGATATATGCCTATCTCCATGCATAAAATTAAAGCCTAAATGGACCAAAAATCTAAATACTAAAACAGAAACACTAAATCTACTAGAAGACAAGTAGGTAGAAGTCTTGGAGACATAGGGGTAGGCAGAGAATTCATGAGCAAAACTCAAACTGAACAGGAAACACTTTAAAGAATCAACTGGGATCTCATATTATTGAAAAGTTTTTGCACTTTATAAGAAATCACCAACAGAGTGAAAAGAAAACCCATGGAATGGGAAAGAATTTTAGCCAGCAACCCCTCAGACAAAGGACTTATATCCAGAATGTATAAAGAATTGAAAAATAAAAAAGACCCCCAAATTCAAAGACCTACTCCACAACTGGGCATCTGAGATGAACACACATTTCTCAGATGAAGACATACAAATGGTAAATAAATATATGAAAAAATGTTCACCATCACTGATCATTTGAGAAATGCAAATTAAAACTGCACTGAGATTTCACCTCAGTCTGGAAAGAATAGCTGCCATCAAGAAATCAACTGATAACAAATGTTAGCGAGGCTGCAGGGAAAAAGGAACACTGCTCCACTGTTGGTGGGAGTGTAGACTGGTACGAACAATATGGAAATCAGTATGGACATTTAACATAAGGCTAGGATTTGAAGTTCCATTCAGTCCTGCTGTTCCCCTCCTGGGTATTTTCCCCCCAAAAAACTGAAAAGGTCCTATCACAGTGATATATGTGCACCCATGTTCATAGCAGCACAATTTGTAATAGCTAAATCTTGAAAACAACCAAAATGCCATCAACCACAGAGTGGATGAAAAAGATGTGGTATTTTTATGCAATGGACTATTACTCAGCTATAAAAAGGATGAACTTGAGCCCTTCATATGTAAATGGAGACAACTGGAGACTATCCTCATAAGTGAAATAAATAAGAATTATATTTATAAGTATCACATTGTATCTCTAGTGTAAAAAGTAATAAGAAATGTAAGAGTAATAAAGCCCAAAATGTGTAGTTGCTATTGTAAAATAGAGAGGAAAAGAAAGTACTCTAAAGAATATAACTGCATGTATGTTTAAGTGTGTATCATTGACAACTGTATTACTAAGTTTTGTTCGATCATTGATAGAACTATTTACAGGCTCACTGTTTGAATGTCCACTTTGTATGCTTTAATTTTGTAATTTGAATAACTATTTCTAAGAGGACAATATGTAATTCATCAAGTAGTGATTTCGTACTGTGTTTTTTTGAAATTCTGTATTATTTCTACCCTTTTTTCTGTTTTGCTTTTTTCTCTTTACATAAAATTTTAAATAATATCAATGTCATTCTTTATAGAACTAGAAAGAAAAATTCTATAATTTATATAGTACCTCAAAAACTCTAAGTAGATATTTGAATAAAAAAGAACAAAAATGAGATATTAAGTCCTTGATTACTAAACATATTATAAAGCTACCATAATCAAATCAGCATGGTATTAACCTAAAACTGACACACACATCAATGAGATAAAATAGAAAATCTAGAAGTGAATTCACACATCTTTAACCAACTGATTTTTGAAAAAAGACTTAGAAACTCAAATGAGGAATGATAGTTTTTCAATTAGCACCATTTTGAAGAAATTAGATATCCATGTACAAAAGAATGAGGCTGGACTCCTATCCTACATCTGTTACAAAAATTGACTAATAATGTTTTCAGGTATGGAAATATAAGACCATTATTAAAAATGGAGAGATGCCTCAAAATATTAGCATTGACCTGGAAATATGGGGGAGGCAAGACCCGGAACCACATGCAATGAAAGCAAAAATTATACGAATGGGATTACATAAAACTATAAAGCATCTACACACCAAAATAACTATTACAGGGACAATCCAAAGAATGAAAGAAAATGTCTACAGTATGTACATGTGACATGGTGTTAATATCCAGAATTTATAATAAACTCTTAAGATTTGACAATAACACAAGAAGTACAGCCTTTGTGGAAAACTACAATACTCAGAAAAGTAGAACTGTTCTATGCCCCAAGAGTCTCACTAATGGGAATACATCTAAAGGAAATGAAATCAGTTTGTTGAAAGCACTTTTATGTTCATTGCAGTGTTACTCCCAGTAGCCAAGAAATGGAAATAACTAAACTTTCATCTAATAAGTGGAGAAAGAAAATGTGGTACACATACACAGTGTAATAATATTCTACTATCAAATAAATAGAATTCTGTAAATTACAACAACAGGGATGGAACTGGAAGTCATTTTAAGTGAAATATGTTAGGCACAGAAAAACATGACCTCGTATTTCTTTGGAATTTAAAAATTTCCATCTCAGAGAAGTTGATAGTGGAATGGTGGTTACCAGAGGCTGGGACACTGTGATAGAGAAAGAATAGGGAAACTTTGATGAGTAGGTTTGACACGAGCAAGTTAAATAACTTATAGTTAAGTAGGATCAAGAAGCTCTGGGGTGCTATTATGCAGTGTGGTGACTGTAGATTCTATACAGCAACTGTAGAAAATAATTGTGTTTTTTATATCTTCAAAAGCTAGAAGACAGCACCTTCAAAGTTTTCACAACAAATAATTTATAAATAATTGAGGAGAAAAATGTTTAAATTTATTTAAACATTATGTATAGAACATTATATGATATTCCATTAATATGTACAACTTTTATATATTTTATATCAGTTTTAAAAATAAATATAATAGGATCTAGATCACAACACTTTCAAGATTGCTCAACTGAGCAACATCAAAGGACAGAATAATAAATAAAACTATTTTAATTAAAAACAAAGCAGGCAGTAATTCTTTTGAGATATTCTTTAGATCCTTAAGTAACATATGTTGAGTTTTGTAATTCAAACTTTGTGGAATATTTCTGGCATTTTCTGTGCAAGGACTGAAGATATTAACTGAGTAAAAATGTTGTGGGAAGTACTATGTCAAGAGAAAATTTCCTGAGTTAGAAGTTTTGAAATTCTCAAAGTATAATCATTTAGGACCCATACTTGTTTAAAAGTGCCTAAAAATTACCTCTAATTCCATTACACATACAAGCAAAAGAATTTTTCCTTCAGTTTCATTGTATATTAAACTTTTATAATAAAAGACTGTATAGGTAGTAGAAATTGGATTTCATTTTATTGGAACCTATACTTAGAGATAATGAGCATCTAGACTATCACATGAGTAATGGTAACACTGCATATTTTGTTTGGTCACAAATATAATGCCAAACACATATATTTGCTTTTGTTGCTGCCACACCCACTGTAATTCCTTAGGGAAGAACATTTGGCTTTTTATTCTTTCTACAGTTGTGGCCTTAAAAGGTAAAATTAAATGTATTTCTTGATTTATTATAAATATCTTATTTATTTTTGGATCAAATTATGCATTGGACATTATGACTACATTAAAAATATGAATATAGATTATCTCACTCTTTTCAATTTTAAGTTTAGAGATGGAAGGAGGAGGGAGAATGGAGAGAGGGCATAGGAAGTGAAAGGAATTTCCTCAATGAACCGATTCCTCACGGAAGTGTGCTAATGTAAGTATTTTAATAACAGTAAAGTATTAATGAAGGTTGAATGAGAAGGGTGCATGTATAAAAATCAACAGAAATAATGACAGCAACAAATCACAGGTATGATATGAACATAGATTAAATATGGAATTTACTCATTCTTCCTTCCTTTATGGGGGCTGTTATTGCACCTATTTAAGAATTTTCAAGTTCTGGCAGCTCTATAGGGGAAAAACAAACCCTTAAATGTAGGTGAGAGTGTAAGCTGGTAAAAATACAATGGAAACCAATATGGACATTTCTCAAAAAACTAACATAAAAATTCATTTTGACCCAGCTATTCCTTTTTCTAGATAGCTTACCAAAGGAGGTAAAGACATTATACCACATACCCAAGTTTATAGCAGTACAAATAATTTACCTAAATCTTGGAAGAAGCCTATAAATCTATCAAGAGATGAATGAATAAAAAAGTGTTATTCATGCACAATAGAATACTACTCTTCCATAAAGAAAGATAAACATGAGTCATTTGTAAAACAATGGATACACCTTGAAACTATAATGTTAAGTAAATGAGACACAAACTTAAATATTACATAATTTATAAAAAAAGTCAGTACACTGTATAAAGTGCAGAATGAAAGATAACAGGAAAAAAGAAAAAATATTACAATCTGTTTATACATTAAATAGTGAGATCTATAAAATATTTCTGTCACAGGTAGCCTTAACTGGTTATCAGACTGTGAGTGGAAATTTTAATTGTTAAATAGTCCATTGAGAATTACCTGGCAAAATTAGAAGGATGAGGGGGAAAAAGATGGCACTGGAGCCCGGTTTATAAATTTTCTCATGGTAGTGGCCATTCTTTCAAGGATAAGAGGTTCATAGAATAAGCCAAATTGCATAATTTGGATTCACCTTCATCTAGACACAATCTGTGGAAGGGACTCAAGAAATTATCCTTGAAAAACTTTTTGTTGAAGACATTTTTTGAATGACCAACAAAAGCTATTGATTCTTTCCAAAATTTTAACCTTCAATTACCAGAGATTCTTGATTTGGAGATATTCCTAGTAGAAATGTCACCATCCCAGACTACCGTATGATTCAAAAAAGGGCTACACAATGCAATTGTGGGCAGTGAGGGATAACATAAAGCAGCTGGGGAGCAGTTTTGCTTTTCCAAAAAGAAAAATACACTCCCTTTTAAAAAAAATGTTTCCATTGTTTTTAGTTTTGCCAATTTGCCTTTTAATGTCTTCTACCTGGAATACAGCCCTATTGATTGGAGGAACAGAAGTGTTCTTGTAAACTTGAGGGAACGAGAAACAGCCCAAGTGTCTAGTGATGGGGAGCCCGGTTCCTAAGAACATTGTGCAGGCACTTCACTCTGTGCATTCCCACCACCTAAATTTCTGTCATGTGAGAAAAACAAGCCAATTACTTGATCAAACTAGTATTTTTTTGGTTTCTGGTTATGTACATACAGATATGTTATTAACTAATATATTAAGCAATCTAGAAAAGTCACCGATGTTTTGAGTAGCAGGTTCAGGGATTCAGTCAAGCAGTGTTTATTGAGTGCACAATGAGTGACTGTTGTGTTAGGAGCTGGCATTAGAACACTGCACAAGACTCAGTATCTGCATCATTTGGTAGCTAAAGTTAGTACAATTTGAAAAATTCTAATCTGTAATAGAACATAGTTGAACACAAAAGGATATTATCTATTGCTTCATACAGAGCTATAGGATTTGTCCAGAAAATTGGACAAGGATATGATCATGGAGTTTATATATTATGGAAAATTTTAAAAAGAGTTGTTTAACATAATATGAAAATATTGTATCAATTATTCTTAAAATAGCTGATGTGATTAAATGATGTAATCCTCAAATTGTTTGTGAGTCAAAAATTCCTTCCTTTGTAATCGTTCATTCAAGTCTACAAACTCTGTATTATTATTGAATTTTCTTCTTAAGTATGCCCTAACTTTCATATGTATGTTGTTATTTTAGTCTATTTTTGGTGACTACTTATTTTCATTACAAAGAAGATAAAGATATGAAGCATTGTTTCCAATGTAATTTAACTTCATGGTGAATGACCTTATAAAACTCTCTAAACTCCTTCTACCTTCCCTCTTTTCCTCACCCCTAAACCCCTTCCATCATTATTGGGCACCTGGTCTAGATCCCCATCTCCCAAAGAAGTGTACAATGAAGGCTTAAATAAATGAGATAAGTGGTATGATTTTAGGTCTTCAGGAAGATCCAAACCCTCTGCAGAATTTGAGACTCTGGTGGAAAAGACAAAGAATGTCTCTGAGTGTCTCATATTTATTTAGTATTCAAGGAAGTGTTTAGAGTGAAAACCCAGGAAACTAAACAGACCTTGGGAGTGGTTCAAGCAATTTGCCAAGTAACAAATTATGTTTAAGTTAGAGAACTATCTTATGAGAAGATCTCCATGTTGCATTTTAGTACAGGAGTGAAATACCTGCAGCTACAGTCTTTATTTAGCTAATTGCAATTGCAGTCAGACCTTATCTTGCTCTTTGAGGCATCTCCTTGTTCTCTGGTAGGCTGGACTATGCAATAGCCCTGCACTTTTGTTCAATTTCCAGTTACAATGGCTCCCAACACATCATAGTTTTAAACTACTTGCATTCAAAAGAAAAATAAATTTTATTTTTTCAGAGGTACAGAAAGAGATGTAACTATTTATAGCAAATGCCATGTTGGTTCATTGACAGTGAGACTAATTCCAGCTAGTTTACCTACTCAGAAATTGCTTACCTTTTAGTAGTTACCAAATGGCTTAAAAGACTTATTAAGACAAGGTAAATATAATATAATGGAAAAATTAAAGATACTAAGCTGCATTGTGGGGCAGGCAAGATATGTTCATATTGTTTAAAAACTGTAACAGGAAGTAGGGCAATAGATCATTTTCAAATGGAGAGAACAAGAGATAGAGGAAAAAGACAAAGAAAGGAGAGGAAGAGAATGAAAAAAAGTAATTAATATATGTTGTGTAGATGTTCCAACCCCCACCAAGCAATGTAAACATTATGTATGCAAACATGTACTAACAAAGAGACTGCTTCAGAAATTAAGAAAAATTTATCACAGGATAAAGCTCTTATGAAGCATTTAAACATAACTCAGCTCAGCCATCAATTCTAGGGTATCTGGAATAAATAAATGATAGAGAAAACTTGGGGAAATCCTTGTATTTGAATGAAGAGGAAAATAAAGGGAGAAAAAAAGAAAAGAAAAGAAGAAAGAGACAATATTTCCAAAACATTTATTAAACTAATCTTTTTAACATCAGTAAAATCACCATTAAGTATAAATTAATTAAGAATAAAATGTATAAAAATTTGGAAGAAAGCATTAATAACTATTAAAAGTTTAAAAATATACAAAACATGTTATTCTTAAATAGAAATCTTTCTACAACATTTGGCAAAAAGTGACAATGTATGTTGTCTATTAATAATTTTCCTATGAATATTTGAGTGCAGTTCTAGCCTAAGAATGGTTTCAGTAACATGGTATCTACTGTATAATATTCTAGTTCTCTTTGGGATAGTCTCTAGTGTTGATCTTCAGTATTTTAACAGTGAGTGTCCCAGTGAGTATCCTTCATTCATTCTGAGCAGAATTATTAGATAGAATTTTCAGCCTTAGTTTCAAATTAGATGTTGCTTCCTTTGGGCAAATCAAATCTGTATCTCTTTACATCATTTTCTTAATCTTTGCCTCTCAAATACAAATCACACATGTTGATGATCTAAGATATTGGGTCTAGAGATCCATGAGCCACAGAATATTCAAGTTGTATTAATATTTAAAATAATTTTTAGTAGAAAGGTCTGACATGTTTTGCAATATTAAGCATTTAGTTTCCAAGATAAAGCTTTCAATGTGTTGTTGAGGAGGAATCCCATGTTTTAATCCAAAACTAATTAATGGAAAATTTGGATTATATCTTATTCACAACTTTCTTATATTTACATAATTATTATTGATTGTATTTTAATTATACTGATGATAAATTTTATTATTGATTATATAATATATATTAATATAATTTCTTATTTTCCTCATTAATTTATCTTCATATTTAAGAATACTTTCCAGGCAAGCATGAGGTCTCCAGTTCAATTTCCAGTACTAAAAAATTTTTTTTAAATAAAAGGCTACTAAAAGTTAATTAAAAATGATGTCTGAAGACTTTTTTGCCATTTGGCTATTTAATAAATGTTCAAAATAAAAGGGCCCTCAAAATGCTTTATTTTCAAATAACCTCAGTAACTTGAGCCTCTTTAAATCCATCTGTTTCTGTGTTTATCCTATAACAAATGTTATCAATTGTTACCCGGAACACTATGCCAGCTAGGTTGCTCTTCCACAGATATTTTCTGGAAGACAAATGATCTGTGTTTTCTTCCTTTTATTCTACAATTGCTGAACAAGGGTGAGCACAGGGTAAGTGGGGGTGTGGTTGTACTTAAAATATGAGGGAGCTAGAAGGACTGTTGAGTTGTTATCTGAAACAGTCTCCTAACACTGCACATGGAAGTACTTGCATCTCCCTTAAAAGTTGCCATCTCCTCTACATAAGAACAAATTACCAACAGTTTTGGGTATTATTTGGATATGTATAGATTATCAGAAACTTAAATTTAAAAAGATAGCAGATGTGATCGTGTGTGTCTGGTATCCCAGCTACTCAAGAAATTAAATTTGCAGGTAGTTCTCAGCCTACCTTAGCAACTTAGTGAGATACTGTCTCAAAAAAAAAAAAAAAAAGGTCATCAATAGCTTTGCATTTAACCCCAATTTTGAGGCACTATCCTTGTCATAAAATAAATGAATAAATAGATTACAACCACATGGACTGTCTTTGACTCCATTTTTTTAGTTTCTAACCTATAACAAGCTCATTATATATATATATATATATATATATATATATATATATATATATCATAGGTACATGAGAATTGTGGGTGATTTTTCCTTGTTTTTATTGTTTTAATTTTATTCACTAGTTAGTTTTCAGACATGAGCAAACAAAATAACTAAGAAGATCACAGGACAAGAGAAGTGTGGGCTTTATTTACTTATCAACTATGAATAACTTTTTATATGGCTATTTTTTATCAATTGTGTACAGTTTTCTCCATTTTTATCTTATGGTTCCCTGAGGAACTTTTAAATAAAAAAATATGAATTATAATCCATTGAAATTATAGAGCATGGTAAAATTTAAAGGTATACAGTTCAGTGTTATCTTTTAGAGAACATATGAAACCATAAAATTTCAAAACCTAATTCCTGTGACGAAACTTATAAAAATTAAAGAAAAAATAGTAAACTATAAAACAGGTCCTCTTGCACTGTGTAGAGTGGAAGAAATAATACAAACTTAATCTATTTCAGTTACAAGTTTCAAAATGCAATATTTGATTCATAATTTAATAATCAGGCTTGGTTTAGTTCCAGTCAAATAAAAATTGTTATGGTGATACTTTTTCAGTAAGGCTTATGGAACTTTTGCATTGTTTTAAAAGATGATGTTTAAAAAATCTTTCAGCCTTAGTATATTTAGTGTTAAAGGAACACATCAAATATGATAAAATGAAATATATATTTTAATAGTTTAGTGATTTTAGTTAAAATGGTCAGTCAGTACAATATTAAATGAAGAAATACAATACACAATGAGTAAAAAGCTAATTGAAGCAGTTATTTAAACTTAGAAATGTAAATGAAAGCACAAGGAAAACAAAAAGTTAGGGTAAGAACAGAGAGAAATGCCTTGTGCAGAAGTGTGTTAAATTATTTGACATCTCCTCCCTAACTTCTGGGATGGAGAAATTTAGAAATGCAGAGTTACCTGTTTCCAGCTAAGTACAGTAACTTATTTTTCTAAAACTCCACAAAGCCTCATATGTTCTGCTTATCTATATAAGGCAAAGAAAAAATAAACAATTTGGACTTACCCCAAATCCATTCATGGTGAGTAACCCCCATAAGATTGTTTCCCCTTATTAGTTCTAATAAACACTACCCTACCTCCCTGCCCACTTTGTCCATGATTTTCATCCTTTGACTGTGAAAGACAAAAGCCCTGATGCATACAAAATGAGTTGCTTCATATTTCTTCAATATGACATCACAAAAGTCCAATTTGAAAATAGACTTTTACTAATCAATCTCAGTTTAGGTGTAAGAGTAAAGTCTCTGGAAAATTCAGTAGACATATTTGAGAATAACTTGCTTGATTTGTTTTGTCCCAATATAAAGAAACTATAAAGTTTTATAGAAATGAAAATGCTACTTATTCTAATTTGATTTTTTTTATTTTATGCAAGTATTGGATTTTCACATTGTACCCGATAAATATGTACAATTATTATACAGCAAGTAAAAGTAAAAAAAAACTCATGTAACATAAAAGAGAAAAAATAATTCTGTTCTGAGCCTCTTGGGGCTCAGAATATGTAACTATCTGTAGAACATTTTCGCATGGTTTTGAGTTTTTTTATACTGCTACATGGAAGAAAGGGAAATTGTTCTGTACCATTTCCATGGTAAATTGCAATCTAATTTCTCCCTCAGTTCATAAGCTTTTGATACAAGGGTCACTGGATGTACAACTTTCCAACCCTATGATTATCATTCTACACAGCCATTCTGTCGTTCCACTCTGTCGTTAAATACTTGGTTTCTGCAGCATTTTCATACACACAAAAACAGGTCAAACCAGTGTTTCACAGGACTCCTACTGTAGAGGACCCATGAAAACAGGACCACATTTGACCTTTTCATTTCTGATAACTTTCTCCGAAGACACATTTGAGCCATGCATATGCCTAGTCCTATAATATTTTCTCTTGGAATTGTTCCATTTAGAAATTAGAAAATTCCAATATATCCAAACAATCCACCTATTTCTTCCCCCTTCACTATTTTTCTATATGCTGTTTGAATTTAAAGGGCTCTTTGTTGTTTTTTTCTTTCTCTTTCATATGTAAAAGCAAGATCATATTCCAGTCAATTATATTTCTTCTCAATAATTTGGTTAACCTACTATAATTATATAACATATGATCTTTATATGCAACTATATAAGAAGAGGAGTTTGAGATGTTATGTCTGGAATGCTGAAATAAATAAAAACAGTACTCTTATCTACTTTGAAAATAAATCAACTATAACCTTAGGTAAAATTTTTTCTGTTGATTTTCAGTCTGAATATTCAAGGACTTTCTAGGTTGGTGCTTGAATGGAGCAACCTATTTTAAAGAAGATTATCCTTAAGAAAATACAAGACCGTATAAATGCTACCATTTATTTATCATGTATATAACTTTTTTAAATTTTTATTTTATTTTATTTTTGCTATAAGGAATCAAACTCATGACCTCATGCTTGCCAGGCAGGCACTGTGCCCCTGAGCTATATCCCCAGCCCTATATAACCATTCTTAAAGTGATGTGCAAATTTAACATTATTATTGTAGTTCTCTTCTATAAGTTCTTTTTTTTCATTTTTTTATTTAAAGAGAAAAAAACAGGAAAAAAGGTAGAAATATTACAGAATTTCAAGAAAAGATAAATAGTAAGAAATCACTAGTTGATACATTACACATTGTTCTTTTAGAAATAGTTATTCAAGTTACAGGATTAAAGCACACAAAGTGGGCACTAAAGCAGCGAGAGTGCAAACAGATCTGTTCAAAAATCCAACAAGAATCTAGAAATATGGTCATCAATCCCCCACATCTAAACATACATGCAGCTGTATCATTTATAGTGCTTCCTGTTTCCTCTTTTTTTTACAATAGCAATTATACATTTTTAAAATTTTATTTAAAGAGAAGAAAAAAAACCAAAAAAGGGTAGCAATAATACAGAATTCTAAAAGAAAGAAAGAAAAAGGAGAATGAGAAAAAGCCCCACTAAGAAATCAGTAATTTGTAAATCTTGGATGTAGTTCTTCAAGTTACAAAGTTAAAGGGTTCATAGTGAATATTCAAACAGTCAGACTACAAACAGTTCTGCTCAAAGATCCAACAAAGATTCAGCAATATGGTCATCTATTTTACACACTCAAACTTACATGCAGTTATATCCCTTAGAGCACTTTCTTTTCCTCTCTTTTTTACAATAGCCATTACACATTTTGGTTTTATTACACTTGTAGTTTTTATTTACTTTTTACACTAGAGACACAATACAATATTTATAAATATGATTCTTATTTATTTCCATAATGAGGATAGTCTCAAGTTGTCTCCATTTGCCTATGAAGGCCTCAAGATAATCCTTTTTTACAGCTGAGTAATATTCCATTGCATAAAAAGTCACATCTTTTTCATCCACTCTGCAGTTGATGGGCATCTTGGTTGTTTCCAGAATTTACCTATTACAAATTGTGCAGCTATGAACATAGCTGCACATATATCACTGTGATATGAACTTTTCAGTTGTTTGGGGAAAATGCCCAAGAGGGGGATAGCTGGATTGAATGGGGCTTCCAATCCTAGTCTTCTGAGAATTTTCCATATGGATTTCTATAATGGTTTCACCAGTCTACATTCCCACCAACAGTGGAGCAGTGTTCCTTTTTCCCTGCAGCCTTGCCAACATTTGTTATCAGTTGATTTCTTGATGGCAGCTATTCTTTCCGGAGTAAGGTGGAATCTCAATGCTGTTTTAATTTGCATTTCTCGAATGACCAGTGATGGCGAACATTTCTTCATGTATTTATTTGCCATTTGTATATCTTTCTCTGAGAACTATGTGTTCATCTCAGATGCCCATTTTTGGAGAGGGTCTTTGAAT